>OY755251.1:15108634-15708634 GCA_963576725.1 Azorinus chamasolen | reverse complement strand
ACTTACTAAAAAGCAAGATACTCATATCAGAGTGAATTGCCCAAACAACACTTGGTTGTTTCCTACGAGGTACCTCTGTATCGCTGACTGTATTTATACACTTAGCACAACGATCTCGGCAACTGGACACCGGGGACTGTTGCCTGGTATAACAGTCAACCATATATACACTATTGTTTTTTGTAAAAACAAAAAAACCTTGTTAACATTTTTGATTTGGTCTGCATAAAAAGATTGCATTGGTGTGCTCACGAAACATAATTTGTCACAAATCACATTTCAAAGGTATAGTTCAACAATTGAAACAACCCAGTATCAAAAATACTGTAAACACCAACCGATAAAGCAATAGCATCAAAGTCGCTGTAAACACAAGGAGACCGAGCTGCTCCAAATGTGCTCCCCAGCCCTTGATGAAATCTCTAAAATGAATAGTTTAGAAATGACAGCCAAAACAAAAAAGAGTACCGGACAGACAGACTGACAGACAGACAAACGGACAGGCAGGCAGACAGACAGACGACGAAGAAGTTATCCCTAAGTGACACACTGTCTCTCGGCAGGTGACACAAAACCATATAAAGCGCGTTTCATTGCAAATTCTAGCTCTTGTACAACTACTACACTGTCTATACTTTTGACTTCTTGTTTAACGAAGATATAATAACTTGTAAAAGTCTACTGTGATAAGACTTCTGATAAGAATTCTGGAATAAATCTCTTCTGGTCTATTACGAACTCTTAAACAAACTTAAGAGCAAAATGTTTCTTGCATCCTCTGTAAGCACATACGATTTTTCTACTTTGTACACAACCCTTCCTCATTATTTAATTAAATATAAACCTAATCTAGAAAGTATTTCCCCGAGAAAAAAACATCATTTCTGACATATATTTTGTAAATGGTTGAACATTGCAGACTCGGTTTTATTGAGTCTGTTCATGAGTATTAATTAAAAGTGCAATACCACTCTTTGATGGTACTGACTGAGTTTCTTCTCAGAAAACAAACACATAGGAAGTCAGAGATGTCCTGAATAGAGTCCGTTTCTAAAAACTCCAATCCGTGAATACCTTCCACTTTACATTGAAGTGAAGGATTGTCTGCTTTGCGACCAGATTTGCAACCGATTGAGATAACTTTCTCTTTCGTAGGTCCATCCTGATTACGGCCAGTCGTGAAGGTGGAAAACAGCGAGGTATCTGTGAAGAATGCCGCCTGGGAGGGATCGAGTTGGGCGCCTCGTACAGGAGACCCAGGAGATGGTCGAACCAGGTTCTCTGGGGTCACAAAGTGGCGATTAGGATCATCATACAGTTCAAGATTCCGATCTTCCGAAGAACCGCTGGGATCAAGATTTTAATAATACAGGGGTTTTACCATTTTAGTGCCAGCATTATCGTCTGCTGGAAACATTTTCGTCTGTTTTAAGTTTAATAGTAAACCTTTCTTCAAGTTCCTTTTAAAAATAATAAACCAGTGTTGATCATGATGAGATGTTGTATTACTTTGCATCTCATTAGGATCTAAACTGTTTCAACATGATACAAAATACGCGTCTTCATGGCAGTGAATGAGTTTGTAAATGTTCAACTGAAAACATATTCTATTGTACTTACCACACTGTTCTAAATGCCTAAAGTTTCTACAGCCTGCTATAGTTCCTGCTCGGTTGAGGTCAAATAGACATCTGGTGCTTGCTGGTGCAGCTGCACCGTCCTCACATCCGATTGGTTCATCCATGATCACGTGCTCTGAAAGTTCATTGTTAGCGTATACGTTTCGTTAACAGCACGAGTCATTTACTTAATAATCAAAGTCTTTTTTCTCATATATATTTGAGTTAGGAGGTTTCCCATGGTTATATATCGCTCACCCTGGTCAATAAGTAATGGGTTCATCGCAATATGTCATGTCACTTGATATACAGGTCAAGGTTATTCCGCACATTGTCCAAAATATGCCACAACTAAATGTAAACCTTCTAGACCCTACGACTTTGGACACAAAAAGTTCTCCTAAAATATTCTCAGCTCGCTTATGAACTGAACAGGAATGAAATAACATATCTTTAAAAGGGTGCCACTTAAGCATAATTTCTCTATCGCATCTCATTTGGTCGAATTCCACTCAGCTATTTAGGACGAGGCGTCATTCTCATGATTCTCTATATTATACATAAGTGACACAAACGAAATCACAAAACTAATATTATCAACACTGGTAGTCTACTTTCTAAAGCCAACAGAAATTTCATCGCCCAAAATATCAAAGCTCTTTTGTCCGTGCCGTATTGCACAAATATCAACGCTCTTGTGTCCGTGCCGTATTGCACAAATATCAAAGCTCTTTTGTCCGTGCCGTATTGCACAAATATCACAGTTCTTGTTCATGCATTATTGCAAAGGTATATAAAAGCACGTATCGATGTGGTATTGCACAGAAAGATATTAATATATAATGTCTAAAGTTTATTTTAGCTTTTTGATAAATTTAAGCAGTGGACTAAGCGTAATACACAATTCCGAAAGAATACGACATAATGATCATACATGTGAATATTGGACAAATTCCACACAGCAACTTAGTAACAGGTGTCACTTAAAGAAATGATTTCTACTCTATCCCTCTGCCTTAGGTATGCAACGAACTGAAAAGGGTTATACAACTTTCGATTACAAATCATCCATGTGACAGTTGGACAATAACTATTCAGCAGTTAAAGAGGAATTTGTAATTTCCACTTCTTACATATAAAATGTCCCCAACCTGACATGTTTTGAATAAAAGGAGTAATGTAAACAAGGCTGGTACAGGATCACAGGATAATAGAACAAACAAGCAAAAAATGCGTAAACCGCATTAAGGCCGGATTGTTCAACTGAAAGACCTTCACCCAAGCTATCTGCATACCAAATATATATTGTCTGGAATATGTAGTTCAGAAGTTACAACAAAATGTTAATGGCAATCAAGTTTTCAAAATAGAAACATTGACCGTGACCTGATTTCAGGTATCTTTATATCATCTGTGGGTGGCGGTGGTCTAGTGGTAACGCGCTTGACTATCAGTCCGGAGGTCCGGGGTTCAAATCCCGGTACCTCCCGGAAATTTCATAGACGCTTTTCCGTGTCTCCCCTCCGCACATCCTCTCCACCCAGGGGGTTAAAATGGGTACCTGTGAGGGTCACTCGCCGGTACTGCGGCTGCATGATTGCGCCATATGTTAGCAGTGCTCAATATTGTAGGCCAATGACTCAATGACCAGGGGAGTAAATGAGCGGTCATTCGGACTGAAAGTAGACTATAACTAGGTACTTTACTTTACTGAAAGACTTTCACCCAAATGTAAGACTGCATACCAAATATAAATTGTCTGAAATATGTAGTTCAGAAGTTACAACAAAATGTTAATGGCAGTCAAGTTTTAAAAATAGTAACCTTGACCGTGACCTGATTTCAGGTATCTTTATATCATCTATAAGGTCATTACCAAAGCTATCTATACCAAATGTAAATTACCCAGCGTTCGTGGATCAGAAGTGATAGGAAAATATTAAAGTTTGTTAAAACAGCCAAGTTTTGAAAATAATGACCTTGCCCCAATTTCATGTATCCTTGTATCAGCTGAAAGGCATTCTACAAGGCTATCTTCAAACCATATTTGAATTGTTTCCCATATGTGGTTCAGAATTTAAGACAAAATGTTGAAGTTTTTCAATGATGGCCAATTTGTCACAATAGTGACCTTGACCTAATTTCAAATATTTCATATCAACCAAACGGCCTTTATCAAAACCATATGTACATCAAAAATGAATTGCCTAGCATTTGTAGTTCAGAAGTTATAGCAATGTTTATGTTTGTTAAAAATGACCTTAACCTGATTTCATGTATCCTTGTATTAAGTGACACGCCTCCTACCAAGCTATCTGCATACATACTATATAAAGTGTCTAGCTTAATTAATTCAGAAGTTATAAGCAATCTTAAAGTTTTGTTAACGACGGCACGCCGCCCACCCGCCCGATTTTCACCAAACTATACGCCGAGATGTGTCTTGAAAAATCCAGCTAAAAAGCAAAGAAAACATCCTAACATTTTTGCAAAACCATGTTTCCATTATTTCGGACTACCTAAGTACATGTAGGACGTACTTGAGGGGTTATATCATATAAACAAATTGCTGACCACCTATGACACACGTTCAAGACTTGCGATGACAGACAGAGAGCTGTCAAAGACGATCACCATAGGCATTTCATGCTCACGTGAGCTAGATATAATGTGAACCTATCAATCATGTTTGATTATCCACCGAAACACTTGAAGTTACATCTAGATAGAACACAGCTGAACCTCAATATCATGAACTCAAAAGGACCATACAACTTTTGATAACAGTAGTTTGAGTCATCCGATTTGTAATATGGACACTGTCTCCAATTCACAGCTTAATACAGGTCGAAAGTAATACTGAAAGCTTCTAAAGGAGATTTAAGCATTACTTTAGACCTCCATTAATCTGTCACACGTGTTTCTGGATATACGTAGTGATACATTTAAGAACAACTCTGTATTGCAAATTTTGGAAGGACCGAACGTTTATCACACGTTATCACAAGTTTTCAGATTTCAAGATATTGACGTTTAACTGTATATAATGTTTTCAAAATTGTAATAACCTTTATACAGTGATAAAAACGTAAAGCTATCATGTATATTGCTTCCAAAGTGAAGTCCTCAGCCATCAAATGCATACGTATAATAATATAAAATGCACCTTTACCAATTGATAACGATGAATACCTGCATTTTGGATATCCCAAGTTCCCCTGTCAGACACCCGAATTCCACAACCCTACATGAATATACATGAGCCAAGTGGTCGCCAAGGTAACCAAATTTAAATGTATTCTGAAAGTGGGTGATCCGTCGAAATCAAAAGCAGTAATGCCAAAAGAGAAAATTGCAGACTCGCTTTTATTGAGTTTGTTCATTAGTAGTAATTAAAAGTGCAATCCTACTCACGCCCCTTAGCACCGGCTTGAGCAGTATTCAATTTTCAAACATTATACTATCAAAACTAATGACTCCGAAGGACCAGAAAATATAACAACACTGAGAATGAAGTACAAGGCGACTTTTTACGGCCGCCACACAAGCACTTAACACCTGCTGCTGTGAAGTATATATATATTCTGAAAGTTGGTGGTCCTTCGAAAGCAAAAGTGGCAATGCAAAAAGAGAAAATTGCAGACTCGGTTTTATTGAGTCTGTTCATAAGTAGTAATTGAAGGTGCAACACTGCTCACGCCCTTTAAGTGAAGCGAACGATCGAGTTTTTGATTTATTTGCTTATGTGTTAAATCAACCCTTTCAACCCGGGACATCGAAACACTGTAGTGTGCAAACAGTGTAACCTAGGTCAGAGGACTCCTAGAGGAGCCTTCTGGTCAGGGTCTGCAATGTTTGTTATTCAAAGTACTCTAGCACATTTCAGCCTTTCATACTGATTGAACTCTCTGGTATCCCATACTCATTATTCAGGGTTGAAAGAGTCAATGAACCAGTGTGGAGCCTAATCCTGAATAAATTGGTCGACAACTCACCTGACGTACATATTACTGGGCCTATTGATATATCCATACCACCATATCCAAACGTATTAGTGCGCCATATATAATCCCGGCAGTTGTAATTTACAAGAATCAGCTTCTTTTCCCTTGCCTCAGGCACATATATTGAGGAGACATCACATGAATTTGAGCTGTAATAACATGAACATTTTAAAATTAACGCCTTCTAAACTAGCAATGTCCTCACCGTGTACTATTGTGACAAACTGACCGGTCTAATGGAAAAGTAGTAAAGTCAAGCAGGCAAAGATGATTGTCTTGAATTGAACTTTTTTTGTTAGAGGCTTTACGGTATAGGGTTTGGAATAAACTATAATGTAAGAAGCTGTTATAATACATGTATTAGTTTCGTAAACCTATTTAACACCCAGGTGGTGGTTTTGCCACTAACTGTTCCAAGGCAGTACTCTGTTGTGTCCTTTACTTTTATGTTTGTCTTACTTTTGTTGCTGTTTGGGAGGCTGTTTGTTCTGTATGTGGTGTTTCCTGCAGGACTCATATTTGTATAGTTCGAACAATTTGACATGAACCCTAACCTACTTAGTTTGCATAAATGAAAATTCGTAACATTTCTATTTTTATCATCGTCATTGCACGGGTTTATCGTCGGCACGTGTGCCGGTAAGCAACTATGCATGGACACACTCGTGATTGTATGGTTTACATATGACAGGCTATCGCTCTCCCGTAATTTCGGTGAGAATATACTTCAAGATTTGCCGGCGAAGTTTTATTTATACAGTGTCATCTCTCTCATGTTGTATTCTGCATACAGGTCAGGGTCTCGGTCAATTTGTTCGTGCCATGCCTCTGTCTTTGTGCGTTTGTTGATGTTTGCATTTTTCATCTTGTGAGTGTATGTTTGTGTGCCTGTGTTTGTGTGCGCGTGTGTGTGTGGTTGTGTGTGTGTTTGTTTGTGTGCGTTTGTTTGTGTGCGCGTGTGTGTGCGGTTGTGTGTGTTACACATTTTCTATCGATGTGTTGGTTGTGGTTGCATCTTATTTGTGATTTTACTACTTTTTTATTGAATAAAATATTGTTGAGAGAAGATGAACTGTCCAACAAAGGCTTTCAATAACACATTATAGTGAGTTGTGATAGGATGAACAGTCTAACTTAAGCCTTGCACAAACCATTGCTGTTAGAAGCTGAACGGTCTAGTACAGTATAGAAAGGTCTTTTTTAAAAGTACAAAAATGAGTCGTGCAGGAAATACCACATACAGAACAAACACTCTCCCGAACAGCAACACAAGGAAACAGCAAATGTACATGGGTAGAAAAAACAACAAGAGACGCACAAAGACAAAACAAACATACAATAGGAGGAAGATGGAAGTACCGCCTTGGAACGGTCAGTGACAAAAGTCACCGGGGGTTTAAACCGGTTTATGGGCGCCCAACCTCACCCTTATTCCATCCCCATCCTAAAAGACAAACAGTGTAAATAAACGTATCCCCTCTCCGACTAATCTACAACAACCGCGACAGCAAATACAGTGGTAAAGTGCATGTATAACAAAAAACATTTAATTGAACATACTGTATCCACCTATCGCTAGTGTACTCAATGATTGAGCTGCAAACAGAGTAACTGTAGAAAAGTAATAAAGGGTACGACAAAAATGAAATAGTACAGATATCCGACGTTCTCCTTCCATTTCTGGATTTAAGAGGTCGCCTTCATAGAGTACTAAACCTTTCTTGTCGGCGTACATGCAAAGAGGCCAGCGTGATTGCCAACTGTAAAAGGGTTCACAACCAAACATGCAGTATGTTGTAATAATACAGGATCATATCCCTTTTTAATGAATTGTTTTATATATTTGATGAACAAAGTGAGAAAATGGGTATGTCCAATAATTCTACGAAGTTTGTAAATCACATCACCATAAAATTCAGGATGTGAAATACCGTGTCGCAAAAGTACCTTGAGATTACATTTGTACTTGCCAATAAGCGAGAGATTTCGATAGTAAAATTTAGAGAAAGTTTTTCTTAGTTTATGGTATCTATATCCTTGTTTAAGCAGTTTTTCAGTTAAAATGAGATTTCGACTGTTAAAATCGTCAATAGATGAACAAGCTCTAGCAAAACGAATAAGTTGAGATATATAAACCCCGTAAGATGGAGCACGGGGAACATCCCCGTCAAGATGAGGAAAATTTACAATATTAAAATCAAAATCATCTCTTTTGTCATATATTTTAGAAGAAATCATTCCATTATTAATTTTAAGGTCTAGGTCAAGAAACGCTGCATAATTGTCGGACGGGTTAGCTTTATTCAATTTGAGTTCTTTAGGATAAATTGTAGGAATCAGAGCATTAAAGAAAGGGTTATCTAAGTTAAAAATATCATCCAAATATCGACAAGTATCATTGAAGGCTTTTATAACATCTTCTTGTGATTGAGGATTCAAACTCAACATGAAATCTCTCTCATAGCAGTACAAAAACAAATCTGCGACAAGTGGTGCACAATTCGTACCCATGGGAATACCAATAACCTGACGGTATATAGCATTCCCATAACTTACAAATATGTTATCCAAAAGAAAGGTTAGTGCTTCGCAAACTTCTGAGCAAGTCCAATTGGTGTAATATTTCATTTGCTCGTCAGTAAAGAAAGCTTTTTCAGCATTACATGCCAAGAACGATGTTTTTTCTCGGGCAAATACTTTCTGGATCAAGCTAGTAAGCGTATCCTTAATTAAAATATGAGGAAGAGTTGTGTACAGAGTAGAAAAATCGTAAGTGCTTACAGTGGATGCAAGATACCTTTTGTTCTTATGTTTGTTTAAGACTTCTGAAGAGTTCTTAATAGACCAGAAGAGATTTATTCCAGAATTTTCATAAGTCTTATCACAGTAAAATTTTACATGTTCCTTTACCTTCGTTAAACAAGAAGTCAAAAGTATAGACAATTTAGTAGTTGTACATGAACTAGAATTTGCAATGAAACGCGCTTTATATGGTTTTTTATGTAGTTTTGGTAACCAATACATAGTAGGAAGTTTATGTTGTGTAATTTTAATATCGGTTCCAAATTGTTCACACTTTTTGACATGGTCTGAAATGATGGTCTTTTCGTCAGTGGTAACTGAAATGTATGACTTGGTATTAGTAATTTCCTGCTTCAAGACATCGATATAATGTAATCGTCAAATAATAATCACATTATTTGATGCCTTATCAGCAGGAACAAAAACGTATTTTGAATGAAAATCCTGTAAACCCTTTTTAAGATGTCTAAATGAAGTTCTAGGTTTAGGTGGAAGAAGGTGTTTATTAGAGCTGTAAAAGGAAATGCGTTTATCAATTATATCAAAAATTAGTTTTTTCCAACATGAAAGGGCAGTAGACTCAACATGTTCTCTTCGACACCATTTAACACTAAAATTTTGTAAAGCCTCCGCAATCTGAACTCGACAAGAGTTAAAATCTATCAAGGATGGTATTCTATATTTGGGACCTTAATTCAAAAGAGATCGTAGACGTTTATCTTTAATTATCTCAAAATTACCAGTAATCACATGACCAGCCGGAGAATAGCAAAATTTTGAGGTGGCGCAATCTCAATTATCAGGAATATTATCATTAATATTAAGGTCGGCCACAATTTTATTATAGTTGAAAATTGTATTTCTGATGGGTTTGTTATATTTGTAGCAGATGATAGGTGGTTCTGTATTTTTAAAGTATTTAGGAATAGTGTCAATTACATTTTTGTCTCTAAAAATACTTTGGAGGTCAATAAAATCAATACCTTTATTAATAAAAGGAATTTTCAAGAAGAATCTTTGGTGTTCAGATAATTTGTCGATATGCGGTCTGAGAACATGTAGAGTAAAGCTTTGTATCAAACTAGCCGTTCCTATGAGAGGATCTGATCGAAAAATAATTTTATCGGCTTGCTCGTCAATTTCTTTTAATGAACATATAGATAAGGAGGAAAGTCTAGAAAGCATGGCATGTTTACCCGAAATTAGGCGTAAAGTATGTAGATCAAGAAGAGTCAATTTCAAACGAGATTTTCGTTTAATATTACCATTCTTGCGAATGCCATGCGATCGAGATTTGCGTTTTCTAATAGAAAAATTGAAAAAATATCTATATCTGGTTCTTTTGAAATATTTCCAGTCTGGTAAATATTATCATTCAGTCCTAAAGGAAAAGGTGTTTGCAATTTTTTGATCCAATTTAATTCAGATATAAATCTAGCTTTCGATTTAAAGCTACTAGTCGCCTCCTTATCATATGTTATATGCTCAACAATTTGTACTAAAACATCTTTAAAAGAATGGCCAGATTTCCGAAAGTGTTGGTATAAAAAATTGTTTAGTTTACGATTTCGACACTGATATGCATGCTCACGAAATCGAGTTTTCAAAGCACGTCCTGTTTGTCCTACGTACTGTATACCGCAACTAGGCGCGTTTCAAGTTAAAACATAAATAACGTTAGTAGTAGTACAATCAACGTCTGAGTTTATCTTCACATTAAATGTTCTACCATTAACTGTAGATTTTATAGTGGAATTACAAGAAATGTTATTACAACATATGCACCTCTTAGCAAAGCACTTTTGGATAATTGGATACACTCTGTGTCGCCTGCATAAGGACCGTTTACGAATAGAAGAAACATTTTGGATAACAGATTTTAAAGGTGAAAGTACAACTCTTGGTCCATTGAAAAAACATTTATTAATAGAAAGAGATGGTATGTGAAAAGATGAAGCCGACTGAAGATTAAGTTGTTTTAAACGAACAAAAGGTTGAAGGGAAGAGAAATTAGAAATATTTCTGGGTACTTGTACAGACGACACAGATTGCATATTTAAAGCTTTTAGTTCTATTCGAGGTATTGTAACTTTATTCATATTGGAAAGTGATAGAGGGGCACCTGTATTGTGTTCATCAACACGTCAATTACATTAGTGTAGCTACCAAGTGCATCAAATTGTTGGTGAACACAACACCTACCACGAGGTGCATGACATACTTATGATGATGTAAGAGGCGAATGAGAGTTGTGTATGTTACTTGCATATCCTGCAAGAGAATGATAACAACATCGATTACGTGTACGGGGAGACTTTTTACGGCCACCACACGGCACAAGCAACACTGTTGTGATAATAAAAGTACAAAAATGAGTCATGCAGGAAATACCACATACAGAACAAACACTCTCCCGAACAGCAACACAAGGAAACAGCAAATGTACATGGGTAGAAAAACAACAAGAGACGCACAAAGACAAAACAAACATACAATAGGAGGAAGATGGAAGTACCGCCTTGGAACGGTCAGTGACAAAAGTCACCGGGGGTTTAAACCGGTTTATGGGCGCCCAACCTCACCCTTATTCCATCCCCATCCTAAAAGACAAACAGTGTAAATAAACGTATCCCCTCTCCGACTAATCTACAACAACCGCGACAGCAAATACAGTGGTAAAGTGCATGTATAACAAAAAACATTTAATTGAACATACTGTATCCACCTATCGCTAGTGTACTCAATGATTGAGCTGCAAACAGAGTAACTGTAGAAAAGTAATAAAGGGTACGACAAAAATGAAATAGTACAGATATCCGACGTTCTCCTTCCATTTCTGGATTTAAGAGGTCGCCTTCATAGAGTACTAAACCTTTCTTGTCGGCGTACATGCAAAGAGGCCAGCGTGATTGCCAACTGTAAAAGGGTTCACAACCAAACATGCAGTATGTTGTAATAATACAGGATCATATCCCTTTTTAATGAATTGTTTTATATATTTGATGAACAAAGTGAGAAAATGGGTATGTCCAATAATTCTACGAAGTTTGTAAATCACATCACCATAAAATTCAGGATGTGAAATACCGTGTCGCAAAAGTACCTTGAGATTACATTTGTACTTGCCAAAAAGCGAGAGATTTCGATAGTAAAATTTAGAGAAAGTTTTTCTTAGTTTATGGTATCTATATCCTTGTTTAAGCAGTTACACAACCACCTAGTATTTTTCACCTTTGCTAAATTTTTCGGACATCAACAGTGAATAAAGGTTTGGATAGGATACTGATGCGAGAAGCTTAACTGGTTAACCCTTTCTCATATTTAAGCGCATTTGCAAACACCGTAGACCCAGGCCAGACGGGTCCTATAGGAGCCGTCTGGTCAGGGTCTGCCCGTTTGCTGATGGAACTTTAAAATATCGCTTTTTTCTTCCTAAAAGGCTTTAACATTCCACCTTGCCTACTTCAATATAACTATTTGTCCATGAATATTCAGTAGGTATTGAAATATGGAATAAACATAGATCAGGGAAAGGGTTAATAAACGTTGATAGTAGCTGAAACTGTGTCCTTACAATTTGGATAGTTTAGGCTAGTAACTGATGGAAAAGCAACTTACAATCTGAAGGAGACTGAGGCAGTCATATGTAAGCAATGGCTGTACGATCCGTTAAGAAAGGGGTCGAAATATTCACCCAGTTGTTTAGCTGTTTCCAGGCAGGAAATTATCATCTGATAACGAAGAAAACAATCAAGCATCATCAAACTGGTTTACCCATTTCTGTAACTCATTACATTAAGTCCCCTCTTAATCGGACGTTAAATCAAGTATAAATATCAATATTGGAGACTTGCGGCAACTAAATGCTCCTAGAGGAGCTTTTCGCATGACTTTTATCCTGCATTAAGCAGTCATCTGCCTTAGAGTATTTAACACTCTTCTCTACTAGAATTCCGGTTAAGAGAGATTTTATCAAGTACCAGAAATTGAAGCCACGGATCTATTTCTGATCTTTCATATAGCAACAATATACACACATGACCATATATACAACACTAGAGGTTTTTGTCAAAAAAACGGATGTCTCCCCTCTAATAAAAACAATATGTAAAGGGAAATCACTAAAAATGTTATGGTCTTGATGAATGATACTTCCCCTCATTATGCGTTTTCCACACTACATTTTTCAAGAAGAAAATGATAACAGCTAATAACTCCAAAAATACTGATACCAGATTTATGGCCCTTGTGCATGACACTTACTTTCATCATGCTCTTTCCAAAAATAAAATGTCATTCCAATAGCATCAGTCGAACAGGAGTTATTGATCGGCCAAAAAATGTAACAAAGGGCAATAACTCCAAAAGTATTGAAGCCAGAATTATGGCCCTTGTTCATGACACTTTCCCTCATCATGCTCTTTCCATGTATGAAAGTACAAAAATGAGTCATGCAGGAAACACCACATACAGAACAAACACTCGCCCGAACAGCAACACAAGGAAACAGCAAATGTACATAGGTAGAAAAAACAACAAGAGACGCACAAAGACAAAACAAACATACAATAGGAGGAAGATGGAAGTACCGCCTTGGAACGGTCAGTGACAAAAGTCACCGGGGGTTTAAACCGGTTTATGGGCGCCCAACCTCACCCTTATTCCATCCCCATCCTAAAAGACAAACAGTGTAAATAAACGTATCCCCTCTCCGACTAATCTACAACAACCGCGACAGCAAATACAGTGGTAAAGTGCATGTATAACAAAAAAACATGAAGTTTCAATACGATGGCAAGAGCCATGTAGGAGTTATCGTCCGGACAAGAAAGAATTAAACAAATGTACAAGGGGCAATAACTCTAAATTTATTGAAGCTCGAGTTAAGGATCTTATGCATGACACTTTCTCTTATTATGATCGTTCCATGTATGAAGTTTCACTCCAATGGCATGTGTCACATAGGAGTAATCATCTGGACAAAAAATTGTGATTGTTTTTACAAAGGGCAATAACTCCAATATTAGTGAAGCCAGAGTTATGGACCTTGTGCATGACACTTCCTCTCGTTATGATCTTTCCATATATGAAGTTTCAATCCAATGGCATGAGCCATATAGAAGTTATCGTCCGGACAAAAAAGTGTGATTTTTTTACAAAGGGCAATAACTCCAATATTAGTGAAGCCAGAGTTATGGACCTTGTGCATGATACTTCCTCTTGTTATGATCTTTCCATATATGAAGTTTCAATCCAATGGCATGAGCCATATAGAAGTTATCGTCCGGACAAAAAAGTGTGATTTTTTTACAAAGGGCAATAACTCCTATATTAGTGAAGCCAGAGTTATGTACCTTCTGCATGACACTTCCTCTCGTTATGATCTTTCCATATATGAAGTTTCAATCCAATGGCATCAGGCATATTGAAGTTATTGTCCGGACAAAAAATTATGATATTTTTTACAAAGGGCAATAACTCCAATATTAGTGAAGCCAGAGTTATGGACCTTGTGCATGACACTTCCTCTCATTATGCTCTTTCCATATATGAAGTTTCAATCAACTGGCATCAGGCATATTGAAGTTATTGTCCGGACAAAAAATTATGATATTTTTTACAAAGGGCAATAACTCCAATATTAGTGAAGCCAGAGTTATGAACCTTGTGCATGACACTTCCTCTCGTCATGATCTTTCCATATATGAAGTTTCAATCCAATGGCATGAGCCATATAGGAGTTATCGTCCGGACAAAAAAGTGTGATTTTGTTTTACAAAGGGCAATAACTCCAATATTAGTGAAGCCAGAGTTATGGACCTTGTGCATGACACTTCCTCTCATTATGCTCTTTCCATATATGAAGTTTCAATCAACTGGCATCAGGCATATTGAAGTTATCGTCCGGACAAAAAGTGTGACAGACAGACGGACAGACGGACAGACGGACGGACAGACGGACAGACAGACAACTCTCACGAAAACAATATGTCTCCCCCATATAAATATGGGGGGAGACATAATAATATTGATCACATATCCCACAAGAGCCCAAACGTTGCCTGTTTTACTTCTAGACGTTTGGCACCACATGTGAAATTAAAACAAATCGATTTTACTTATTTACCCATAATAACTGTATAAAAGTACAAATATGAGTCATACAGGAATCAACACACACACAACAAACAGCCACCCCAACAGCAACACAAGGAAACACAGTAAATGTACAAAACTACAAAAAAATGAGAAGCACAAAGACAAAACAAACAAACAATAGGGCGACGGTGGAAGTATCGCATTGGAACGGTCAGTGACAAAAGTCACTTGGGGTTTAAACCGGTTTAAGGGCGCCCAACCTCAAACTTATTCAATCCATACCGTAAAAACATACAGTGTAAATAAACGTATCACCTCGCTGACTAATCTACAACAATTGCGATGGAAAATACAGTGGTAAAGTACATGTAAAACGAAAACATTAAAACGTTACTGTTCGGGCGGCTGTTTGTTGTGTATTTGGTGTTTTCTGCGTGACTCATATAAATTTTGTACTTTTGCCGTTTCATTTTAGCAGGGTGTAGTGTGATTTTCGACATGGACAATGTATATGCAATATCAAAGAAATTATTTTATCTGATAAGGATACTTCAAGTAGTTTGTGGTAGTAGGCTAGGCTCGTTCACATAGAATTCGTAAAAATGATAATCACTAAATGAAAATTTCGTATGAAGATGACTATTCTTGATCTATATATTTTACCAATAACGTTTGGTAATCACGCCATGCTTTCTAGACTTTCTTCTTTATCAATATCTTCATTAGCAGAAATTGACGAGCGAGCCGATAAAATCAATTTTAGATCAGATCCTCTCATAGGAAAGGCTAGTTTGATACAAAGCTTTACTCTACATGTTCTCAGACCACACATTGACAAATTATCTGAAAACCAACGATTATGTTTGAAAATCACTTTTACTAATAAAGGTCTCGATTTTATTGACCTCCAGAGTATATTCAGAGACAAACATGTACTGACAATATTCCTAAATACTTTAAAAATACAGAACCACCAATTATCTGCTACAAATATAACAAACCCATCAGAAATACAATTTTTAACTATAAGATTGTTGCCAACCTTAATATTGATGATAATATTCCTGATAATTGAGATTGCGCCACCTCAAAATTTTGCTATTCTCCGGCTGGTCATGTGATTACTGGTAACTTCGAGAGAATTGAAGATAAACGTTTACGATCTCTTCTTAAAAAAGGCCCAAAATATAAAATACCATCCTTGATATAGTTTAACTCTTGTCGAGGTCAGATTGCTGAGGCTTTACAAAAGTTTAGTATTAAATGGTGTCGTAGAGAACATGTCGATTCTAATGCTCTTTCAAATTGGAAAAAAACTAATGTTTGATATAATTGACAAACGCATTTCATTTTATAGCTCAAATGAACACCTATACATTCAAAATACGTCTTTGTTCCTGTTGATAAGGACTCAAGTAATGTCATTGTTATTTGACGATTTGTGGACCATTTTGGAGTGGCATGTATTAATTAGTTCTCGCTGAATTGTCCCTCGCTTTAATTTAGCTCGCGGTGTCAATTTATGTAATGTGTTTTCGCGAGAACGAGATGGAAGCTTCAGTTCTTCATTTTTAACCGTCAACCTGTAATTTTCACCACATCATACTTTGAATGTTCACATCTTAATTCTTACAGCATCTTGTATAACAGCAGCACTGTGGAAGGGAGTGGATTGGATGAGAGAGCTACCGTAACATTTGGTTCCACAAACTGGTAAGAATTGTATTGTTTAGCTGGTTACTTTCATCGTTATATATGTAGCATATTCTTTGATAAGCTCATAGCATATGTTTGAGGGTGTTCGATATTTATATTATATAGTTTCTTGTGTAATGAGGCCACTAGAACCACACTGGAATTGTTGCTGTTGTATATAGTATTTCATAACCTTGTTATGGTGTGACATGTCACACTGTTTTATTATTAAGTTTGACATATTGTGTTAGAATGTGACATCTGACATGCCAGAATATTTTACAGTATGTCCGTAAAATGTGACATTATAGTATTGGTATAGTGTAACATTTAACATTATTGATATATTGTAACATTGTGTCAGAATAATGTGACACTGTAGTATAATGTGACATGAGTATAATGTAGATGTCACAAGTACCGTTTCAGCACATTTTGTTAATGTCATGTATTTATATTTAGTATGTTTTTAATAACTGTGATTTCAGGATGTTGGCTATCAGTTATCGTGTCCCATGGTGTACTGTGAGTTTTGACGCTTTGGTCGTTGTTTTGTTCTGAGAGTGAGAATACAGCATTAACAGAAGAGTTGGTCCTTTGTTTGTATCTTCCGGAGTAACCTCACAACGGTTTGAGCCCCGCCCATATGAACTTTGTAAATTGCCGCTGAGTTACAATTATATCGACGTCTTGAAGCAGTACATTATTAATACCAAAATTCTGAAAATGGGTGATCCTTCGAAAGCAAAAGTAAAAATGCAAAATGAGAAAATTGCAGACTCGGTCTTATTGAGTCTGTTCATGAGTAGTAATTAGAACTGCAATACTACTCACGTCCCCTAGCACCGGCTTAAGCAGTATTCAATTTTGAAAAACAAATAACAGCAACATGAGAAAATTGCAAACTCGGTTTTATTGAGTATTTTAATGAGTAGTATTTAAAACTGCAACACTACTCTGCCAGTCATACATTTCAGTTAATACTGACGAAATTACCGTCGTTTCAGACCATGTCAAAAAGTGTGAACAACTTGGAGCCGATATCTAAATTACACAACATAAACTTCATACAATTTATTGGTTATCGAAACTACATAAAAACTATATAAGGCGCGTTTCATTGCAAATTCTAGCTCTTGTACAACTACTTAGTTGTCTATACTTTTAACTTCTTGTTTAACTAAGATAAAAAAAAATCTAAAATTTTATTGTGATAAGACTTATGAAAATTCTGGAATAAATATCTTCAGAAGTCTTAAACAAACCTAAGAACAAAAGGTTTCTTGCATCCATTGTATTGCATTCATACGATTTTTCTACTTTGTACACAACCCTTCCTCATGATCTTTTTTAAAGATAAACTTACTAGCCCAAAATATTTGCCAGAGAAAAAAATCATTTCTGGCGTGTAATGCTGAAAAAGCTTTCTTCACTGACGCGCCAATGAAATATTACACCAATTGGTCTTGCTCAGAAGTTTGCGAATCACTAACCTTTCATCTGTTTAACATATTCATACGTTATGGGAATGCTATATACCGTCAGGTGATTGGTATCCCTATGAGTACGAATTATGCACCACTTGGAGCCGATTTGTTTTTGTACTGATGTGAGAGAGATTTCATGTTGAGTTTGAACCCTTAATAACAAGAAGATGTCATAAATGCCTTCAATAATACTTCTCGATATTTGGATGATATTTTCAACTTAGATAACCCTTTCTTTGATGTTTTGATTCCTACCATTTACCAAAAATAACTTAAATTAAATAAAGCTAACCCTTCTGACATTTATGCGGCTTTACTCGATCTTAACCTTAAAATTTACAATGGAATGATTTCTTCTAAAATTTATGACAAAAGAGATTATGATTTTAATATTGTAAATTTCCACCACCTTGATGGAGATGTTTCCCGTGTCCCGTCTTACGGGATTTATATACCTCAACTTATACGTTTCGCTACAGCTTGTTCTTCTATTGACGATTTTAACAGTCGAAATCTCATTTTAACTGAAAAGCTGTTTAAGCAAGGATATAGATATCATAAACTAAGAAAAACATTCTCTAAATCTCTCACTTATTGGCAAATACAAATATAATCTTAAGGCGTTCCTGCGATACGGTATTTCACATCCTAAAAGTTACGGTGATGTGATTTACAAACTTCGTAAAATCAACTTCGTAAAATCATTGGACATACCTTTTTTCTCACTTTGTTCACTAACTACATTAACAATTCATTAAAAAGGGATATGATCCTATGGTACTACAACATACTGCATGTCTTGTTGTCAGCCCTTTTACATTTGGCAATCACGCTGCCCTCTTTGCATGTACGCCGACAAGAAAGGTTTAGTACTCTATGAAGGCGACCTCTTAAATCCGGAAACGGATTTGGCGTATTTATTACTTTTGTACAATTTCTTTGTTTGCAGCTCAATTATTGAATACACTAGCGATAGGTTGATACAGTTGTTTCACTTAGACATATTTTCGTTTTACATGCACTTTACCACTGTATTCGCCATCGCGGTTGTTGTAGATTAGTCGGGGAGGGGATACGCTTATTTACACTGTTTGTCTTTTAGGGTGGGGATGGAATATGTGCGAGGTTTGGCGCCCCTTAACCAGTTTAACCCCTAGTAACCTTTGTCACTGACCGCTCCAAGGCGGTACTTCCATCTTCCCTCTATTGTTTGTTTTATCTTTGTGCGTCTCTGTGTGTCTTTTATATACATTTGCTGTTTGTCGTCGTGGTGCTGTTTGGGCGGTTGTGTGTTGTGTATGTGGTGTTTCCTGCATGACTCACACCTATACTTTCATTCAAAAGAAAAATCTGTATGCATTAAAATGTAAACATGTTAATATATATATGATATGGCACCCAGCTTGTTAATCTCATAATACACGCCCTCCCGCCCTCTAGAATCATCCCTACCGACCCAACACACACACGCGCACGCACACATGTGCATACACACATGATATATGATATGGTACGGTACGATTTGGGGTATTATAAGTATGATATACAATGAAAATAATATGACGATATAATATATAATATACCTCTTGTATGCAATTATCACCGTGTACCCTGAGTTGACTAGTTTCGACGATTAACTGCAGCTCATTTGAAGGCCCTGATGACCATGTAGTGTCAACTTCAACAGTAGTTGTTTGCTTTAGTATGTTCTCGCCAATCCAATAAAACCCACAGTGTACCGTGTCCTGACCTGTGAATTCGCAGGGAAATATTTGAAAATAACCGATTTCTAATATTCATCCTTATTTAATTACATGTAGTTGCCTAGCCTCTACATTCTTACGATATTTCATTTAGCCTGCACTTTTGAAACGGTTGAATTGAGAGAATATATATATATATTATTAGCCCACTATAGTAGACGTATTTGGACCATTTCCACCTTCCAGATATTGCGTGTTCAGACTCCAGGCTGGTGAGGCTTAGTCCAGTTGTGGGCGGATCAAGGATTTATAAAGCAGTTATTCAACTCTTATATTGGCTGTTTTGATGTTTCCTTTGAGAAAGCCAAAGGTCTTGTTTGCATTCTATGTTATTCTTGTAACGTGGGTGTTGTAATTGAGGTCAGACGATATGTCCAGGTCATTTGTATTGCTTGTAACATGCAAAACCCGACTTGTAGGTTTGAATTCCATGTCTAAGTGCTTTCGACATACATGGAGTTAATCAAGTTCTATGGGTCTATTTCAAAATGCCCTTATAGAGAATACAGATATAGGGAAATCATAATGATCGGGTTCTCAGAGATAAAGGTACCAAGTGACCTAATACTGTATAAGCCCATATCGAAATGCCCGTATAGGGACTACTGCTAAAGGGATTGATAGATTACATCCCTAATAATATCCATATGGTATGAGCCCATATCAACATATCAACATCGGCAACATATAGCTTTGTTGACTGGAATATTGATCAGACGATACAATTTGTATGCAATGATCATGTTAGAGACTTTTTTGAATGCACTGATATGTGGAATATGTGATAAAACAATGTGATAATGTTCTGTCAGTCTGATCTGACCCATGACCACTTATTATCGTTATGTACATAATATATCTTGAAAGTGGGAGATCTTTCGAAAACAAAAGTAGCAATGCGAATAGAGAATAGAGACTCGGTTTTTATCGAGCCTGGCCATGTGTAGTAATTAAAAGTACAACACTACTCATGTCTCCATCGACATAAGCAATATTCAATTTTAGACACAAACAAGAGAGTCGTCACGGGTGACAAATGCCCCAAAGTGTTTGACACCGAAATGCATTTTGGCGGAAAAACAATACAATGTAATGCAGGTGTAACATGAAATTTTGATGCTGTTAAAAATGACACAGGAGTCAGTTCTTAACATTAGAAACAGAACCTTTGACGATTATGATAGCTAAGAAAAGAGCCAAGCGTCAAAACTTAGTTAAAAAGGACCCTAAGTCATTCTCAACGTTAAAAAGGACCCTGGGTTGATTGTCAACGTTTAAGGTATAGGAGATATGCTCTGGACAAGCTTTTTGTATCTGGTAAGATATAGAAGATATGCTCCGGACTGTAAAATTGAGGTCAAAGGTCAAGGTCAAGGTCAGTGATCTGAAAATGGTACACGACTCTCCGCCATCCCAAGATGAACTCACAAACCAAATTCGAATCCGTAGCTGGTAAGGTATAGGAGAAATGCTCCGGACAAGCTTTGTGTAAAATCTAGGTCAAATGTCAAGGTCACAGTGACCTGAAAATGGTACGCGACACACCGCCATCCCAAGATAAACTCACACACTAAATTTGGAATCTGTAGCTGGTAAGGTAAAGGAGATATGCTCCGGACAAGCTTTTTGTAAAATTGGTCAAAGGTCATGGTCAAGGTCACAGTTATCTGACAATGGTACGCGACACTCCTCCATCCCAAGATGAACTCACACACCAAATTTGGAATCCTTAGCTGGTAAGGTATAGGAGATATACTCCGGACAAGCTTTTTGTAGCTGGTAAGGCATAAGCTTTTTTTAAAATCGAGGTCAAAGGTCAAGGTCAAGGTCACAGTGACCTGGAAATGGTACGCGACACTCCGCCATCCCAAGATGAACTCACACACCAAATTTGAAATCTGTAGCTGGTAAGGTAAAGGAGATATGCTCCGGACAAGCTTTTTGTAAAACCAAGGTCAAAGATCAAGGTCAAAGGTCACAGCGACATGAAAATGGTACGCGACACTCCCTCATCCCAAGATGAACTCACACACCAAATTTGGTATCCGTAGCTGATGTGACAAAGGAAATATACTCCGGACAAAAGGTACACACACCCACCCACACCCCCCCCACACCCCCCCACACACACACACCCACCCACCCACCCACCCACCCACACACGCACGGTGCGATCACTATATGCCGCCAAAGCCTAGCTTTGGGGGCATAAAAAAAACATAAAAATTAATTATTCCGAAGGGTCAGAAAATACAACAACACTGAGAATGAAGTACGGGGCGACTTTTTACGGCCGTTACATAAGCACTTTACACATGCTTTTGTGAAGTAAATGTATATTGAAAGTGACATCTCCTTCGAAAGCAAAAGGAGAAATTAAAAGTACAACACTACTCAAGCCCCTAGCAAAAGTGGCATCTGAAAAAGTCATATAGAGAATAATGTCCTACAAGAAATAATTTCATTTAAGTAAGACTGTGAAGTTTGAAATTACCACAGTATAGATGTTATTTAATGTAGTTCCATTTTTTCAAATACCCCAATTAACACCTAAAGTCTATATTCATATCATTACAACAGGCCTTACAGGCCAATGTGCATCAGTATATTACATTTAACGACTCTGCAGTGATTTTTGCTTCTAACAATAAAGTCAACTCAACGCTTTTGTGAAACAAGTGTACATTTTGTTCAATACTACCCTCTCTTTCTATGGTTGCATTGCTATGGTAACCAGACAGCCAGCGGTCTAAGCAAGTTGTGAATGTCAGCGAACAGTTGTTTTCATCTGCTCCATCTATACAGTCTGTGTGTTTGTCACATACCAGGGACTGGTGTATACACGTCAGGTCGACACACAGAAAAGATGTCGTGGTATTACAAGTTACTGAAAAGTGTACTATGACCATGAACATTGTCTGTAGTCTAACATGAAATTACGTAACAGGAGACCAACAAATAAAGGTGCATATTCTAATACTAAAATCGCTATTTCTCCACCAAATCCTATGTTGTGACCACTCTTTAGAATCTTCTCTCTGAGATAATTTTAAAGAGTGGTCACAGCATAGTGTTTGGTTGAGAAACAACGTAACTATTCTTGAAAATATTTTACGCATCTTATCTGGACCTTTGATAACAGACTTTGTAGTTTTTCAGATGTTTGTGCGTAATTGATGATCGTGCTAATAAAACTAATGATAACAGTAACTAGACATTGTCACTATGACAGATAAGCATAGCAAACGTGCAACGGTCAGTTTGTTACTTTTGACTCAACCGCTGGAAGAGTAAAACAAATTTAAAAAACAACAACAAACTCTTCTAACCTTACTTAGACGAAGGGCAAGATGCATTTGTCGCGCAAAAGAATGCCTGATCATTATCACACATTGTGGAACAAGTGAAACATGGTCGAAACATAATGTATACGTTCTCTATTGCCTTCAATAGATTGTGGACTGAACTTTTAATCCATTACTCCATAAATACGCCTTTCTACATGTTTGCAAACAGAGTAGATATGATAAGGCTCTAGTAAGAGACATATAATCAGGGTCTGCTCTATTTGCTTATTGATTTTAGAGTATATTTATTTTATTTTGCTTTGGCCAAGCATTATTGTATCCATGAGGTTTTACATTAATCTAATTAATATGCACACTGTCATTATTTCTTACCTGTGTATTCATGGAGTAAAGGGTTAATCTGAGAAGAAAATATGAAAATAAAATTTCACAGTACAACACTTAATAAGTAAGTTAATGGAGAGTATGTACCGCAATCTATCTCATCAGTTCCGTCCAAACAGTCAGCTACTGCATCACAACGGGCATACAATGGAATACACTGATGATTGTGGCATTGGAACTCCGTATTTAGACAAGCTGGAAAATCTGAATATATATCAAGTATATCTGATCTGAATTATGGCAAAAACACTAAACATAGTACACGTCCATATCATTATAAACAAATTAGTTCAGTATCTAAGCACCTGCAACAATTTTTAGAAAAAACAAAGATGTTTAAAGGACGCACCAGTCGGACGGACAACCCCGTACAAAACGTAAAATGTTGATGGTATTGTCTTTACAAAACCTCATTTTAAGCCACAGGACATGGAATGGGCATGGAAATTGAAATCACATAAATTTGTAATGGGATGACTGTATCAAATACATATCTTTCGCCGGATTTCGACTAGAATAGGTCGCATGCATAAGTTTTACTTCTTTAGATTACATTATTCGTCGATTTCAAACTGGCAGTACAGTGGAACCTCAATATTTCAACTCAGATAACTCGAACTCGATATAAATCTCAGTGT
Organism: Azorinus chamasolen; assembly: GCA_963576725.1. NCBI lineage: Eukaryota > Metazoa > Mollusca > Bivalvia > Cardiida > Solecurtidae > Azorinus > Azorinus chamasolen. The sequence goes on along the minus strand of OY755251.1, from coordinate 15,684,835 downwards.
TGGTATATGTTTTTGTCCTTTGGGATAATGATGATGGTACACGTTTTGAAAATTGAATACTGCTTAAGCCGGTGCTAGGGGCATGAGTAGTGTTGCAGTTTTATTAACTACTCATGAACTGAGTCAATAAAACCGAGTCAGCAATTTTCTCGTTTAGCATTGCTATTTTTGCCTTCGAAGGAGTTCACACTTTCGGAACATTTCAAACATTCGGCTCCTTCCAATATCTGTAATACAGAATAGTTTAAAATTCACCACTGCATATATATTATAAATATCACATCCTATGGAGAGCGACAACACGTATAATGTAAAAGCACTGAGAATGACTGGTCAGTTTGACAAGAAGAAATAAAATTAAACATATGGAAAGAAACGGAGAACGAAACACGATAATACAACGGTAGTGTGTACTTTTTAAATGCTATTAATGATAATGATAATAAATTATTCATAAATGTACCACAGAATTCATCATTTCCGTCGGGTGTGCAGTCTTCAATGTAGTTACAGACTTTATCTACATGGACACACTCTCCACTTGTACATGTGAACTCGTCCTCCACGCACTCTCCTAAGGGGTTAAAATATACATCAATAAATTATATCAAGGTAAATATTAGATATGTACAGTAAAAACCCTTTAATCCGGACGTCCAAGTTAGTATAAATTTCGGTCTGGGAGATAGGTGTCAGCTTAATGCAGGGCGAAAGTTTTGCAGAAAGCTCCTCACCCTGTATGAAGCAACCACCTACCTAAATGTAAGGACTGCTACTAGCAATAGTGTCAAACCCAGTCTTCAAGTTGAACATATCCCCTAGTACCCTCGCAGGAATGTGTTATCCATACATGTATAACATTCATAGCGATTCACATTATATAATTATATATGTATATTTAATAGTGTTAACATACTTGAGGAAAAGTCGATGTTATATTTTTCAATATGTAACAGTTTACATAAAGTCCAACGAAACCATTAATAAAAATTGATTATATGTGACATTATTGACTGTTTCTTATAGAAAGTCACCAACTTAGTTAACCCTTTTCTTAATATAAACACATGTTCATGCCTTTGTTGATAGAATAGACCAGATCAGACGACTCCTATGGATCCGTCTGATCAGGGTCAGCTCTATATGCTCATGACATGATATAGACCTGATTCTACATTTTTTGTCAAAGCAAAACTTGAATTATAAAACGTTAGCTAATAAATAGTCATTTTTTCATTTTTTCATACATGAAAATTGAACAGGGAATGGATTAAGATAAAATGTATATAGTGAGCGAACTTACTGTTCGTGATAGTTTCACAGTTTAATTCATCTGTATCATCAGAACAGTCGTTGATACCGTCACAGACTGCCAAGATGTGCACCGAGCCACCGTCTTGACAGTGAAATAAATTTGATAGGCCCACGCCTGGCTCTAGTTGTCTATATCCGATGTCGTTACCATCTAAATAGGGTGCTTTGATAATTGAAACAAGGAAAATATTAAGTACCCCATAATAGTGCATTAATAGTTATCAAAGTCTGAACTGATAAAAGGGTATTAAAAGTTACAAAATGTCTGAACTAGTAAAAGTGTATTAGTAGTTTCCAAAAGTTTTCACCGATAAAATTGTTTCAACAGTTTCTAAACTTCTTTACCAATGAAAGTGTATTAACCCTTCGCTTGCTGAATTTTAAAATACATTTCTCCTTCTTTACCCATGCCCTGTTGTATAATTACATATATCTTCACTGTGTACAAGTATTTCGCTGTGCAATCACTGCTGTGGAATGCACTGGTTGCACAATCAGCTTGTAAATAGTGCAGACCCTTATGAGACAGCTCCTGCAGGAGCTGTCTCATCTGGGTCTTCACTATATACAGGTGGGTATATTGACGTTAATAGCAAACGAAGGGTTAGTAGTTACCAAACTTCTCAACCGATAAATAGAGGATCTTACATAAGTGTTCATTACAAATTGTTTTATGAAACGAGTTTACTGTATTAATATGACACGAGCTTTAGCGTGTGTCATATTCATTATGTACAGTAAACGCGTTTCATGAAAACAATTTGTAATGAACACGAATGTAAGATTCTTTTCATCACATAAGCCATTAAAATGCCACAGAAATTAAATCTATAGCTGACGGCTGTTTCGGCCATTGCTTACAAACAACGTAGTAATACAACGGACGACGCACATGGAGCGCTGCTATTGGCTAGTTTGCTTAAATGAGCTCTACGATTGGCTTATAATTGCTAATTCGCATAAAAATACACTAGTGCATTTACGCGTTTTACGACAGTCTGTTACGGCACTCCAACAATGTCTTAATGTTATCAAAAGTGTTGACAGCTAAATATTACTAAAATTCTGCTTTAATTCTGAACGTACCAGTTTCTTTCATTTAAGGAATATACAGAATATTTTGTTTTCATGCAGGTTTCATACTAAAGTGTGATCAAATGTTTTAATCATACCACAAACAATCTATATATCACGTATAATTACATACCACTCCTGAATGTAAGAAATTAATTAAAACACTATCCACAAATCATTTTCAACATTGAATACCGATTTATATACCTGCGGACGAATACACTCGATATTGAACAACCATAAAGTTGCCAAAATCCCAATTTATCTACCAATGAAACAGCAGTGGTGTGTTAACCTATGGATCTATCTATGCGGAAATTTTAAATAACGAATGTACACGGGTTGCCAAAGTATGTCGGTGATGCACGACTTTAATTCTGCGGATTTATGTTCTACAAAGGAGCATTATGTCCATACAAGAGTGTTCGGAGGAACACTTGTTTCACCTGCTCGCAGATGACACAAAAACTGTTAATATGCTGGAGTAAAATCAGAACAAAGGAACATGACTCAAACAGTATTGCATGTAGAGTAATGGACCTTAGTTACGTCAATGGTCCTGAATGAGAGGAAGACAAATGTGAAATTTGAAAGCTCTAAAATGATCAGTTTAGAAATTACAGCCAAAAAAGAAAGTGTGGCGGACAGACAGACTGACAGACGGATAGAAAGACGGACAGACAGACAGACAGACGACGGGTAAAATGATCCCTCAGTGAAACATTGCCTCTCGGCAGGTGACACAAAACCAGATTGTACAATCTATAAAGATCTGTGTGACCTTATTCAAACGGAAAATGAATTGTTGTCGTTTCTGTTTTAACTTTGCTGAGAAACAGTGACGAGAGTTAGGCCAGTGTATCTTGGATCATACATACTTTCCATTACATGTTTGTTTACATAAGACTAAGAGAAAGCGGTCCCGGCAAGGCGTTGCCTAATGTTTTCATAGGGTATGAAAAAGTACACCCAATCACAACTCACCAAGACTTAGAGTAATGAAAACAAACAGCATTAAATTGTTTCTTTTTAAAAACCAGGGTCAGGGACGGCGTCCCAACCGGAGCCAAACTGAATGCGAGAATTATCATAGTTGCCAGTTGAGTGCTAAAGATTTAAACACCATCTTGTTTAACTATCAAGTAGCAACTTCAAATGTATCCCCGGCAATACTGTAATGAGCAGAGACGGGCAACTGGTGATATATCTGTTAATGTTGCATTCAATGATATTTGATATTACAGTTAAAAACGTATACATAGAATGGATAAACGTACACTTCAATGTTATATAAGTTCTGAAAGTAGGAGATCCTTCAAAGGCAAAATCAAAAATGTGAATAGAAAAATGCTGACTCGGTTTTACTGATGTATGTTCATGGGCAGTTATTAAAAGTGCAATTCTATTCGCGTCCCCAAGCACCGGCTTAAGTAGTATTTAACTTTAACTAGAATGCACACGGGCAACATGTCCAGCCGGACTGGAATCAACACTGTAGAAAAGTACACATGCTACACAACTAAATGTTTATGTGTTGGCGAGGTTTTGAAAACAAACCACATATAGGGGGTCTTTTATGAAGCAGTTCATATGTAGCAATACCTATACAGTAAAGCCACTCTAAATCAGGCTTTTAGTATAGAATAATTAAGATCTTTTTCAGCAGGTGGCTCCTTAATGCAGGATGAAAGTCATGTAGAAAGCTACATTTCCATTAAGCTGCCACCTGGTTTACAGACCGGCACTGGTGCTAATTGTAACGTCCCATTTATAGAAGTTTTACTACATGTATATTTCCTAATTCATTCCCTCCTTGACTACTTCTTTGAATTAATCTACCGAAAAAGAGAATTAACTACAGGAAAAGAGAAGTTTAGAATTGCGTAGTTTTTAGGAGCAAATGCTCTTTTTATCACAACAGATTCAAAATGTGACTTTTACAGAGGCGCAAAATGCATTACTACGGGGGAACGTGTTAAAACTGCATTACTTGTACTTGATGTGTTGCTGAAGGGCTTCTCGCATATCGTGCCGAAGTAATAGCCAGGGTCATGGGACGGTGTTTCGTCACATGTACACGTTTTCCAGGTTAGTGAGCCAGACACAATCGTCAGCACCAACTCAGTGCAAAACTTCAATTCAATATTTGCTGGTTCAAGCTCAACCCTGTTAAACATACGACTCAAATAAAAATCCTAATCAATGGTACTGAATATTCATAGATAAAATGATTATAACGAAATATGGAAGATGGAAAATCGTAGCCATTTTAGAAAGTAAAGACACAGATCTTTGCAATTCTATTAGCAAACAGAATAGACCCTGATCAGACGGCTCCTCTAGGAGCCGTCTGATCTGGGTCTACTCTGTTTGCAAATGCGTGAAAACACGTTTATATGAGGGAAAGGGTTAATAAAGGCATGGTTCGTGAAAAACATGTAATGTAAATTACATTCCTTTAATGCAATGCCATATATCAATTACTTTAGTTAATTAGAAAAGGTTAACAGTATCATTACTATGTTTGTCATTGTTGTTATGTCACGAATAGAAATATTACATGTAATTAAAATAACTACAATGTGTTCCATTCGCAGAAGAACATCTGGGGTCTTCCTTTACTTGTAATGAACTGGGCGTGGCGATATGACTGAAATACTGTAAATATGACGGAAAAACCTTATACCAGCAAGCAAACAATCAAACATGTATTTTCCATGACTATTGAAAATACGTTGGTTTTACAAAGTATCTCATTACTTTTGGTTTATATATACATATGATATAAATCGTGTCGAGTATAACATTGAAGATTATCGGATAACAATATCAGTGTATTCATGATGGAACAACCAAACATTAGTGTTTCCTGCTTTCGTACAAATATGAGCGTGTATAACTCTTTCCCTGCCAACTTTTATCGTCTGCAAACTTTGTCGTCTGCTATAATGCTACATTTTATTTATATCTTTTTTATTATAGGAATCAACCACGATAAGAAACAGTTTGGATCCTGATGAGGTGTCGAGTTACTCTGCGTCTCAAACAGTTTGCATGTGTAAAAGTGCGACACTGTTAGCTAAAGAGCTAATTCTTTCATGCAAGAAATAATTCTATCATGAATATCTATCAACTGCATTTTTGTAATATAAAGTTTCGAACTCACTTTTTGGCTTTGACAAAATTTGTTAAAACATTTATATTATGTCATACGCAAACAGAGCACACCCAAATAGTGTTGAAATGTTAAAACAAATGCAAATGTGAGAAAGTTTGCTGTACCATTTTAATTTTTCCGCTATTTGCTTGCAATATACGTCAAATTGAACAATATTTGAAATTATTTCAAGAAATCACATTATGATATTAAATCAAACTGTGATGACATTGAAAAGTTACATGCACATTTGACAACGTTCCAAGACAGTTATTTTGATATGTTGTTTTTTACCTGTCAGTTTAAATGTTTCAACACTAACCCAACTCCAATTCAGGCGAGATACAAAACAGACGAGACATTCTGCATACGATGAGTTGAATTATATCTTATTATATATATATATATACTGTATATATATATATATATGTATTTAAATTAACTTAAAATATTTTCTTGTCAGTTTGTGTTCACTATCATAAAAACAAAATTCCACTTCTTTAGTTTTACATGGTCAGTGTTGATGAAATTGACAACCTTAGTCAGTGGCATTTATACTTGACTGGCTTCGACCAGCTTTAAAGATGCATTAATTTTCAGGCAAACGTTCAAATGCTAAATCATGGTGAAGGTAAGCATATGTAAACGTAATAGCAAAATATAGCACCAATATGTTGAGTTTATAATCCAGAATAATATACCATTTTGTGAAGGACACTTGACTGCCATCTTCCCAAATCTCTTTCAGCCGTGTTCTTTCTTTTGTGCGCATAAGTCCTTTAAAACAATTAAACATGGCAATGAGTAAACAGAAAAGAAATTAACCCGGGCCCTATTAATAACAATGCTGTCTTTAATAACTGATTTTGAATATTATATGTTTGTCCAATAAAAGTTAGATCAAGTTATCAATCGAAGGCGAATTTTATCGCAGATGTCAATAAATCTTAAATGTCTTAGTAGAAAAAGTATACATGCTTTAGTCACACAATAACTCATAAACGTAATTTATGTGTGCCATAAAATGTTTCGTTATTGCAATAAAATGTTATTTGAAAAATTCTTTTTGCAAAGTCAAAATTGTTATACGTTAAAAACAAGACAGACACATGTCTGGATTCTTTTCATTACATTGCTATTGTGCAAAATAAAACAGAGATATTCTTGATTTTAATGTAAGTGTGTAGGAATAGTCTATGTTAACAATTTACAATATTGGCCAAATGTTGGCTAATAGACCAAACACATGGACGCTAGCGGCGAGGCAAAAACTCTATATACGTATGGCTCTAAAGGCGGGGAATAAAATATACTTTCTGTAGTGGTCAGCTGTCATGAACTTGAGTACAAATATAAATCATGCAGGAAACACCACATGCAAAACAAACAGTCGCCCGAACGGCGCCACAACAGGAAAAAACAGAAAATGTATATAACTATAAAAAAAATACAAAGTGACGCACAAAGACAAAACAAACAAACAATAGGGTGAAGATGGAAGTACCGCCTTGGAACGGTCAGTGAAAATAGTGAGCCTTAACTGCGTGAGCGTTAATGCGTGAACATTTACGAAGTTCTTATATTCAGCAGAATTAATATTAGGGTGTGATGTGGAGCTATCATAACTTAATTGTTTATTTCCATAAATGAGTTCCTATTCAAGCCAATGTTCAATATTCAAGCCAGATTTGAGTTCTCAAGCTTTTGATTGGTCAGATTTGAGCCTCTGGCTCAAATCTGACCAATCAAAAGCTTGAGAACTCAAATCTGACCAATCAAAAGCTTGAGAACGAAACTCAGACTCAACTAAAAGCTTTATAAGCATGGACCCTGATTCAAACAAACGTTTGAGGAGTATCAAACAGCTTGGATCCCGATGAGCTGCTCAGCGCTCACCTCGATCCATGCAGTTTGCTTATGCGAGTCAGGTTGTACTTAGCAAGAGAAGGGCTAAGACAAAATGATGTTCCAGATAATCTTATAGTTCATACAATATGCAATATGCATAAACTTGTAGATATATGTATTTCTTTCAGGTTTATAACCTTAATTGCTTTTTAATGCGACACGTCAAACATTGGTCATATTCTGACCAAATCATTGTGGAGAACAGTAATTTGAAGCTTTTCGCCCATAAATACGTCTTTACACGCCTTTGTAAACAGAGTAGATCCAGATCATCTTGTTAGAACAGTCTGGTCAGGGTCTGCTCTGGTTGCTTCTGACGTAATATAGATATGATTCTACATTTTCTGTAATTCCTGTGCCCGTTGCTGTTATAACAATTAATGTAATTAATATGCATGGAGTCAATATTTCTTAAATGAATATTCATGGAGTAAAGGGTTAAACCTGCCTTGTTATTGCTATAAACTGAGAATTAAATATGTGTTTTAAGATCTCAACAATGCCATGGCCTTACACGAACATGTGTGCAAATGTGTGCCTTAAGCAATTATTGACGTTGAAAACCACAGAAAAAAAATCAGTCTTTAAAGCTAGCCTTTGAATTTCCATTGTACAGACTTGGTCATTTTTAGGTTCTTTAGCCATTAATTACCAACATATAGAGAATGCCAGGTCAGCGCCGTAATCGATAAGATGTTTCTTATTAAGTGTAGGAAAACAGTTTAGGTGAGCGCATGCGAAGCCAAACATGTTCCAAAGCTGAATCAGATAAACATGTTCTGTATTAGGCAATGATGTGGCTGTTTGTTCGTATAATCAGAGGTCCAGATAAGATACAAACAAATCAACATTTTCAAGAATAGCGGCTTTATTTCTCCAGCAGACTCTATACCGGGACCACACTTTAGAATAGTCTCGAAGAGAAAATATAACAATATTTCAGTAAGATGAACGTTTAACTAAGGTAGATTGTTATTACATTTACTCAACGTTATTATTGTATATGGAAATACTACATTGCTTTCAAAGATGCATCCTTGCAATTCAATAACAAATAATTGGATGCATATAGAATTATCAGATACAATAATCACAATGATCATACATGAAGAGATACTAGCTTAGATAGTATTAAAATGTACATGGCATTTAAAACATGCATCCAACATTCATCAAGTAAAATATCAAATCACAGGTATAATGCACACAGTGTCGCGTAAATAGACTCGATATTTTAGTATAGATACTGATAAAGAATTATTAACATCCCAGTTACATTAAATACAAGGATAACACAAAAATGATTTACATGATCCTTATTTCCATTGTGGTGCTTATTATATAGTGCTCTTCAAAGAAAGACATAAAATTAATTAGTGCATACTTTAAAGAAAAACTATCGAAATTAAATTTATTAACAAACAGAAGAATGAAAGACAATTGAATAAATAAAAAGGTGTTCCTCTGAATACATGTGTCGCGAGAGTATCGACTCGTGTCCAACTAATTCAAAACTTGACACAATCGAAGTACATGTATATATACTCAAAAAAAAAATTAAGGGTCCCATAGAGATCAATGTATGTACTACACAAATTTGGCACTTCGTATCTTGTACAAATGTTGCTTAATCGCCACGACATTTGCAGGAGTTATTGTAAGAGGTTCAATAAACGGATTAAGGGGACATTTGACCTGTGGAAGTGTTATGCACCCCCATAGATAAAAAAGTGAAAAAACTTTGTTTTTCACAAACATGCATAATTTTCAACATATACTTTTTATACTGGATACTGATAATCTATTTAATATTGGACAAAATGAAAAATCAAAATCGAAATCAAAATGCTTGATATACATAAGAAATTTAATTCCATGAACGCCAATAGGACATGGGCGTAACTCAATTTCATTGGAAATCGTAGTTGGAAAGTTTGACATTAATTCCTGTAAATTTAGTTGAACTTCATCGTAGCATATTGAAAATATAGGACGCCAAAATTACAGGTTCATTGCATAAACCTTCTGGGAAATGTACCTGTAATATGTTTGTTGAATATATATATCTGTATGTTAAAACATGTTAAAAGTATGGAAATGATTAGTGTTTAAAGTTTAATATCTCATTTCCAATTATTTAAAAAAAATGGAGTAGGATATGTTAATTATCATTACTCTTGTACATTGTGAAGTTATAACACTATGTACAGTAATCAGGCCTAAATAGCTATATTTCATTATTCTTAGTAACTTACAAAATGGCTTGAAATAGATATCCCCTCCAAACTGGAAACCCCTCTAAACCATAATTGTCAGCTGTCCCCAACCTTGTCTGGTTTAGAGGGGTTTTACTGTATTGATGCCATGGTTATTGACATTGTGCACAATGCTTTTCTCATAATGCTTCTTCCATAATTATGTGACATGTCAATTCAACTGCATCAGTAGGATACGATTTATAGAAAGGATCAGGAAAAATTAAAAGGGAAATTACTAAAACATATCGAAGGTACCTTGTGCATATGGACCTTGTGCATATCATAGCTTCTCATTAGGCCTGTTCCATATATGAAGTTTAAATCCAATTGCATCAGTACAACAGGACTTATTGGCCGGACAAAAACATGAAAAAGGTGAACAACTCCAAAAATACTGATGTTGGAGTTATGGACCTTGTACATGACATTTTCACTCATCAGACCTGTTTCATAAGTATAAGTGCAATGGCATTCGGTCCGGATTCGGTCCGGATAAGAAAAGTGTGACGACCACAAAGACGACGACGACAAAGTGGTCACAAATTGAATAACTGAAATACTAACAGTGTTAACTATCACAGAACAATTATTTGGTCATTATGTAATAATATTCATTCCCAGGACAGCAGGAATGTACTTCACATTTGATCTAAAATCCGAGATAGTTTTAGAATCTCTTACAGACGGTGGCAAAGGATTCCATAATAAACAACGGTGATATGCAAATATCTTTTGTCCAAAACTATAACTGTAGGAAAGAATATTTTGGTTACCTACCAATAATTATGTTGCACATCACTAAAGAGTATCTTAATTCTTTCGCTGTCAATGTCGCAACTGTGATTACCTATGCAAACAGTTTGGATCCAGATGAAACGCCGGGTAACTCAGCGTCTCATCAGCACCCAAACTGTTTATTACTGTGACAAAGGTTTTTGGGACACAAATATAAAGAAAAACTAGAGGTGTTTGTCACCAAAACAGATGTCCCCCCCCACACACACACACATCACACCTAAAAACATTGCGACATATTGTCACATTTCTATAATGAGAACTCGACCTGAGAAAATTGACCTGATGGGTGATACTTCCCCTCATTATGCGCTTTCCACACAACATTTTTCAAGAAAAAAATGATAACAGCTAATACCTGCAAAAATATTGATACGAGAGTTATGGACATTGTGCATGACACCTCATGTCATCATGCTCTTTCCATGTATGAAATGTCATTCCACTAGCATCAGTAGAACAGGAGTTATTAATCGGACAAAATTGTACCAAAGGGCAATAACTCCAAAAGTACTGAAGCCAGAGTTACAGCCCTTGTAGATGAAACTTTCTCTCATCATGCTCTTTCGTTGTATGAAGTTTCAATCCAATGGCGTGATCCATATAGGAGTAATCGTCCGGACAAGAAAGAGTGAAACAAATATAGAAGGGGCAATAACTCAAATATTATTGAAGCAAGAGTTATGGACATTGTGCATGACACTTTCTCACATCATGCTCTTTCCATGTATGAAGTTTCAATCCAATGGCATCAGGAATATAGAAGTTATCGTCCGGGCGAGAAAGTGTGAGGGACAGACGGACGGACAGACAGACAGATGAATAGACAGACAGACAACTATGTTGCTTAATAAATATGGGGAAGACATAATTAAAGTAAAAAAATGTAGCAGACGCCAAAATTTGCAGACGACAAAATTTCAGCGAAATACGAATTGACGTGCAATGCAATGAGAAGTATCAAGCTAGAGCCATATATAGGAATTATCGTCCGGACAAAAAGTGTAAGGGACAACTGGCATTCGGCATATAGAAGTTACCGTCCGAGGAAAAAGTGTGAGGGACAGACGGACGGACGGACAGACAGATGAACAGACGGACAGACAACTCTCACAAAACAATATGTCTTCCCATATAAATATGGGAGAAGATATAATTAAAAATTGTAGCAGAATACAAAGTTTGCAGACGACAAAATTTCAGCGAAATACGAATTGACGTGCATATTAAGCTTCATTTTTTAAACACTCCATGCAGAAATATTTTGTACAACTGATCTGCGAGATCGCGAACTCGGATAACTTGAACTTCGGGATAACTCGAAGTATAAGTTCAGTCTTTCCAAAATTTTCAATATAAAATTGGTCTAAAATGCATCACTATGCATATTTAGAAACACGTGTGAAAGCTAAATTCAGGTCGAACGTAAAGCTGAACGCTGAAAGCTGCTACATGAACTTTCTGCATTGCTTAAACGTGTACTAAGCTGTAAACCTGAGACATTGTCCAGATTAGAAACAGGATGACTCGATTTCTGTTACAGTAAAACCTCTCTATAACGGCCACTAAATTACATCAGGTAGTTTGTGTTAAATACAGATGGCTGCTTAAAGCAAGGTGAAAGTAAAACAGAACGCTCCTATAGGAGCGTTCTGTTTTACTTTCACCTTGCTTTAAGCGGCCACCTGCCCTAAATACCAAATAATTAACACAATTTAGTGGCCGTTATAGAGAGGTTTTACTGTATCTGGAAGTAATTTGTATATTTCTTTGCAGTTCACGATATTGAACTTCAACTGTATATTCTTTAGTGCAACTGATAAAACTCTGAACAAAGAGGGAACTGTGAGCCCTTACCGATGTATGCATACATCTCTTCATGTCTATCATAGAATGCATAGAACGGTTTTCTTTTCGTGTTGAGGTCCACCATCCAGGAACCCACGAAGTCAGTCTCTGCTCTGGTATGGAAGTTGATCAACGTGTACCCAAGATTTCTGCACCAATTACTCTCTACTCGCCAACTAGAGCGGGTAGAGGGAGAAAAATATGTGTAGCACTTCTTCAGTTCTGTGGAACAAACTATAAACAGAAAGATTAAATATCACTCGTATATCTAATTTTGGACAAAGGCTGAACTCATAAAATAACAATAGTGAACATATATTTTAATTTAAATTCATTATTGGAGCTATACGTAACATATATAAGAAATGATGCGAGTGGTCATTTTGTACAAACTGATATTAAACGAGTCTTGGAACATATTATTAAGCTAGGCTCTGGCAAGCTTAATAACATTTCTCAAGTCGAGTTTAATATCAGTTTATACTAAATGACTATGAGCATAATATTAATTTCATCACATAGCATATTTCGATAAAACATGTCGTTTTGACAGGTCCTACATGTGTATTTCTACATGACGTCGTGGTGTTACTACATGACGTCATAGCGCTTATATTTAGGGGATAACCGTTGCGTATTTGAAGATTTGCAGCAGTATATCGGTGGTTTATATGTCGCAAATTTAGTTTTACATGCGACGCGTTAGCGGAGCATGTAAAACGATTATTTGCGACATATAAACCACCGATATACTGCTGCAAATCTTCAAATACGCAACGGTTATCCCTATTCTAATGAAACCATAGATCCAGATGGTAAAAAAACAAACAATACTTTAAGTCCTTTGATATTTTCTCTCTGTCGTCATAACATGACGTCATGAAACACCGCATATCTCCGCAATACGCATATAGAAAATAGTTCTCCCGGAACCTTGCAATTGTGCTTATATTTAATATAGAACTGGTATTTTCTCTTGATACTTGATTTTCACAAATGAAAACCGTTAAGGCATGGCCCTTTGAATTTCTGACGGTAGGTCCCTTTCAAAACTACGAAAGATGAATCAAATTTGACCTCGACATTGCTCGAAATTCCACAATAATTGTGCACATGGACAACGGAATTATTTATTTTTAAATTGTTTGCAAAGTGGAACTGGTTGCATATTCAAGATACTGTGGCTGATTGGTGTATTTGATGAGAATGATGATAGGCCAAGTGGACGTGCAAATGGATATTATCAGGAGAGACAATCTACAGGTATGTTTGGAATTTGCAAAGAGCCCTCGAGTGGTCTAGAGTGGGTGGGGCGAATTCGCATTATGGGACTGTCCTTGAAAAATTGAAGAATACTGCCGCTTCTGATTGTCGGACGAGTCGGCATTATAGCTTCGAACACTGACTTCATTCTGATGACCGGACTTTTTCATTATTTCCCTGGTTTTGACACCAGCATAGGCCAACAGCTAGTGCATGATTGCGGTCTCTCGGACACAATAATTTGTGTTTTAAAACTTTTGACGAAACAAGTCTCAGCAGAAATTGTTTTCATCATTTCGTTCAGTACACGCTCACCAACAGGCCTGGATGTGTATATGATTCTTCATAATCGACTGAAATGGTTCGATCCCGGGGGTAGTTTTATCAGGTATGTTTTCAGAGATTTACATGACATGTTTCCTGCGTGACTCATAAATTGTACTTTTGTCAGAGATCTTAGGTTTTCTATGTATACCACGAAGAGCAAAATTCAAGGTTATGTCAAACCACATTTCTTTGGAAAGATTTGTGATTTATGGCAGAGAGAAAACCTGAGTTTTTCAGTGTTTTCAGATCATTGTCTGTGATCGGTTGGTAATGTTTAAGTGTTGTCAGGTCCTTCTTAAATAGTTTCAGCATGGATATAAATCTCACAGCTACATGGTTATATACCTTAAATCTTATATTTACAGGGTACAGGTGCCACATACACCTCAAAACAGAATAGAGGAAGAGAAACGTTTGTTCAAGGACAGCGAATTAGATGAACATGTGAAATAAATGGACTCAGGATCAACTTGTGGGACTTTGCGATAGATATTTGAGTCGAATCGCCAGACTCACATTGACTACAACCATAAAGTGTGTTGAAAAACACAAGCAAATTGAAAACATTTGACATTTCATTCAGCCAGTGTCTTCGTTCATTCAGACCCATTCATTCAATTTTACTATGAATGCGCGTATGAATATTTCGTAGTAAATTTTCTAGTGATTCGGTTTCCGACAGTATATTCATTTTTCCGACAGTATATCGGTGGTTTATATGCTTCAAATTTTGTCACGTGGACCAATCAGAATGCGTGTTACAAAAATGTTGCATTTCTATAAGTTTTCCAAATTCCAATACCTACTGAAAATCCATGGTAAAAATAGTTATAATGAAATATTGAGGCGGAACAATGTAGCCGTTTTAGAAAGTAAAGAAACATCTACCCAATTTCATTAGCAAACAGAGCAGACTCTGATCCTATAGGAACAATCTGATATGGGTTTTCCCTGTTTGCAAATGAGTTAAAGGCGTTTATATGAAGGCAAGGGTTAAACGTGTAATATAGAAATTTATATTTCATATATTTTATTTTTAATAAAAAGGTTAGTGGATTCATATTAACCCTTTCAATCCTGAATTTTCAAAGTGGAATAGCCCATGAGTGTTACAATAAAAAGTTCGCTCAGTCTAAAAGGCTTAACCCATTACCCCATAGGCTAGTTTTAGATCCTACCTCTTTAAATAAATCTACCGAAAAGGAGCATTACCTAGAGAAAAGGAAAAATTTAACAATTTGTAGTTTGAAACCATTGTGATAAATAGAGCATTTGCTCTTATAGGAGCAAATGCTCTATTTATCACAATGGTTTCATAAAGTGACATTTACAGAGTCGTCAAAAGTCGTCAATATGAGGGAAAGGGTTAAGTATGCTAGAGGAATTTGAATGACAATCAGTGCAGACCTAGGTCTGTGTATACACTGCTTGCAAATGACAATGTATTCGTGTACCCGAGTTGAAAGAGTTTTATGATATAAAACACACTCTGTGTATCCTCTAGAAAATGTGCATGTACCAAGACGAATCTAACTCTCGAACCGATGAAGTGATTATTACAATAGAAATCCTATAAGAATAAGCCTTTACTCCGTTAATATTAATTAAGAAATCTGAGTAGGTAGAACGGGGGCGTCGGGATCCGAGGTCTACGAGCTCTGTTTCCGCTAGAAACATATCAAAGTCGTTGAAATGGAAGTACTAATTCACTTGCTAACTATCGCATTTAAACTAAGTTATTGATGTAACGAAATATCACAGGTCAACCTGGTCCCGAGGTTATCAAACTTTTTGAGTCTGATATCATTCTCAAGTGTCTGATAGACCCTGGTGCCAGTTTGTAATACGCCATAATATGGTATTATGTCATGAGTCTATGATATGCTATCGCAGTTTTACAACTCTATAGATGCCGCATGTGGGCGCATCTCCTCTATATAAGTGAAACACTGTGTTGGGACGTTAAACACGTGGGTGGGAAGTTAAACACGTGGGTGGGAAGTTAGAGACGAAGGGACAGAAACAGAAACAAAGACAAAGAGACAGTCATACAGACAGACAGAGATACAGAGAGACAGGCAGACAGAGACAAACAGACATACAGATGGACAAAACAGACAGAGACAGAGAGAGTCTTGCATTACCTTCCAGTCCATTTTCCATTGATGTTCCACTCTCTGTAAATCAAGATTCTAAAATATTTAGATTTTGAGTTAATATTGAGGAACAATTTGTGAACTGAATATTCGTTTATATGTTTTGTCAAAAATATCATATCGATTAGCAGTTCACAATTGTTTTTATCAGTTACAATGGTATTCTATATAATACTAACAACGTGAGAACGTTACTCACACTCTCTTCGATTAGTTTCGCTACGTGTTCTAATCGTTGTCATTAGAAATATTGGCCGAATTCAAAAAGTATAAGAGCAGAGTCGATTACTCGTATATACAGTAAAATGATACTTCGAAAGTTTAGTAATAAAGAATCGATGCATTTTTGGCAGGTGGCTGCTAAATGCAGGGTGAAAGTATTAAAATGCCACCTGTCTTAAAAGTCCAATACTTATACATGTTTTAGTGTTGGAATTATCTGTTTTTTACTGTATATAACGGGAGTAACGAGTATTGGTTTTAGTCTGGTTTAAAGTAAGTTGAAACATTAATAAACTGAAATTCATAACGACCTGTATTTCAAAATTATCTAAGTGGGATATTACATAGTAATGATGTCACGTAAGATACAGTTCACCGAGTATGGTATATAGCTCCAAGTTACACCCAACGTTACCAGTGAACTGGTACTGTTTCATCACTGCTGTTATCTGCATGTGAATGTTATATACAGTGAAATCTCAATATCTCGAACTTTAAGGGAGCAAGCATATTAGTTTTCAAGATAATGGGATCTTGAGTCAGCCTCCTTCTAACTTGGAATCTTTCTCGAAGTGATAACTTAAAGATGTATGCTGCGCAAATTTACGCAAATTTTGAAATTCGAACTGACTTCAGAATTGGAATCTATATACCTTAACACTTATTTAACGCTAAACAGCACGGTCAGTAAGTGGTTGTTTGTGTCGGTCGAAAAAAAATTAGAAAAATGGATTTTTACGGACACCAACGGAATAGCCTTCGCCATTGGCCGGAATCTGGCGTAAGATTCAATTTTTTACATACCGGAAATAATCATTCGATGTACCTGTATGAGTTAGTTCCCTTTGACCGTTATAGTTAATTGACACTATTGAACGGTATATTTAGCTTATTTGCATGTAAATTATATGTGGTTAGATGGGCATATTGCCTTATTTTCCTGAATAAAATCTATTATGTAGGCCAACAACCAGTGTCAGCCATTGTACATGTGGTATCAACCTAATTAATATCCAAAGCGTTATTCCGAAATAGAATCGGAGTCATTCAGAACTTGGCCGAAGATGTCCGCTGATTTCCGTACAAAATTCCCATTTCTGAAAAGGAGGCTCCTTTTTTCACAATTTAGCAGTATTCGGATATCGATAATATTTAGCTGAACAAATATATCCTGTCGGAAAATGGCTTGTAAGCATTATTTTCATTGTATGTATACCTGTACAGGTTCTTGTGATGATTGATTAATACGACAAATGCGCATAATACAGTAGAACCCCTCTACTGCGACCACTAAATGAATAAACATGAGTGTCTTTATAAGAAGGTGGTTGCTTAATGCAGGACACAAGTAATGCAGAAAGCTCCTAGGGGAGCTTTCTGCATTACTTTTGTCCTGCATTAAGCTACCACCTGCAGCTAGCTCCCAGAATTATATCTCTTTTAGGTGGTCGCATTAGTGGGGTTTTACTGTACATCTTTAATGCTGGTCAAAAGTATGCTGAAACCTCACGTAGAAGCTTTCGGCATTACTTGTGACATGCATCAATGTGCCACATGTCTTATAAATATAGACTGAGGCGAAATTTAGAACAACTCTGAATTTCACATTTGAAAGGGGCCGGTGTTTTAACTCGAGTTATATCGATGTTCGAGTTATCCGAGTTCAAAAGATTGATATTCCACTGCATAGTGTTGATGAAGACCATAAATAAATTCATCACAAGGTACTTCAAAGGGTGTAGAGGAAAAGGGTGTTTGAAATGTGCAGTGCTTTTCACGAGATTTACGGCAGGTGACTGCTCAAAACAAATAGACATTAAGAACTGCGGAAAGCGTTTTTGAGACAACTGGACAAAATTCTAGTTTATGCTTAAAAACGAAAGATGTGCTAAATGCAGAATGAAAATAATACAAAAAACTGTCACATTTAACTTCAGTGGACATTAACCCTTTCCTTCTAATTGATGCATTTTACGCATTTTCGAACAGAGAAGACCCAGATCAGACGGCTCCTATATGAGCAATCTGATCAGTATCCACGTTATAAAAGTTTTTAATTGTGTCTGAGTTCGTTCTAAAGTTTTTGATTGGTCAGATTTGAGCCTTTAGCTCAAATCTGACCAATCAAAAGCTTGAGAACAAACTCAAACTCAACTAAAAGGCTTTATAAGCATGGGCCCAGGGTCTGCTCTGTTTGCCTATAGAGTTATATAGATCTGATTCAACACTCTCTGTCTCAATCAAACATCCTTCATTAACCCTTTCTCTCCCCCATATAAACGCTTTTTCATGCCTTTGCAAACAGAGAAAACCCACAGCTGACGGCTCCTATAGGAGCGGTCTCATCTAGGTTTGTTCTGTTTGCCTATGGCATGATAAAGATCTAATTATACAGTTTTTGTCGCAGCATACTTTTCTATTGAAAAGTTTATTTAATAAAGATCATCTGATTAATATTCATAATGTCATTATTTTTTACATGAATATTGAACAGATAAAGGATTAATTCTGCTTTAACATACAGTAAAACCCCGCTAATACGACCACCTAAGAGAGGTATTATTCTGGGTGCTAGATGCAGGTGGTAGCTTAATGCAGGACAAAAGTAATGCGGAAAGCTCCTAGAGGAGCTTTCTGCATTACTTTTGTCCTGCATTAAGCAACCACCTGCTTATAAAGACACCCATGCTTATTCCTTAAGTGGTCGCATTAGCGGGGTTCTACTGTAGTTAGGCTCATTAACATTCATGACGTCATTATTTCTTATATGACTATTCAACTGGGAAAAGGTTAAGCAGCTATTTCGATTTAATAATGCCTATTTTCTTTCGAGATACTCTAGCGTAAATGGAAACTAATTATTTAAAACTCTACCTGAAGTTGTTATCAACGATTCGTGATGCCTTTCTTCAAACAGGAAGTGTATGGTTGCAGAGAACCCTTCTGGTGCAAGGGCTGTGATGTTGCCACTGAACTCGAACTCAATCTGAACCATCCAGCCTCGTAACGGGTTTCTCGGTCGTCTCTTGTTACAGTATTGTATCCCGTCAAGTTTAAAGGTAAAATCTGAAAGTTTTACCAATCACCACAGAGGCTATTTTAGAACCATTACCTCATAGACATTTTTAGACCTAACCTAATACGTGTACGTTGAATTTAAGGCATACAAGACGTAACTTTTAACTAGCGACATTAGAGCTTAACAATCGGTTAAATTATTCCGACTGACACATTTAGAAATTCATACAAAGTGTTTTCCGAACAGGACTTGAAATTCACATGGATTAACACGTGCTTTAAATCCCCTTCTTTCCCGTGAAGAAACATTGGTAAAATATTACAGGCTTAATTTATGGAATATATATATATAATATTATATAAACTGGTGCGTATTAGACACACATACACAGCAGTATTTCAGTTTCGACTGTGACTATTATTACGATGGCAGCCATTCTCGATAGCCCAATCATATACTACGTGTGCGGGATAAACAGACTCCAAAACTATTGGTGGTTCTACCCTGGTGTTCAGTGCACGAGAAAATGTAAACGTAAAAACCTCGGGGGTTTCCTCCATTTGTAATTAGTTGGACGTCGCAATATGATTGAAGTACTGTTGAATAGTACAGATATAAAGAAAATACGCATGTACACAAAAAGAAATATAATTTTCGATCTACAAGACAAACATAATGTTGAATGAATGGCAAGAGTTGTGAAAAACTTCCAATGGACATTTATGTGTCAAATTCATTCTGTACTCAGTGAGCAACAAGCTGATCGTTTTAAAAAAGTTCTACTTACCATTATTACAAGGCACGTTGAAGTAATTAAGATTGAATGTCATAAACTGAGGATAATTGTATCCCCACCACTGGTCCTTGTGATAAGATAACAAACCAAGCAGTATATAGGTAACGACTCGACTCAGGTTGAATTTCACACCTCCTCGCGTTACTGTTGGGATCCCTTTAAAGCAAACAATTATATACAGGCTGAGAGGTCCAGATAAGATGCGTTAAATTAAAACATTTCCAACAATAACTTCTTTATTTCTACACCAACCCTTGTGTTGTGACCACTCTTAATAATTGTCTCGAAGAGACGATTTTAAAGAGTGGTCACAAAATAGAGTTTGGTGGAGAAAGGACGATTTAGTATTTGAGACCGCACTTTAATCTGTTGGTCTGGTGTAATAAATAAATACCCCATTATTGAAACAAGTAGGTGGTTATTTGATGCATGTCTAGATCTATATTCACCTTGCAGTAAGGTTTTATATACAAACGTTAACCCCTCGCTTGCTATTCATGTCAATATACCAACCTGTAAATAGTGAAGACCCAGATGAGATAGCTCCTGCAGGAGCTGTCTCATCAGGGTCTGCACTATTTACAAGTTGATTGTGCAACCAGTGTACCCCACAGCAGTGATTGCACAGTGAAATACTTGTATACAGTGAAGATATATGTAATTAACAACGGGGCATGGGTAAAGAAGGAGAATTGTGTTTTAACATTCAGCAAGCGAAGGGTTAGAACGAATGTCAAAGCTCTAATGATTGTCATAAGTTATTTTCAAGGAAGCAAGTATAACATTAGTCATGTCTGTTAACCCTTTACGCCATGAATATTCATGAAGAAAGAATGACCTCATTAATTTTAATTTGATTAATTATTATAGAAGCAAACTGACACTGGAAGTTACATGACAGAAACTTTAGAATCATATCCATAGCATATCATAAGCAAACAGAAAACAGAGCAAACCCTGATCAGACAGTTCCTACAACAGCAGCCTGATTTGTAATAGGCGTCTTTAGGAGTAAAGGGTTAAAGTAAAGATACAGTAAAACCTCTCTATAACGACCACTAAATTACATCAAGTATTCTGTATTAAAGGCAGATGGTTGCTTAAAGCAAGGTGAAAGTAAAACAGAACGCTCCTATAGGAGCGTTCTGTTTTACTTTCACCTTGCTTTAAGCAGACACCTGCTCTAAATACCAGCTAATTAACTCAATTTAATGGCCGTTATAGAGAGGTTTTACTGTACATGTATTCCAAAACTATTTATTTTTTCCCTGTTGTAAACAAGAATGACCTCATGAATATTTATTAGTTTAATATTTTATAATGGTATATGTCCACAGTGCATTTTGGTATTGGTAGAATCGGGTATGAAGGAAGAGGTCAAAGTGACCATCCCGGACGAATATCGATAATTTCGCAATCATCAATCATAAACATCATTACTGTTAAAACCAGTGTCTGACCCCACTCTGGTCTTACCCACGATTAGACCAAGCTTTTGCAAAACTACTGTTTAGTTTTCAAACGACTTAGATCCTTATTAGAACTTTTATGTAGAGTGTAGACCCAAACTATTTGCAAGTACCAGTTAGGTCGCGTCTGGCAAAACTATATTAACATATTTATAAACACCCTTTCGCGCATTTGCAAACTGGGTAGACCAAGGACAGACGGTTCCTATAGGAGCCGTCTGATCAGGGTCTGCTCTGTTTACTAATGGAACTTGAAATATCTGTTTCTTTAGTTTCTAAAATGACTACAATGTTACACGTTGTTCCAAATTTCATTTCAACTATTTTGTTCATGAGTATTCAGTAGGTATTGGAAATTGGACTAAATATAGAACATTTAAAGGGTTGGCTGATTGTTGTGAAGAGGCTGTAATCATTTCCATTTGCTTACTTAATAATTCCGTAGAGTTTACATGAAAGAAGAGGTGTTTTTCTATTCATTTGCTTACATAAGAATTACTAGGCTAGTAGTTTGGAAGTTCAGCTGTATTTTGGTGAGTTAGGAAAGTTGTTAAATGCGAGCCTTGGCGAGCATTTAACTACTTTTCTGACGAGCCAAAATACAGCTGAACTTCCAAACTACTAGCCTAGTAATTCTTTTATCATGCAACACCAAGAAAAATGGCAAAAAATGAAGAAATAGAAAGATTGCTAAAGCAGTTTCGTCCCCTGGATGAAAATACAAGCAAGTACGAATTATGTGACGTCATGTTGGCATGCAGTGACGTCATCGACTTTTACAACATAAACGAACTTGATTTAATCCTTTTATATGGACAGATAGTTGAGAAAAAGGTGAGAAAATGTGTTAATTTGATGTTTATGTTTAATTATGCCAGTTTCGTCCTTCTGTTTTCCTCCTATTGACTGAACCAAACTTGCATTCCAGTCGGGTCAGTACACATGCACTGTACCTCACAAAATACAGCGTCGACGTGGAAAATATTATGCTAGTAGGAAGTGACTGTATTTCGTGACGTTGCATGATAAAAATACTTCCGTAGAGTTCATATGAAGAAGGGGTTATTTTTTTCATTATTCATCTGCTTACAAATACTTTCGTAGAGTTTATATGAAGGAAGATGTGGTTTTTTTTATCAATTTGCTTACAAATACTTTCGTAGAGTTTATATGAAGGAAGAAGTGTTTTTATTCAGTTGCTTACAAATATTTTCGTAGAGTTTATCTGAAGGAAGAGGTGTTTTGTTTATTCATTTGCTTTACTTATAAATACATTCGTAGAGTTGCTATTACTTACTTTCTGTGGAGTGAAGCAGGCGAAATCCTCTCCCTGTATCTGTTTCTCTGACAACCCTAGGGCAAGTTTTAAAGAATATAAATAGACTGCTCCTCTCAGTCGGGACTGTCAATGACTTGCCATTGTATCGCATATCAACTCTTGCAAACTCTTGGACATCGTTGACGTTTATGACATCACAATCTTCGTTGTTTGAATCCTGCAGTTTGTAATACATATCGAGGGTTTGGTGCAAAACTATTGTAACTCCTTCACAAAGTGAAGGAGTTACAATAGTTTTGCACCAATCCCTCGATATATTTTTATAATGTTACATGGAATTCGTAACACATGTGTAGTGAACAAAGGCAGATCACAAAGCTATGTTTTTATGAAATGCAAACAAATATCTTAAAGGCGATATCTGTAATTTATATTATATTCACGAATTTACTGACATTTTGTTTATCGAATTGACAGAACCAGTGAATTTAAAATACCCAACGCATATGGATCAACACATTCCTAAAATTTAGCTTTTAATGAAGGTTCAAAATTCTTAAAAGTTTCATTCTGCCCATTTTTCGCTTAAACCAATAAACATAAAAAATTGTACCCATATTCATACCATCAAAATAATGTTTACAGTCCATCTCCCATCAGTTTATATATATTCGGCTAAATATCAACGGTATCTAAATACTGCCAAATCCTTAGAATGGAAAAGTAGTAAAGTCAAGCAGGCAAAGCCACATGCAAGACGCAACCACCACCAAAACACCGATAGACAGCATGACACACACACACACACACAACCACACACCCAAACGCACACACACACACGAAATGAACACAGAAAACACCAAAAGACACACTAGAACCAGGGACAAACGTTCCACAACATGAACAAACCACAAGCACAAAGACGCAAGGCAAACAAAAGGAAGGGTGACAAAGAGAGTACCGCCTTGGCACGGTCAGCAGCAAAAACACCACTGGGGGTTTAAACCGGTTTACGGACGTCCTAACCTCACACTTCTCTCAAAGTCACCCTAGCTTTACAAATATTGTAAATAAAGGTATCCCCGCTGGACTTACCCACAACATAGACGACGGTGAACACAGGACAATATGTAAAACATAGCATAATAACTGTGACAATCCGTCAAATATGTACTCAATGACTTTGCTGAAGTCAGAGCACCTGCAGGTAAGCCGTTAAGGGCACGACAGGGAAAAAGTAATACATGAGTCTGGTAAGCTCCTCCTGTATCCAAGTTTAAGAGTATACCATCATAGAGTACTACCCTCGGCCTGTCATCGCGCAAGCAAAGAGGGAAGCGTAGCTACCGACTGTAAAAGGGTCGATAACCAAACATGCAGTGTGTTGCAATATAATAGGATCAAAACTGCCGACCTTTTAGAGACGGAAAACTTTCGATTGCACGAACAGAACAAACCCATTCGGCCAATTCCTGATATTGGAACAACACTATGAATATTGTTGTGTTTGAGTTATCACAGCATTGGCTGACATCAGTCTGTAGGTGTAAACACGACATAAATATCTACTGTGTAAACCTTTACCAACATGTACATCCGATACACATAATTGATGTTTCGACAGATTCCGGTGTATGGCGGATGTATTTTCCGAGTGACCAAGGTAGCCTAATACAATTTTCTCGTTTTTTATACAAACAAAGATTTCCATATCATGTTCTAGCTAGCTTTTTTAGACTCCGGTTCTGAAGTTATTTTATTACGCAAGATTGTCGGAATTATGTGCAGAGATCATCTTTAAACAAACAGTTACAAAATGACTTTTCAAGGCGGCGTCTGATCAAGGACTTCATTGTTTGCATTAACCTCTAGTTCCATGTCTGCGGTTTATTCCCTTAGCATTTTCATTTATTTATTTCAGTTCATCGTTTTGCAAAACTGTTTTAAATAAATTATTGGGTTGCAGGCGACAACTATAAATTGGGCACCGAAATAGTTAAAAATACAACAGATTGAAGCTGTTGAAGATGCAGTCTAGGCATTGTTACATAATAATGAGCAATGTCATGAATACACTTCATGTTAATATTGATGCTAAATGCATAACTCTTCTCTTGCTGAATTTTAAAATATGTTTCTCCTTCTTTACCCATGCCCTGTTGTATAATTACATATACAAGTATTTCACTGTGTAATCACTGCTGTGGAGTGCACTGGTTGCACAATCAACTTGTAAATGATGCAGACCCTGATGAGACAGCTCCTGCAGGAGCTGTCTCATCTGGGTCTTCACTATTTACAGGTAGGTATCTTGACGTGAATGGCAAGCGAAGGGTTATGTAAAGTAAAATTGTGCAAAGATTATGGTGCCGACAGTAGTATATGTATAGTTCTAATTTTATGATTAAATATAAAATGGCGGTATAGTCGGCAACGCAAAAATCAATCATTTACTTACCATCTGCTTGTGAAGTGATATATCAATAAATGTTACACGTAGAAACATATCACCCAGTGTTTTAATCCTCCACATGAGCATGGTGTCGGATGGGTAATGAAAAGGATATCCTGTGCTTACAAGTTCTGTAGAACCGGCTTGTGCGACACACACTTGCTCTGAGGACCTTCCGGTATTGATGTATTCACCCTTGGAATCTAACATGACAAAATTAATGTCTAATACATGCATTGCTGACATCAATAATTATGATAGTAACAGCATTGTTGGTAGATCTGACAGCAAAAGTCAAGATAAGATGCGCGTAAATTTAAACATTTTCAACAATCAAACCCTATACTGTGAACACTCTTTACAATCGTCTCAAAGACATGCGTGAGTGCGTTGTGTGCGTGCGTATGTGCATGTGTGCGTTCGTATATACATGTGTCGGTGCGTCCCTGCATACACGGGCGGCTGCATCTTGTGTGCGCATTGAATATTTGAAATAGTAGTAGTTCTATTATTATTATTATTATTATTATATACAATCGTGTGGCACTGTGTACCATGTTTAACGTAGAGCTTGAGATTAAACACCAAAATTTATAAAGGCGAACTTCTTGATAGCCTACTTATAGATAGTCGTGTTCTATAGAAAGTGTAATGTGCACCATCGGCAATCTCTGGTGGTCACCCATCCAGCCAGCAGCCGCCCAGACTGTTGCTTAACTTTGCGACATTTCCAAGCACTTATACCACATCGCCAAAGAGTTAGCTCCCTGACAAGGAGAGTTTATAGTGCTTATATATATCGCTATTACAAAAGTATTAAATGGAAAAATATGGCAGTATAGCTTACCAGTCAAGCATGCCAACAGGCTCAGATCAGACACCGCTTTTGTGTATTTTTCAGAAGCAACGTGCTGGTAAATATGGCATTGTCCAGGGGTATATTCAATAGCACTGCAGTCATCAAACAGCTGTCTGCAGACAAGACGACACTCGTCCATTGACGTAACATTAGAGCTGTACGTCAGAGACACAGGGTTACTAGCTGGCTTCAAAAGCGGATACTGAATCCAGAACGAAGCAGGATTTCCCTTGCAAATTGTAGTCAGTCGTCCTGAAGGTAAGACATAAATATGCAGTTGATATCTAGAACTAGGATAACTTGAACTTCGGTATAACTCGAAGTAAAAGTGCAGGCCTTCCAAAATGTGCAATACTGAATTGTTCTAAACTGTATCACTATGCATATCTAGAAACACGTGTGACAGCTCAATACTGGTCAAAAGTGATGCTGAGAGCTCCTACATAATTACTTTATACCTGCATTCAGATGTGAATTTGAGAAACTTTCCAGATAAGAAATCTGATTTAAATGGTCCCTTGAAATCCAAGACACATAGGTTTAACTGCATTATGAAACATACGATACAAATAATACTTTTGTATATACAATAAAACCTTTCTATAACGACCAATAAATTATGTTAATTAGTTGGTATATTAGGGCAGGTGGCTGCTTAAAGCAAGGTGAGAGTAAAACAGAATGCTCCTATAGGAGCGTTCTGTTTTACTTTCACCTTGCTTTAAGCAGCCACCTGCCTTTAACACAAAATATTTGCTGTAATTTAGTGGTCGTTATAGAGAGGTTTACTGTATTTAAAATTTTAACGCTTTGAATGCGGCACATGCGTATGCTGATAATTTCAAACTGTAGACCCGGGTCAGATGGCCCCTAGAGGAGCGCTTTGATCAAGGTCTGTATTGCATGTCATTTAAGTCAAAGCAAGGTTTAGCATTTCATACTGAGTGGACTCTATAGCTAAACACTAATGGAATATTCAGATTTGGAAATGCTTTGCAATGAAAGGGTTAAAGCAACTACAGTGCTGCCTCCCTACAACGGCCCTCTCAATAACGATTCCCTCCTTACAACAGCGCATGTCACTGTTTCCGAAACAACAAGGCTCAGCAACAACCTTTTTCCATCGTATTTTCTTTAAGCATCGATCAAACCCTATGTTGTGACCACTCTTTAGAATCGTCACTTTGTGACGATTCTAAAGAGTGGTCACAACATAGGGTTTGAATGAGGCATAACGGTTTTAGTTCTCGAAATACACCTTATCTGGAGATCTGCAAACAAGCTAATTATGTTTGAGTTTCCCTCCCTATAACAACTCCCTCTGAACAACACATACAATCGTCGTATCCCAAAGGGTGTCGTTGTAGAGAGGGAGCACTGTATACCGAACGTATGCATATACAAAGACAACTATATCCCGTACTTCATTCTCAGCGTTGTTATATTTTCTGGGTCCATGCTTATAAAATTTTTAGTTGAGTCTGAGTTCGTTCTCAAGTTTTTGATTGGTCAGATTTAAGCCTTTGGCTCAAATCTGACTAATCAAAAACTTGAGAACTCAAATCTGACCAATCAAAAGCTTGAGAACGAACTCAAACTCAACTAAAAACGCTTTATAAGCATGGATCCTGGTCATTCTGGATAATTAGGATCGGTGTTATTAGTTCTGAGGGCATGAACAGACTCAATAAAACTGAATCTGCAATTTTCTCATCTTGCATTGCTGCTTTTGCTTTCGAATGGTCTCCTATCATCAGAATGTATGTACTTCTCAAGTGCTTGTGTTGCGTCCGTAAAGGTCGCCCTGTACTTCATTCGTAGTGTTGTTATATTTTCTGATCCTTCAGGAGCATTAGGATCAATGTAATTAGTTACGAAAATTGAATACTGCTTAAGACTATGCTAGGGGAAGTGAGTGGTGTTGCATTTTAATAACTGCTCATGAACAAACTCAATAAATCCGAGTCTGTACTTTTCTCTTTTTGAACTTCAGCTTTTGCTGTCAAAGGATCTCCTTTCATCAGAATTTATACAAATCAGGGACAAAACTTAAACACGTACAAAGACAATTACAATCTGTTGCTCGGATGTAGTAAAACATACAAAATAGATAATATACAACTAAACATAATTTGATTACCATTTTATTAGTCATATAACAGAAGAGATATATTTCATATACGACTGATATTTACAAGATACTGATATTGCTCACCTGACAAGCAGAGGAGAAGAGTTTTCACTATATGTTTCTATAGAAAACTGGTCAATCCTGGGGCGGGCCCAATTTTGACCCCAGTGTCATAATTTATATCAATTATGTAGAGGACCTTAACATGATGCTATATGTCAAATATGAAAGCTGAGAACCATCCAGTTCCAAAAAAGAAGATTTTCAAAGTTTTCACTATATTTTTATTGAAAACTGGCCATCCCTGGGGCAAGCCAAGTTTGACCCCAGGGGCATAATGTATATATCTTTGTAGAGGACTTGAACATGATGCTATGTGCCAAATATGAAAGCTAAGAACCTTCCAGTCTCAGAGAAGAACATTTTCAAGGTTTTTACTATATGTTTCTATTTTGACACCAATGATATAATTTATATAAATTTAGCAGAGGACCTAAACATGATGCTATGTGCCAAAGGTGAAAGCTAAGAACGTAGATTCAGAGGAGAACATTTTCAAGTTTTCACTGTAGGTTTCTATTAAAAACTAGCCATCCCTGGGGTGGAGCGAATTTTGACCCCAGGGCCATAATTTATATCATTTTGAAGAAGATCTAAACATGATGTTATGTGCACAATATGAAAGCTCAGAACCTTCCTGTGTTAGAGGAGAAGATTTTCAAAGTTTTCACTATATGTTTCTGTTGAAAACTGGTCACCATCGGGGCGGGGCCAATTTTGACCTCAGGGCTATCATTTATATAACTTTCGTAGAGGACCTGAACATGATGCTATGTGCCAAATATGAAAACTCAGAACCTTCCGGTTTCAGCAGAAGAATTTCAAAGTTTTCACTATATGTTTCTATTGAAAACTGGCCACCCCTGGCACGGGGCCAATATTGACCCACAGGGACATTATTTATATCTTTTTTGTAAAGGACCTTCTTTCAAATGATGATATGTGCCAAAAGTGAAAGAAAGCTAAGACCCCTGTATATTCAGAGGAATTTTCAGATTTAAAGGTTCAAATTGTTGACGTACACGACACGTGACGCACGATTGCATGACGGACATCAGGTGATCGGAAAAGCTCAGACAGCATTTTGTGCTCTGGTTAGCTAAAAACCTCAAACATTGTTTCAGAATCAATCTCAGAAAGTGATAGACATTCAGATAAGTAGTAAAGCGATAAAGGGCAATAGAGAATACCCCCATATTAACCCTTTCCTTCATGTAAACGTGTTTTCATGCATCTGCTGAGTAGACCCAGATCAGAAGGCTCCTTTAGTTTCTTACAGGGCTACAATGTTCCACCGTCCATATTACATTACAAATAGTTATTCATGAATATTCAGTAGGTACTGACATTTTGAATAAACATAGAACAAGGAAATAGTTAATACTTTGAACGCACAGGCATGGTTTAAGAAAAGCTGCAGTGTATCTCACATGTACCTGTATTTTTACAGCCAAGAAGTTCAAATCTCATGCAGAGTTTACCACCATGTATATCTGTAAGTGGGTATATTCTAACATACCGGGCCAGAAACGGTAACATGAACGTGAACAGGTGTGGCTCACTGAAATTACGGGAAACGTCGATTTCAAACTCCTGAAATTGTAATAATTAAACATTTGAAAATGACCTTTCAAAACGCTGGTAAATGTCACATGAACAACGATTGCAGATTTCTTTAATTAATACAAAATGTAAGTACATGTAATTCAGAAAGCTGCCAAACGAGCTTCTTGTATTAAAGCATTATATCACCAACTATCGATGGCTTTATATGTGGTATCATATATAACAATGTTCCATATTAAAATAGATTAAACCCTTTACTACATAAACCCCTTTTCTATGCCTGTACAAACGGGGCAGACCCAGGAACCGTCTTAGTGGGGGTATTTTCTGTTTGCTTGTGATATAATACAGTTATGATTCTATTTTCTGTTCCCGTGTTCATGTGCTATTATAAACATTAAACTAAGTAATATTTATGAAGTCGTTATTTGTTATATGAATATTCATGGAGTAAAGAGTTAAACATCATACCTTGTCCATGTAGGTGAAAAACGTGTCTTGGAAAATTGCATAGTGCATAGAGAATGATCGACATCCTACAGGTACAATCGTTTCGCGATATTCGTTGTTCACTGTGGTCCCAACGGTCTTAGCCCAGTTGTAAAGGACCAGCCCTGATATTACCACATGGGAATAGAAATCGATCTGGAATATCAGGAAATGTATTATGTAAGGTAGCACCCTTCTAAAGCGATCTCCAATTTGTAGTACTGAAAGAGAGAAACAGAGAGAAAGAGAGATAGAGAGACAGGGAGACAGACAGAAACATGGAGAGAGACAGATAGAGAGAAACAGACAAAGAGGGAGGGAGAGAGTTTGGTGATCATACATAATACTCACAAACATAATAAGATGCAGTGGAACCTCGACATATCAAATTTTAAGGGACCATACAAATTACTTCGAGATAATGGGAGTTTGAGTCAGCCTATTTCTAACTTGGAAACCTTCTCGATGTGACAGCTTCATTATTGTCGATAATAATGCTAAACGCTTCTGTATGAGCTTTTAACATTACTTGTGATCTGCATTTAGCTGTCGCACGTCTTGAAAGATGTGTGCAGTGGTGAAATTCAGATCAAATCTGTGTTACACATTTTGGAAAGGACCACATGTTTAACTCGAGTTGTATCTTAGTTCGAGTTATCCGAGTTCGAGATATCAAGGTTCCACTGTACCCGTGTTACACGTACCGTATGGTCTTTTTGTCTAGAAATTCTGTTGTCATGGCCGAAATATGTTAATAGATTATACCTGAATATAAGGTGTCTGGTCTGTGATATCTGGACACCAGCTCACTAGTAAAGGGCGCACCATTCGTGGCGGGTTAGTTGCCATCCATGACGAAGCTGATATCTGGAAATCTTCAATGGTTTCGTCAGTCAATCCTAGTTGATTAAGACAGGCCATTGCCATTGATGGAGCTGAAGTCAGGGGGTATAGAATGTACTTTCAGTTGCAAATGGCGCCTATAACTGTTCTGGAGGTGCTCCTCCTTGTATATCAAACAGTTTAAACCCTGATAAAACGCAATATTCGCATCTGACTTACAAAGGTTGTAACAAAGAATAAGGTGGAAATAGTTAACCCTTTCTACTTTTATTCCAAATTTCAATTCCTACTGAATATCCATGAACAAAATCGTTACCATGACACACGGAAGGTGGAACACTGTAGCCATTTTAGAAAGTAAAGAAACAGATATTTCGAATTCCAATAGCAAACAGAGCAGACCCTGGTCCTATAGGAGCCGCCTGATCTAGGTCTACTCTGTTTGTAAATGCGTGAAAACACGTTTATATGAAGACAAGGTTTAACCATATACTGTATGAATATACAAGTAAGAAATGATGACATCATGAATATAAATTAGAATATTTTTTAAAATGGTATAAGAACACATGAAATGTTTACCAAAGCAGAAACTGTAGAATCAGATCTATAGTATTACATTGGCAAGAACAACAGATACTGATCAGACATTACTATAGGAGCCGTCTGATCTGGGTTTACTCTGTTAACAAAGGCGTAAAATGACATATTTATGAAGCAAAGGGTTAATTGAATGCATACTTTATATTGAAACATTACATGCCACTAACCCTTCGAATGCTAATGTTTTAAACAGTGCAGACCGTGATGAGAGCCTCTTATTTGTATCTATACTGTTTACAAATGATGTTAGTGACACGTTTCCTGTACTGAAAGGGTTTATTGACATACTGTATAATATGGGCCGGCTATGAGGAATGGTGTAAAATTTGTAAATCTAGACGAACTGCTGAATCAGTAATGTAGCGTGGTAGATACATACACATAATAAATTCTCATTGCCAAGAAGCTAGCTCACTCTTGCGCCCTGGTATTGTTGGATGATAATGCGAAATTCACCCTTTACTCCATAAATACGCTAGTCTACGCCTTTGTATACAGAGTAAACCCGAATCAGACAGTTCCTATAGGAACCGTCTGACCAGGGTCTGCTCATTTTGCTTATGAATAATATAATAAATAAGATAATAAGTCCTGCAATAGTCAAACATTCCTGTGTGTATGTGCTATTATAAGCATTAATCTCATTAATATTCATGATGCCATTATTCATTACATAAATATTTATGGAGTAAAGGGTTAAGCAAAGGAATGTGCGGTTACTAGCTGGATTCTTCCATTATTTACCAATGATACACGCTACACGATAAATATCAATGCAAACTAGAATTATCACTAAAGGTGATTGAATACCCCCGCTCAGCTGCCACAAACGGTCATGCCACGGACAGACAGACCAACCAACACACTGACTCCTATATACCCCTCTCAAACTATGTTTCCAGGGGTATAATAAATCTTTAATAACTAAGATCAAGTTATATATTACATTTGTTATAAGTACTAATCAGTCTATGATACAAAACATTCTTGACATGTTTACGGTATTTTTCACTTGCTGAGAGTAAAATATACATTATCATTTACACTTACCGTCGTATTTGTCACTGTCAGTTTCACAACCGTAGAGTTCTTCACAAATTTGACTTATGGGAATGCATTCAGTTGCGTGACAATAGAAATCATAATTTGTGCATTCTGTAATAAACGACAGTAGATCCATTTTACAACAAACACACGGTGACTAAGACTTAAGTATTTAACCTTCTGTACTCTGAGCAATGTCGTCTGCAAATATTGTCGTCTGATTCTCTTATGAAAATATGCCTTTTATATCTTTTCAAAAACAACTGCCAGAGTCACTCTGCGTCTCATCATCTGGATCCAACTGTTTGCAATGGTTATCATAAATTCGCCGACAGAGTGCTAAAGGATACAAGTAGGCACCCGTTTGATGCAGAATGAAATAAATACAGAAACTTACTTTCGTCCAACATTTGGTTACCAACATAACTTAATAAAGAAGCTTGAAGGGTCGCCAAAAAAGAGATTATTTATGCAGTCGTCAATTACTGGACGCTAATAAGGGATCCAGACAATAACTCCAGCAAAAGTCGCCCATTCGAAACAAACATTGCAGATATGCAAGATCATGTTCTTTCTTGTATCGTTCATGAAAATCGAAAAACATTTTTCTATCAAAACGTACGTCAAAGGAAAATCGCATATTTGAAAACAGTGTAGATCCACATTAGTCGCAGCGGGAAACAAATTGCCTCCGATAAGAGTATACACTATTCGGCTCTTGTCGGAAACAACAGTATTGTGTTCACTAAAGTCACAAGCACTGCAGGTCCTAATTTAAACGGTTACTAGATTCGGCCCATCGTGACAGGGTACATTTTGATAATTTTCCAGTGCCCATTTTCTAGGGACAGAAGTTATCGGTCGTGTATTGAATATTAACCAATCTATACATACTGAAGTGACAGTTGACATCCAACTCATCAGTACCATCGGGGCAGTCATTATTTCCGTCACACAGGTACTCTAGTCCAATACACACTCCTTGACCACAGTGGAAAAACTTTTCACACAGATCTACAATGAGACAGGTGTACCTAATATGTTAACAGCAACAGCCTGTCTTACATGTGTACACTACAGGCTAATAGCAATTTTGTACATTATAAAATGATTTAAATCTTATTAAAATTGACAACATTTACACTCTGCAATTATCTGGTGTCTATTGCATGTCTGGTTATCAACCCTTTTAAAGTTGGAACGATGCACTCTTTTCATGTACGCAGACAGGAAAGGCTTCGAAAACATTCTCTAAATTTTATCATCGAAATCTCTCACTTATTGGCAAGTACAAATGTAATCTTAAGGCGCTCCTGCGTTACGGTATTTCACATCCTGAATTGTATGGTGATGTGATTTACAAATTTCGTAAAATTATTGGTCATACCCATATTCTCACTTTGATCATCAAATATGTTAAAAAAAATCATTGAAAAGGGATATTATCCTATAGTACTACAATATACTGCATGTCTGGCTGTCAACCCTTTTACAGTTGACAATCACATCATATACGCTGAAAAGAAAGGTTTAGTACTCTATGAAGACGACCTCTTAAATCCGACAAAGAATAGGAGGACGTCGGATATTTATACTCGTTTTTGTCGTACCCTTTATTACTTTTCTACAGTTACTCTGTTTGCAGCTCAATCAATGAGTACATTAGCGGTAGATGGATACAGCATGTTTCTGTTCTACATGTAATTTACCACTGTGTTTTCCACCGCGGTTGTTGTAGATTAGTCGCAGAGGGGATACATTTATTTACACTGTTTGTCTTTTAGGATGGGGATGGAATAAGTGTGAGGTTGGACGCCCCTAATTTGGTTTAACCCCCAGTGACTACTGTCACTGACCGTTCTAAGGCGGAACTTCCATCTTCCCCCCTATTGTCTGTTTGTTTTGTCTCTGTGCGTCTCTTTGTGTTTTGATAGTTATGTACATTTACTGTTTTCTTGTTGGTGTGCTGTTCGGGCGGCTGGGTGTTTGTTTTGTTTGTGGTGTTTGCTGCATGTTTCATATTTGTATTTTTAGTATTCTATGAAGACGCCCTCTGAAATTTCGATTTTGTCGTACTATTTATTACTTTTCTACAGTACTCTGTTTGCAGCTCAATCATTGAGTACATTAGCGGTAGATGGATACAGCATGTTTCTGTTCTACATGTAATTTACCACTGTGTTTGCTACCGCGGTTGTTGTAGATTAGTCGCAGAGGGGATACGTTTATTTACACTGCTTGTCTTTTAGGATGGGGATGGAATAAGTGTGAGCTTTGGCGCCCCTAATCTAACTGACTACTGTCACTGACCGTTCTAAGGCGGAACTTCCATCTCCCCCCTATTGTCTGTTTGTTTTGTCTCTGTGCGTCTCTTTGTGTTTTGATAGTTATGTACATTTACTGTTTTCTTGTTGTTGTGCTGTTCGGGCGGCTGGGTGTTTGTTTTGTATGTGGTGTTTCCTGCATGTTTCATATTTGTACTTTTAGTATTCTATGAAGACGTCCTCTGAAATTTCGATTTTGTCGTACCCTTTTTTACATTTACTGTTTGCAGCTCAACCATTGAGTACACTAGCTATAGGTGGATCAAGTTTATTTCACTTAAATATGTTTCAGCCCTACATGCAATTTAACACCGTTCCAAGACGATACCTCCATCTTTCCGTGTTGTTTGTCTGTGCGTCTCTTTGTGTTTTGATAGTTATATACATTTTCTGTGTTTTCTTGTTGAGGAGCTGTTCGGGTGGTTGTTTGTTTTGTGTTTGGTGTTTCCTGCATGACACATATTTTAACTTCTTCTTCTGGACTTTAGAATACACTGGTTTATCTGTGTCTGAAGGTCAGGGAGTCGCTGACCGATGGGAAGAAGTTTTTGTTTTCCGTCGTTAAGTGAGCTCCCACGTCCCCCCTGTTCTGAGGGACGAAACTGGACAGAGAACCGAAGCGGAGCATCCGCAGCAACTTTGGCACATTTTGTGTGTGTCCCAATCTGCCGCGCATAGCCCGATATAATTGCATTGGCCAGGCACACTGTTATAAACATATAAGCAATTATGGAAGACAACGCGAGGAAATACAAATCTAATTCAACTCTGGTGATGAAGGCGAACACTAACGCGGCTGGAAACTGGCAGCAGAAGCTAAATTTAAACAAGAGGGCCATGATGGCCCTTAATCGCTCACCTGTTCGTAAAAGATTAATGATTTCAATGACAGATTGCATAATTTGAAAAATCTTGGTAGAAAACCATCAGATGATGCTTCATACTAAATATAAAGAGTCTAGACCTTAAAGAATTTCCTATGAAAAACTGTTAAGCCCCAGGGCGGGGTCAAGATTTTTAAAAACTTTCCTATAAAAAAAACTGATATGCCCCTGGGCGGGGAAGTTTTCAAACCAGGGGACATAATTTGAACAATCTTGGTAGAAAACTATTAGATAGCGCTACATACCAAATATTAAAGGTCTCTGCCTTACAGTTTTGGAGAAGAAGATTCTTAAAGCTTTTCATATGAAAAACTGATAAGCCCCAGGGTTGGGCCATTTTTGACCCAGGGGTAATAATTTGAATAATCTTGGTAGAAAACCATTAGATGATGCTACATACCAAATATCAAGGGCCTAGACCTTACACTTCTGGAGGAGAAGATTTTTAAAGATTTTCCTATGAAAAACTGATAAGCCCTTGGACGGGGCCATTTTTGGTCCGGGGGTCATATTTTGATTAATCTTAGTAGAGGACGATTAAATAATGCTACATACCAAAAATCAAAGGTCTATACCTTATAATTTTAGAGAAGAATATATTTAAAGATTTTCCTATGAAAAACTGATAAGCCCCGGGGCGGGGCCATATTTGGCCCAGGGGTCATAATTTGAACAATCTTAGTAGAGGACCATTAGATCATTCTACATACCAAATATCAAAGGTCTATGCCTTACAGTTTCAGAGAAGACGATTTCTTCAAGATTTTCCTATGAAAAACTGATAAGCCCTGGGGCGGGGCCATTTTTGTCCTGGGGTCATAATTTGAACAATCTTAGTAGAGGACCATTAGATGATGCTACATACTAAATACCAAAGGTCTATGTCTTACATTTTCAGAGAAGAAGAATTTTAAATATTTTCCTATGAAAAACTGATAAGCCCCGGGGTGGGGCCATTATTGGCCCAGGGGTCATAATTTGAACAATCTTAATAGAGGACCATTAGATGATGCTATATACCAAATATCAAAGGTCTATGCCTTACAGTTTCAGAGAAGAAGATTTTTAAAGATTTTCCTATGAAAAACTGATAAGCCCCGGGGCGGGGCCATTTTTGGCCCAGGGGTCATAATTTGAACAATCTTAGTAGAGGACCATTAGATCATGCTACATACCAAATATCAAAGGTCTATGTCTTACAGTTTCAGAGAAGATGATTTTTAAAGATTTTCCTATGAAAAACTGATAAGCCCTGGGGCGGGGCCATTTTTGGCCCAGGGGTCATAATTTGAACAGTCTTAGTAGAGGACCATTAAATGATGCTACATACCAAATACCAAAGGTCTATGCCTGACAGTTTCAGAGAAGATGAATTTTAAAGATTTTCCTATGAAAAACTGATAAGACCCGGGACGCGGCCATTTTTGGCCCAGGGGTAATAATTTGAACAATCTTAGTAGAGGACCATTAGATGATGCTACATACCAAATATCAAAGGTCTATGCCTTACAGTTTCAGAGAAGAAGATTTTTAAAGATTTTCCTATGAAAAACTGATTAGCCCTGGGGCGGGGCCATTTTTGGCCCGGGGGACATAATTTGAACAATCTTTGTAGAGGACCATTACATCATACTACATACCAAATATCAAAGCTCTTGGCTTTGTAGTTCAAGAGAAGAAGATGTTTAAGTAAATTGTTGACGCCCGCACGTACGCACGACGCACGACGCACAACGCACAACGCACATACGCACGACGCACGACGCACGACGACGGACGCCGGACATAGGATCATCCCAATAGCTCACCTTGACACTTTGTGCCAGGTGAGCTAAAAAAACACACACACGAAAACTGATATTTTGTTGTGAGAGACAGATCGGATGGAGTAGTTTAGTAGCAAAATACCTTACCAGCAGTGAACTCTTCCTTAGGCTATTATTATTTACCTCGTGACCGGAATAAAAAGAAGTATCGTAGGTAGGTACCACACGGCTAGCCCGCATAGCCCGCATAGCCGCAGGCTAGTTAAACTCATGTCCCGGTATGCTTTAATTATTGGTTATTTCCGGTCGGTCATTTTGTGCACACAAATTTAGCTTCAATTGTGCTGTAGGAATTTACAGCCCGCACATCTATGTTCAATATACATTTAGATATTTTGCAATTAAATAACCCTTTTCTTCAGAAAAGCACTTTGAATTTAATGCCGTTTCTAAAGTATTACGCTTTTTGATATTCTCGTTACATTTTTGACGCAATTTAAGGCACAAATTGTGCAAGTACCGTTTTCCTGTACTCGTGTTCAATTATAAACATCTGCTAATTGATTTCCATGGTGTCATTATTATTATTCATGGCAGAAAGACTTAAACATTCATTTGGAGTATTTTAGCTTACCAAGTATGCACTCGGATTCGTTCAAATGAGTAACTTTTCCACAGTCTCTAACATTTGGACATTCCGGTATCAGCATACAATGGCCAAGCTTGCACTTCACTTCATCTTGTCCACATTGTTCCTCTGTTGAATCAATGCAAAAACTCGTGTCAAATGTAGTATGAAGATAAGGTCCATATAAGTTGCTTAATTAAAACATTTTCAAGAATAACCTCTTTATTTCTCCACCAAACCCTATGTTGTGACCATTCTTGAGAATCGTCTGGTCACAACATAGAA
This sequence comes from Azorinus chamasolen, assembly GCA_963576725.1. Classification (NCBI taxonomy): domain Eukaryota; kingdom Metazoa; phylum Mollusca; class Bivalvia; order Cardiida; family Solecurtidae; genus Azorinus; species Azorinus chamasolen. Next base: position 15,646,016 of record OY755251.1, on the reverse strand, counting down.
TGTAGTGGAGGAATGGCGAGTTTAGTATTTGTGTACGCAACTTTATCTGTAGCTCTGGAAAAATATATATGTGGTAATTTATTCAACCGCGTCTCTCATACTGAAAAGACTGAAACGTGATTGATTTATGATTCACAGTATGAACTGGCGTAGCAATATATATACAATATATATACAATATATGTACAATAGAACCTGTCTTAACCCTTCGCTTGCTGAATTTTAAAATACATATATTCTTCTTTACCCATGCCCTGTTGTATAATTACATATAACTTCACTGTGTACAAGTATTTCTCTGTGCAATCACTGCTGTGGAGTGCACTGATTGCACAATCAACTTGTAAATAGTGCAGACCCTGATGAGACAGCTCCTGCAGGAGCTGTCTCATCTGGGTCTTCACTATTTAGAGGTAGGTATATTGACGTGAATAGCAAGCGAATGGTTAAGCGATCGTTAAGAAGAGGTCTAATTATTGGTCTATAAGGCAGTTGCATTCTAGCAAACACCTGCTTCTGAAGGCTACCACGTTTAATAATGACTGGCTGCTTAGAACACGTTCAACTGTAGGTGAAAATATTTTCCACCAAAAGAGCCCAGTGTCAGGATGATTTGTTTTGCAATATATTTCATATATATTCCCGTATGAAAAAATAACACCATGGCTATTGGTTATATTATCTTTTATAATGGCATATGAAGATAGGAAAAGTTTGCAATGGCAGAAAGTGTAGAATCAGGTATATGTCATAGCACAAGCAAACAGAGTATTAAATATATCGGTGATTGGGTATCATATACTACATCGGACACAAAGCAATATGAAATATTCAAAACAATATAGGTGTACATGACACTTTCTATCGTCATGCTCTTGCGATATACGAAGTTTCAACCAACTGGCATCAGGCATATAGGAGTTATCGCCCGGACAATTAAGTGTGATGGGCGGACAGACAGACGGACAGACAAACAGACAAATCTCACAAAAACAATGTCTCCCGCATACATATAAAGATAATTCGAAATATAATGCTCAATTTTGCTAGCAGATATTGAATGTCAAACAGTGCACCCCTGGTCTGCCGTCTGATCTGGGTTTACACTTTTTGTGAATGCTGATACACTCGTTTTCCACATTCAAAGACTTGAGAAACAATCACAAAGATTTTATTCACTGAAATAACTTGAATGTGTGACAAGTTATAGAATTCCAGTCTCTGTTTTAAATAGTAATTACATATCCATAAATAGGCCAAAAATTGATAAAACAGTATTAGTACATTTCAAAAAGCCTTAATATCTGAGTCATTTTGAAGGGGCGACCAACCAAATTTGCAGTTAACAAATTCTTCATCGCTTCCATCCCAACAGTCTTCCCATCCATCACAGAGCCACATGTCAGAAATGCAGTAATCAGATGATCGACAGTAGAACTCTCTGACATGACAACCTGCAACAAAGCATACATTGTACATTGTACATTGACCCTTTATTTAATAAATATTCATTTAACCTATTACCTGTTTAACATTCGTGACATAATGGCAACATAAATTTTATTTTATATAATGGCATATGAGCACATGACATTTTGGTTCATACAGACATTTTAGAAACATATCTATATTATACACGAAGCAAACAGAAGAGACCCTGGTCTGATGGCTCCTATAGGAGCCGTCTCGCCTGGGTCTACTCTGCTTGCAAAGGCATGAAAATGCGTTATATGAAGGAAATGGTTAAGATATAATGAAATCATGAATTGGTGTTTCCTGCATGAGTGTGAGTTGGGATTTACGGCACTGTGACACTAAATAGGTCATATAGCGCATGACTCATATTTGTACTTGCATAATGGTATACGAATAAGTGTTTGACCATGGTAGAAACTGCATAATTATGAATATATCTATAGAATTCCATTAGCAAACTGAGGAGACTTGGGAGCCGTCTGATCAGGGTCTACTCTGTTTGCAAAGGAATATCAGGGAAAGGGTAGGCAAACCATTTGCGACACATCCTGTATACTGTATATGCCATTCAAAATTATTTCATTTTCCATGTTTAATGGGGTATTTTTGAAAAACTCAATCTAAGTAGTGGACAAGTTTAATCATGATGTGATATCATGTGACTTGGTGTCTTATCTGGATCAAAACTGATTGCAAATAATAGCATGCATTCATAAACAGAACTAGAGTGCAGTCACGTTGTGTTCAAAATCATTGTACAAATGCTCTTTTCATCACAATGTTTTTAAACTACACTATTCTATAATATTTCTTTTTTCTAGTAAATGATTTATTCAAAGAGATTGGGTATAAACCAGCCAATGTGGGAATGGGTTAAAAGTATGAAAAGAACATATGCGGATGATTTAATGTATTAAGTACTCATTTTTGCATGGATGTTTGGAAAGAAAGAAGGACACTGAACGCGGACGCTGGCTGTCGACGATCAATTAGTCTAATTAATCTAATTATGTCCTCTTCTGTTTGTACTTACGCTGAGCACAGTTTTCCTGTTCCTCGTCACGGCCATCGACGCAATCTGTCTCATAATCACACACGAAATCCTTGGAAATACATACACCTTGGCCGCAGTGGAACTCCATCTCCTTACACTCTAAAACATGAATAATAACAGAATTCATAGCATGGCTGTCATAATAAATCTGAAATGTGAAATTACTCTTCGAGGCGATTCTAAATTGTGGCCACAACACAGGGTTTGGTAGAGAATCTTATGTGCACTTCTGTAGGCATGCATGTAACGTGTGGTTATCGATCCGAGTCTGCATTGCCTACAGAAGCTGATCTGCCTCTTTACTGTTTGCAGCTGTGGTAGACAACTAACTACTGATTTTCATAATTGACTCTATATTGTTTGCAGGTGTAATAGACAAATACTACTGTTTTACGTGATATACTCTGTACTATTTGCAGTTAGACATATTACTGATTTGCGTGATTGTATCTACACTGTTTGCATTTGTAATAGACACTTTCTTCTGATTTACATGATAGACTCTTTACTATTTGCAGTTAAACAAATACTACTGATTTCTAAACGTGATACACTCTGCACTATTTTGCAGTTAAACGAATACTACTGATTTAGACGATAGACTGCATTATTGGCAGTTAGACATATACTACTGACTCGCTCTGCACTGTTTGCATTTGTAATAAACAATTACTACTGATGTACGTGATTGACTCTGCAATGTTTGTGGTTGTAGTAGTTGTCATAATGAATTAGTTTCTGTGTCTTTAGATCAGGTGATAGCCCAGTGTAGTACAACCGTTGTTCGGCCAATGATAGGTCACACACGGCCAATGATAGGTCACACATGGCCAATGATAGGTCACAAACGGCCAATGATAGGTCACACACGGCCAATGATAGGTCACAAACGGCCAATAACATGTGTTTGTAAAGTACGAGTTTTCATTTCTCTTCTTATCTTCATTAACCCTTTCCTCATCAACCCTTCCAATGCTTATTTTGAGATATGAATAGTCCATTATTGCTAACTGGTAGAGTCAATACAGTATTGAAGGGTAAAAATTTGTGGTAGTAGTTTGAGTAACAAACAGTGCAGACTCGGGGAGGTCTAAACTGTTTGCAAATGACAATGCAGTAATTTCCCACGTTCTAATGATTGTGTTTGGCTTATTTCATTATAATATCAATTACTGTTAACAGTTTTATAATTTGTTCAAGGAATTTATGCTCAGTCTTACTCGATCGAATACTAAAGCACCAAACTGCAGAAGTACAGCGACAATGATTGCAACAGTTTTGCTCTGAGATTTCGATTAATCCTTTACACCATGAATATTCGTGTAAGAAATAATGATATACAGGAGCCAACACGTAGAAAGGCGTTTTATGGTGTACAGTGTTAGTTTTATTTTATTATTATTAAGCATGTCTAATTATTCATCAGCGCTGACTTAGTCATCCATCCATCCATTGAATTACTTTGTGAACACCCATCCTCATTCTCATCGCTGTTGTCTAAGCAGTGGCTTGTTCCATCACACAGCGCCGACCTGTCAATACAGTGACCTCTCCCACAATGGTGCTGGTCGCTACTACACAGGGAACGGACATCTGCGCACGATACGTCAACAAGTCAGAATTTTGTACGTAGAAAAACGTATGCAAACTAGGTCATATAGTTGATATTCAATATCTCGAACTTCATGGAACCATACAAATCACTTTGATATAAAAGACGTTAGAGTCACCCGATTTCTAATCTGGACAATTTCTCAAGTTCACAGCTTCAGGCAAATCGATACAAAGCTAAAAGCTCCTGTGTGAGCTTTCAGCATTACTTTCGACCTGCATTAATCTGTTACATGTGTTTCTAGTAATGCGTAGTGATACATTTTAGAATAATTCTGCATTGTAAATTTTGGAAGGACCGACTTTTTACTTTGAGTTATCCCAAAGTTCAAGTTAACCGAGTTTGATATATCGCAGTACAGCAGTATTAGAGAATTGACAATTAATGTCCAATTAATACAGTTTGCTTTGAAATATGTATAGACACACAAGGTCTCTAACCCATTTAGTTCCATATTACTTATAGTCAGCTTGTCCAAATCAGATTTTGGAACCAATCCATTTACTATATTGAGGGGGAATCTAACACAAAGAATACAGTGGTATAAACCATGAATATCCACGGGTTCAGTAAACTGTCTTGACCCTGATCAAAGGGTTCATCCAAGAGAGTTATCTGGCCTGAGTCATGTCCATGTTCACATATCGGATCAAGGGAGTTAACTCTTACAGTACAATATACAAGTCACAAATGTCCTTTGCAAACAGTGTAGACCCAGATTAGAGGGTTCCTCTCATCAGGGTCTGCACTGTTTGTCATGTTACACTTAACTTTTAGAAAATCCCTTCATATTCAACATATTGAACTTGTGAACAGTCCATTTGAAATATTAGCGTTGTAAGAGATAAAAATACTATCAAAACCACTTGGGGTACAGATATCAGTAATAATCTAACATATATTCAAATTTACTCAAACAATTTAGCCGTATAATCAGCACGAAACCAAGTGCAAAGTAGTGGAATTGGAATACAGACTCGAAACAAAATGTGCATTATCCACGGGGCAGTTCCTACGTAAATATACATTGTTGGTTTTTCTTACATACTCGACAAGCGGTTGAAAAATATCTTTAACAAATCTTACCCATGATGGGTTTCCAGTAATGACAAAAGCTTATGGCATTGCTTATGTTGGCATCAATGAATTTCTTATCTTTGCCACCAAAGTAAATAGTCTCCTCCAAAACGTCAAATTCTCCTGCACTCTCGTCGCAACCGGCCTCGTTCTGAAATGACGTAATAAAACACATGTGAACAATTTTGGGATACAACAAATAGCAGATATACAACCATTCCTCACTGAATGTAGTGTACAAAATGAAATGCGGTGTATGATACATCTAAACCTACTAGCACCTATGTATAAGTCGCATTATTTGTTAAAACTAATGATGACGTTAGTCTCGTATTGCTTGTCTATGTTCATTTGAGTTAAACACTATTTTCATTATTATTCACTGTTTTGGTCACTGAATTTCAGGAACACACAATATTCTTTACATGACTGTATTTTCTGATATGCTGTCTTGATGTTTATAAGTCTGCATTGTTTCCATTGGCAACAGTTCTCAAAGCATTAGCAATATTCCATCCATCCTGCTAATGGTTTAACCCTTTCCATGTTCACCGTTTATTCAAAATTTCAATACCGAATATTCATGGAAGCAAGATCTAATGGTAACAGAATTTGTTACAGAATGTCCTCCAAGCGAAACTGAAAACTGGTATGTGTGAACAAAATATCAAATTTCAACCAATCACAGACCATCACTGGTTTACCATGGCAACTTTTGAAACACCTGTCATTAGGTTTCGGATATCCATGTACCCCTACTGACCAATTTTCCGAAAAAAAAAACTAATAGGTAATTGTGACCAATCAGAAGACACCACACCATTGCCATGGAAACCAAGTCTTTCAAAACAACTTGATTGAGTTTGGTGTACCCAAATACCCCTATATGTCAATTTTCAGCAAAAATCGAACAATACCTAAACTTCGCTAAATTTCGACCAATCAGTCGCCATTCAGTTAACACTTTAGAAACACCTACCAATCGATTTGGAGTACTGAAATATACTAAGATACAAATTTTCAACAAAATCGAATGATATGTTACTTCGCCGTACAATATCTAAATCTCGACCAATCAGAGCCAACCATTAAGTTACCATGGCAACCAATTCTTTCGAAAGACCTATCAATCTGGAGTGCCAAAATATCAAGACATACACATTTTAAGCAAAATCGAAACATATCTAAATTCATCAAAGTTTCATTTAGTAGGATCGGTCCATTTCTTACCGAGAAATGTGTCGGACAAGTTCATGGCGGAAGAAGGAGAAGCGGAATCGGAATTGGAATCGCAAGAAAGAATAAGCAGAAGAAAAAAGGAGTAAACAAAATTAGTTACAGCAAAATATGGAAGGTGGAACGTTGTAGCTATTTTAGAAAGTAAAGAAACAGATCTTTCAAGTTTCAATTGAAAACAGAGCCGACCCTCTTTTTGCAAATGCGTGAAAAGCGTTTATGAAGGAAAGGATATTACTATAATTACATAAATACCTTTAAAAATACGAAATTATCCCAGTTTGCTGGATATTTTTCTTCCCCTCCAGTTCTTTTACATTGTCTTGTCACCATTTCTATTATACAAGAATTAAAAATCTATTTAAAAAGTTAGTTGTATGTATATATAAATCATCAAGTGGAACAGTCCTTGAATAAAAATCATCAACTTTTCTTTCAGGCAAGTCATCCATAAAATCATTTTTATGAAAATAAAGTATTCCAATTTCAAGAAAATATAAGACAGCACACATATGTATACATACTAGGCTCTATACTAATTGTAGCCATGGCGATGTAATCTTAACTGACATGTGTTTATTACAGTAGAACTTGTCTATAACAAACATCTAATGAATAATGTAGGTCTAAAAGTGCATGCGGCTGCTTAATGCAGGACTAAGGTAATTCGGAAAGCTCCTCGAGGACCTTGCGGCATAACTTTCGTCCTGTAGTAATTCTTGCTAACCTTGGCCATGTAGATCTATGCTAATGTATGGTAGATGTCCATCGCTTGTCCAGGACCGAACGTTTGGTAAATGATAGGTGTAATTTACTTCTATAAATCCTGAAATATTCAAAAACCAAAATTACTCTTAAACCCGGAACATTATCATTCCGGACATCAATGAGGATTTATGGCAATACGTCATTCCGCACGTCCACGCTGACTACGACAAAACGTCATTCGCGACACCAACATGCATTAAATATACGGCTGTGCGTCATTCCGCACATCAGCACATTAGAAATACAGCTGTATGCCATTCTACACATGAATATGAACTAAACATACGGCGGTACGTCAATCTAGACATCTACACGGAATAGCCCTAAAACGATATGTCATTTTGGACATTAACGCGGACTATGCATACGGAGGCAAGTTATTCCGAGCTTCAATATGGACCAAGCATAAGGCGCTTACATCATTCCTGGCGTCAACTGGTGCAGATCTTATCGTACACCTGTACGTCATTCTGGCCGTCAACACGGACTAGATATACGGCAGTATTTAATTCCGGACGTTAACATAGACTAGACATACGGTGGCACGACTTTTTTATGCTCACTGTACCTCGAACATTGGGATTTATTATTTGGTTAAAGTATGCCTATTTCGGTGTCGGACACACTCGTAAATATACAAATCAATTAATTTCCATTTGTATGCCCCCAACCCTCATTCAACGGCGGGCATATAGTAATCGCATTGTCCGTCCTTCCGTCCGTCCATTCCGCCCGTCCGTCCATCCATCCGCGCTAACAATTCCTGTTTATGTGACTAGATAATAACATGAGAACAAAAGATCCTTTGTTCTCATCGGTTTTTATGTGTTTTTTTTCAGTTTATGTGGCTATTTCGAACAAAAGAATAGCTACATATGCCTACACTCAATCCGTTAGAACGTCCGTTCGTCTGTCCGTCCGTCCCAAATTTCGTGTGCCTTCTCTAACTTTTGTTTTTATCTGTGAATGTATTTTAAAATAACCTGGCACAAATGTTCACGGTTATCACACAAAGACGATGTGTCAACTCTCTGGTCCATGGGTCAAAGGTCAAGGTCATCCTTCAGTTTAAAATTCGTGGGCATAGTGTTTAACAAACACATCTTGTTTAAACGATAAGCAATCTCCTAATCTATATACTAAATTGGTAAAGTATCGCCAATCGAGATGTTATCTGAGTGTAATAATTATAAGACAGTCATTACTACTGTAAAAAAATATTATTACCCATGTACCCCTTTCCCAGTTGCATATTCATGTAAGAAATTATGACATAATGAATATTTATTAGCTGAATATTTATAACGGCATATGTAGGCAGAGTGTTTCGGTACTTGTAGGGTCATGTCTATTATAATTTCACAAGCAAGCAGAGCAGACCCAGATCAGACGGCTCCTATAGGGGCCGTCTGATCTGGGTCTACTCTGCAAAGGCGTGAAAAGGTGTTTATATAAGGGAAAGGGTTAAGTGATTAGCAAATGAGACAAGAACGGTCTTTTATTAACTTTACAATCAGAAATATAAATGACACTAGATGGTGATAGTCACTATATAATTGTTGATAACAGTGTAGACATAAACAATAGAAATATTGTTCCGCTGTTATAATTATAATTTGAATGTAGGATTTTATATTGTATATATTATGTTAAAGTTCGTACCATCTGGACAGCCTTCAGTCATACCAAAAATACTGTAATTTCCCATCGGCCAGTGGGAGGCATCTTTGGGAAACTGGACTTCATTCTTATTACAAAAATTGAATCTAATCGTGAAGTTTCCGAATGGTCCTTCTAAGTGTGTTCCTCGTTCTGACGTCACACTCTCTAAGATGTCACTACCGTCATTTGATACAGAATGTCGCCAGATTTCAATTGGCGACGAAGTGGTAAGGTGTATATACCCAGGGCTCCAACCTCGGTTGCTTGACTCGGGGCAACCGGCCAGTGGCATCAGAAGAGCATACGGACCACTAGGCCATGAGCTCTCAAAGAGCTCTACAATAATAAATAATGTCATGTAAATCACTACAGAAAATGAACAGATAAATTTAATTTCTCTTTCCCTGCGAATTTTGTCGTCAGCAAACTTTTTCATTTCATCTGCTACAATTTTCATTGTTCTTATTTTTTTTTTTCAAATAACAACAAAGAGTTTGTGTCCTGGTGAGACAGTTGGCATTTAGACATAACAAAGAAGGGTTAAGTTTACAAACAAAATGTCAGTTTGCTCATTACGAAACAGGCTGATTTACAGAAAGTCGGAGTAGAATACGAGAAAAAAATCACGTACATATTGCTTGTATGAGAAAATTAATTCCACACTGTTTGTTCTATCATTATTGTTTTAACCCTATACTCCATAAATATGCCTTGCTGTGCTTTGCAAACAGAGTAGACCCAGATCAGGCCGCTCCTGTAGGAGCCGTGTGGTCAGGGTCTGCTCTGTCTGGTTATAGTATGATATAATATGACAGTTTCTGCTATGGCATATATTTCATGTGTTAATATGCCATTTTACAAATTAATCTAATTAATATTCATGATGTCATCATTTCGTTCATGTATATGCATGGAGTAAAGGGTTAAAAAGATGAATAAATTATTTGTCTGCTACCTGTCAGTTCCACGAAAAACATTTAACAGTTTAGCAGGTTATTTTGGTAAAAGACCGTAACGGGTTGAATGTGTAATTCAAATTCACTAAATAATCTGATTACATTTTCTTTCAATGTATTTTATAGGGGTGTTTGGCTTTAGCTAATAAATGGAATCCATCTAAATCGAGCGAAATGGTCAGTAGTCATGGATATCGTAACTCTTTAATACGCCTTTCCAGACAGAGTAGACCCAGATGAGATTGTTCTGTGGGAGCCGTCTGATCAGGGTCTGCTCTGTTTGCTTATGTTAATTATATCAAAGATATGATTCTTCAATTTCAACCATGGCCAAACATTCATTCCTTTGTATTTGTGCTATTATAATAATTAATCTAATATTCATGGTGGCATTATTTCTCACATGAAAATTCATGGAGTAAAAGATTTAATAGTCCAGTGACTAGTTAGAGCAGAACAGAAGAAATGAGCCAAGTTTAGTTGTGGGCTGGGCCATCTGCATTACATTTCTCCTTATTAACCCATTATAGTAAAACCCCTTTAAGCTGGAATTAAATGTAGTATAAATATCGGTGCTGGAGTCTGGTGACAGCTTAATGCAGGGTGAAAGTTATGAAAAAACTCTTCTAGGAGCTTTCTGCATGGCTTTCACCCTGCATTAAGCAGCCTACGAGAATCTAAATTCTCCTCTGCTCGAATTCCCGTTTAGAGGGGGTCGCTTAAGAGACGTTCATCTGTAATTGAAAACCTACCTGTGTCACACAACAAACCGGAAAACCCAGTGGAACATCTACAGACACAGTAATTATCGGCCACAGAGAATTCATACGTCCCACCATTGTAACAACGTATATCTGTACAAACTGCAAAACAGAATGTTAAACTATTTACAGGTGGCGGTGGTCTAGTGGTAACGCGCTTGACTGTCAGTCCGGAGGTCCGGGGTTCAAATCCCGGTCCCACCCGGAAATTTCAGAGACGCTTTTCCGTGTCTCCCACCCGCATATACTCTCCACCCAGTGGTTAAAATGGGTACCTGTAAGGGTCACTCGCCGGTACTGCGGCTGCATGATTGCGCCATATATTAGCAGTGCTCAATATTGTAGGCCAATGACTCAATGATCAGGGGAGTAAATGTACAGTCGGCTGAACGGTCATTCGGACTGAAAGTAGACTATAACTAGGTACTCTTTTTTTTTAATTAGATTTAATGAGTAGTCCACTTCTAGCTGGCATGCGGTAGGTCGGTGGCTCTTCTGTGCAAGAAAATGCAATTTGTTCCATGCTCGGAAAAAACTCTGGGGTCCACCTGTAATAAGCTGGACGCCATGATATGACTGAAACGCTGTTAATCCTTCGCTTGCTGAATTTTAATCCTTTGCTTGCTGAATTTTTAAATACATGTCTCCTTCTTTACCCATGCCCTGTTGTATAATTACATATATCTTCACTGTTTACAAGTATATCGCTGTGCAGTCACTGCTGTGGAGTGCATTGGTTGCACAATCAACTTGTAAATAGTGCAGACCCTGATGAGGCAGCTCCTGCAGGAGCTGTCTCATCTGTGTCTTCACTATTTGCAGGTATGTATAATGACGTGAATAGCAAGCGAAGGGTTAAAATACATTTCTCCTTCTTTACCCATGCCCTGTTGTATAATTACATATATCTTCACTGTGTACAAGTATATAGAGGAATATAGCGCTGTGCAATCACTGCTGTGGAGTGCACTGGTTGCACAATCAACTTGTAAATAGTGCAGACAAACGAACAAAATACTGAATAGCCATGCAAGACTCCGCCTGTTATGAGTATTCATTAATTAATCAGAGCTACAGATAAAGGTGCGTACTCAAATAAAATAATGAAATACATTGCCATAGCAAACAGAAGAGAATACTATCTGTAACATATAATCAAATAGAGCAGATCCTGAGACCTGATCAGGCAACTCCTACAGAAGCTGTGTAGTCTTGATCTACTCTGTTTGTATAGATATAAATGGCGGAACTATCAACTCATAAGTATACCTTGAAACAATTTACAAATATCTGAAAGCTATTGAAAGTACATGTATGAGTCATGCAGGACACACCACATTCAAAACACACACGGTCGCTCGAACAACACCACGGAAAAAAGTAAATGCACGTGTATATGAAAAGACACAACGAGACTCTCAAAGACTAAAACAAACAAATGGGGTGGTGGAGAGATAGAAGTACCCCCTTGGAAGTTATACATAGTAATTAGCAGAATAGAACTATTGCATTATAAACAGTATATCTTGTCTTAACCCATTACCTCATAGGCTTTTTTTAGAAACAACCCCTTTGAATAAATCTACCGAAAAGTAGAAAGTGAAAATTTTAGAATATTGTAGTTTGAAACCACTCTGATAAATAGAGCATTTGTTCCTATAGGAGCAAATGCTCTATTTATCACAATGGTTTCACAAAGTGACTTTAACAGAGTCGTCAAAAATCGTCAATATCAGGGAAAGGGTTAAGCGGCCATCAAAAAGAGATCTTACGGAGCTGTAGGGCAGATAGTAGCTTAATGCTGGTGAAACAAATGCAGAAAGCTGCTACCGTAGTTTTCAGTATTACTGTTGCCCTGCATTAGGCAACCATCTGATTTTTAACACTCCTATGTTCAATAAATGGGCGGTCGCTTAGGACAGGTTCTGCTGTACAAGAAATTGTATATCTTAAATGAGGAATTTGAATACCCATGCAAACAGTGTGGGTCCAACAACAAAGAAGAAACTTCAAAAATAAACAAGAGTGTCATGATGGCCCCTATATCGCTCACCTGCACACTGGAGCACTAGATAGAGACAAACTAGTCGCAAACATGTCCAGAAAATTACGATAAATTGGCCATAATAAATCATTTCACCTAAAGATTATTCAATTTCTTCAAAATGCATGGAAGTCATAATCACTTCTCACTATGGTCACCAGGGGACTATTCTGACCAAATAGAATCCAAATTGGACAACCGGTTTTGGAGAAAATTTATAAAAAATATCACAATAGTCATATAAGGAAATTTAGCTCCGTCCCTGGAGGCCATGTTCTTTTAGATATAAACAGGGTTTTAGCAAGTTTTACAAAGTGTCATCAGGCAACTTTTCCTACAAAATATCATTCAAAGCGGACCACTGGTTTCCGAGAATAAAGAATTTTTTATATATAGTTATACAAGGAAATCTAGCCCCATCCCTGGTGGCCATGTTTTTTTTTATATCAACATGATTTTAGCAGGTTTGTTAAAGGGTCACCAGGTGAATATTAGTACCAAAACCGGTTGTCCAATTTGCTGAATAAACACCGGTGTCCTTTATCAATGTACCATATCAATACTCGTGTAAACAGAAGACACTGTACGAAGATCAACTACAGCCAGTGCATCCGTGATATCTCCTATAGGTGCCGTCTGAGCTGGGTCTACTTGGTTTGTAAATGCATGGAAATGCGTTTATATGAAGGAAAGGGTTAATCACATGTCAATGGTTATTCTACAGTGAGGATTGGTTGCGAAATAAGAGATTTGGATACATATGCATTTTATTTACATCTCTAATTCGTCCAAATGGGTAAACAACAAAGTGTTACACATGCTCAAGACTGGTGAAGCAATCACATTTTCTAAGGTTGTACAAATGACGGTTTAACTTAGACCAATGATTTATCCTTTGAATGCAAGCATAGTTATAGGTTTATCTATAATTTTATAATTGCAAATAAATCTTAATGATCTTTTTACATGTATAACTAATTGCATGAGCAAACAAAAACGATTAATTTGTTTTTTTAATTTGATTTTCTTCAAATCGGTGATCGGTATATTTATGCAATTTCAATATATTATGAAAGATTTCCCGACTTGTTTGAAGAAAAGCATAGAAAAAAGAGAAGTCTCAGAACAAAGTAACGTAATCGCAATACCAGTTCAAAGTCTGAAGAATAATCTGAGGAAAGTTGATTAATGACTTACACACAGGTCACGATAAGATGCGTAAATTAAAAGCTTTTCAAGAATAAGTTATTTATTTATCCACCAAACAGTATGTCGTGAACACTAAAGAGTGGTGGAAAAATTACGATTTTAGTATTTGAGTACGCACCTATATCTGTTGTTCTGTTACAACTTATTGCATGAATTTCATCCTGCATTAAGCAGCTACCTGCATAAAAGTATCTAAATTCTTCTTTACTAGAATTCTGGTTCAGAGAGGTTTTATTGTACTATTTGCATGTAACATGTGAACGTTTTTCAATTACAAAACCACTTCACACTCACATGCATAATTGCAATTTGTCTTGTCTGTGGAACATCCACGCACCAGGGATCCATTAGTTTTATTAATAGATCTATATTTGAAGTATCAATGAAATATTAACCCATTTGCACCCACGATCCCATATATGGGATGTAGGCAAACAGTGTAGACTCTGATCAGACGCCGCATAATGCGGTGTCTGATCAGAGTCTACACTGTTTGCTGATAGGAAATTCAATATAAAACACAATAAAAATAGAAAGTTAGAACAGACATCCCGTAGATAAAAGATAGACTAATCCAATATATAAGCATGGAAGAATTCACTGGGAGCAAATGGGTTAAACAATATCGCATATCAGCTTTTCGTAAAAACAAGTCCATCATCCGAATCCGTGGTCCACATTGTCTATATAGTATACCTGTTTACGCTTTAGATTGCTTCTGTTGTTCATTCTACTTGTTTTGCACGGCTGTGTCGTGCAAATCCTCCGTCGGCGTCGGCGAAGAATGTACGGGTGAGTTAACCTGCGTGGTTTGGTTTGGGGTCATAAACCTGTACATTTATTGTTGGCGATTTCTGTCTGTTCTACGCACTGGGCATTTCTTGTGTCTGGCCGATTCGTGCTAAGGTCAAGCTTACCGGGTATTAGGTTTGCGATGCTGTTTTGTGTCGCGATTTTCAGCCTGCTGCTTTACTCGGCCAGAGCCTGTGAGGTTTGTGCAATCAACACGCCTGTGACTGCTTTCTTTGGAGAAGGTGCACACCTAGTCTTTTGGGCAACTTCTGTGAATTTGTGGCCGTCCTGCAAATACTTTGAACATTTCATTGGCTCACGTTTTTTGTAGGCCTGAGTGTAGGACGCGTGCTGTGTATTTACCAAAAAGACACGAGAGTAGCAGATTACGATTAATCCTTTACCCCATGACTATTCATGAAAGAAGAAAATGACATCATGGATATTAATTAGATTATTTTTTAAAATGACATCTTAACCCTTTCGCTGCCAAACTCTGTCGTCTGCTAACTTTGTCGTCTGCTACAAATTTCCATTCCCTTGATTTCCTTCATTTCTGTTCAAAAAACATAGTAACAGTAACAAACAGTTTGGATCCTGATGAAACGCCGAGTTACTCGGTGTCTCGTCTGGATCCAAACTGTTCGCATAGGTAATCACAGATCCGGCATTGGCAGCGAAAGGGTTAACATATGACACTTTTACAAAAGTAGAAACTAGAGTAAGATCTATGTTATTCCATTAGCAAACAGGGCAGAGCCTGACTAGACAGTTCCTATAGGAGCCGTGTGATCTGGGTCTACTCTGTTTGTATTTATGGGGTAAAGGGTTAAAATGCTGACACCCGTTCCACAATTGGTCAGCTTACTGTCAATCCGAAGTGTGTTTTTTTTTTATCGAAATGGCGATATTACCTCGTGCATTTTCAGAGTGAATATTATTTTTATAATTCTGTCGTCAATAGAAAAGGGAATAGTTCTTACACAAACACTGACAGTGCCTTTGCCATCAAATGTTCTAACCCCTTAGTGGAACTCTTTCGATCATCAAAATGACATTGTCCTCAATATGTTCAAGACATATCCGCCACATACCCCTAACATTACTGAGACCCTTGTATACATATGATCACGTCAAATTTTCTTCCCGATCGCACGATACAGTTCTACGTGTTAGGTCTATAACTGCCTGTTTGGTCTTTGATTGTCGTACAATTCACCCTAGTTCCCGTATAAACACTAGAGGTATCGTGTATTCATCATTCAAGTCAGACGAGTTACAGTACAACCCCACTAATGCGACCACCTAAAAGAGGTATAATTATGGATGCTAGATGAAGTTGGTAGCTTAATGCTGGACAAAAGTAATGCAGAAAGCTCCTAGAGGAGTTTTCTGCATTACTTTTGTCCTGCATTAAGCAACCACCTGCTTATGACGACCCCCATGTTTATTCATTAAGTGGTCGCATTAGAGGGGTTCTACTGTATTTGCTTGGGCCGCGTATGCATCATTAGAAAAACTTCTAAAATCTACCTTTTCGAAGATCCTTATCCACACTAAAATAGTTTATACCCACTTTAGCTTCACACTTCAAATTAGATGTACAGTTAAGACTTGAAACCCTTATGTGTCCTTCATTTACGTGGACCAAAACCAAAACACCGCCGTGGCTATAGTAAGACAGAGATAATGGCGTGCTTTGTAAATAAGTGATCCGGTTAGAACAGGTTCTACTTTATTCAAATGTTTTATCCCTATAGCGTTTCATTTCATTATTTCCCGCGGTCAGAATTATTTCTGTCTATTTAAGGGTTTCCGACTTCTTATCATACGAGGGACCGAAATTTCTTTACGCTTCGTACTATATTTGAAACGTTCTGTAGGTTGTATCATTATTAATGATATTATCATTATGTACACGTAGTAGTACTTTTCTCGTTATTAATATATAATAATAATATATTAATAATGGTGATAATAATATTTTATTATGATTTAGTTATCAAAGATTGAACGGTTTAAATTTTATCAACCACTGCTCGAAACAGTATAAAACATAACCATTCACTGCATTTAAATGATCCAGTTTTAACGTTTGGCCTACTAAACAATTGATTTCATTGCAGAGACTCATGTTTAAACTTTTGCCTATCTGTCAATATTATTAATGTCTTTCGATTCAGATTTCAAAGCAAACTCATTTTTCTGATTCAGATTTCAAAGCAAACTCCTTTCTTTCGATTTAGATTTCAAAGCAAACACCTTTCTTCTTATTCAGATTTTCAAAGCAAACTCCGTTCTTCTGATTCGGATTTTCAAAGCAAACACCTTTCTTTTGAATACATAATTTGAGTGCCAAACGGTTTGAATCGATGTGAGGCGCTGAGTTACTCGACAGTCTCATCTGGATCTGGGTATTCGAGGCGCTGAGTAACATCGGGTCCCATCTGGGTCAGCGAAGCGTTGTGTTACTCATATATGTGAGGTGCTGAGTTACTAAAGGTCTCATATACTCCGGGTAATTTTGGATGTTAGACGCTGATTTACTCGGGATCTCACCTGGGTCCGGGTAATCATAGAGATATCCTTGGCAGAGAAAGCTTAACTCTGAGATATAATTAAGACTTCCCTTAATCCTTTCCCTGTTTAATATCCGTGTAAGAAATAATGACATCACGAATATTCATTAGCACAAGTTTTATAATGTAAACTTTTCAAATGAATGATTTGACAAAAACTACAGAATCCGATCTAAATTATAAAATAAGCAAAAAGAATGAATAGTGAATGAAATATATTATTTTACGAGGGTAGCTCGGTAAGTCAAAAGACTAATCTCTCCCGAGGTCCTCAAAATAAGTGCATTTCATACAATATGACAACATTAAACAAATAAAGCGCATATTAATTAAGCATATTAAATAATAGTGTATCAATTATATGTGTACAGTACCCTTTTCTAAAATATCTTTTTACACAAAATGAGAAGTCCCTAATCAGAAACCCCTGCATGAATCGTTTGATATAGGTTTGCTCTATTTGTTATTAATAGGAGAAACTATTTTTTTCTGATGAAAGGCAATTAGTTTTCAGGAATATTAAACTACATTTTCAAGCCATACTGATCTTTCCATGAATTAAAAGTGAAACAAGAAGAGCAGTGAGCACATATAATATAAATAAGATCTGGAACAGTTTTAACAACTACACGAATGACAAAACCATGTTTTGGTGTTCTTACCCTTCCTTCTGTCTTAATATAACAGTGTAGATCCAGATCTTACAACTTTCAAAAAGCTGTAAAAATGGATAACACACCCTTTGATATAAATGGAGTGTACATTATTATAGAGATAATACGGTAATTCATTATTTCCTATCTACCTGAAAACATTAACAAGAGGACCATGATGGCCCTTAATCGCTCACCTGTTCGTAACAGATTAATGATTTCAATGACAGATTGTATAATTTGAAAAATCTTGGTAGAAAACCATCAGATGATGCTACATACTAAATATAAAGAGTCTAGACCTTAAAGATTTTCCTATGAAAAACTGTTAAGCCCCAGGGCGGGGTCAATTTTGATCCGGGGTTCATAATTTGAAAATCTTGGTAGATGACTATTAGATAATGCAACATACCAAATATCTAAGGTATATGCCTTACAAGTTCAGAGAAGACTTTTAAAGATTTTTAAAAGAAGATTTTTAAAAACTTTCCTATAAAAAAAACTGACATGCCCCTGGGCGGGGAAGTTTTCAACCCAGGGGACATAATTTCAACAATCTTGGTAGAAAACTATTAAATAGCGCTACATACCAAATATTAAAGGCCTCTGTCTTAAAGTTTAGGTGAAGAAGATTCTTAAAGCTTTTCATATGAAAAACTGATAAGCCCCAGGGCGGGGCCATTTTTGACCCAGGGGTAATAATTTGAATAATATTTGTAGAAAACCATAAGATGATGCTACATACCAAATATCAAGGGCCTAGACCTTACAGTTCTGGAGGAGAATATTTTTTAAAGATTTTCCTATGAAAAACTGATAAGCCCTTGGGCGGGGCCATTTTTGGTCCGGGGGTCATTTTTGATTAATCTTAGTAGAGGACGATTAAATAATGCTACATACCAAATATCAAAGGTCTATACCTTATAATTTTAGAGAAGAATATATTTAAAGATTTTCCTATGAAAAATTGATAAGCCCCGGGGCGGGGCCATATTTGGCCCTGGGGTCATAATTTGAACAATCTTAGTAGAGGACCATTAGATCATGCTACATACCAAATATCAAAGGTCTATGCCTTACAGTTTCAGAGAAGAAGATTTTTAAAGATTTTCCTATGATAACCTGATAAGCCCTGGGGCGGGCCATTTTTGTCCTGGGGGTCATAATTTGAACAATCTTAGTAGAGGACCATTAGATGATGCTACATACCAAATACCAAAGGTCTATTCCTTACAGTTTAAGAGAAGAAGATTTTTAAAGATTTTCCTATGAAAAACTGATAAGCCCCGGGGTGGGGCCATTTTTGGCCCAGGGGTCATAATTTGAACAATCTTAGTAGAGGACTATTAGATGATGCTACATACCAAATATCAAAAGGTCTATGTCTTACAGTTTCAGAGAAAAAGATTTTTAAAGATTTTCCTATGAAAAACTGATAAGCCCTTGGGCGGGCCATTTTTGTCCTGGGGGTCATAATTTGAACAATCTTAGTAGAGGACCATTAGATCATGCTACATACCAAATACCAAAAGTCTATGCCTGACAGTTTCAGAGAAGAAGATTTTTAAAGATTTTCCTATGAAAAACTGATAAGCCCCGGGGCGGGGCCATTTTTGGCCCAGGGGTCATAATTTGAACAATCTTAGTAGAGGACCATTAGATCATGCTACATACCAAATACCAAAGGTCTATGCCTTACAGTTTCAGAGAAGAAGATTTTTAAAGATTTTCCTATGAAAAACTGATAAGCCCTGGGGCGGGGCCATTTTTGGCCCGGGGGGGGGGGGGACATAATTTGAACAATCTTTGTAGAGGACCATTACATCATACTACATACCAAATATCAAAGCTCTTGGCTTTGTAGTTCCAGAGAAGAAGATGTTTAAGTAAATTGTTGACGCCCGCGCGTACGCACGACGCACATACGCACATACGCACGAAGCACGACGACGGGCGCCGGACATAGGATCATCCCAATAGCTCACCTTGGCATTTTGTGCCAGGTGAGCTAAAAAACGGTTAAATACACAGTGAAATGGGTAAGAAACCGAAAGACACATTGAACAATTCTTTTATTAGAATTTATATCAAATTTTCAAACAGAGTTTATCCAGATTAAACTTTCGAAAAGGAAATTTCAACTTGGTTCTGCCATATGTTTTTGGAATTAGAACACACTTTCGTTATGTTAAAATATATTACATCCTCGTATTTGCCATTGAACAAACAAAATTCAATTGCTTTTTGTAGGTGTTTGGTGATAGTGGCGTTTTGAGTGTGGCTTTTCCTGCTTGACTTTACTACTTTTTCATTCATACGAGTACATGTAGGTCAAATACTCCTATGGGAGCTCTAGGATCGTAATATATTCTGTTTAGAATTATGTAGACATAACCACATTAATTAGTGGCGAACTTTAAAACTTGATAAAATTACATATTTAATACTGGTAATACAATAACCATTATACTGCATGTTACATGTGTATTTCTTTCAACTTTTGCAAAGTCATATAGTGGCGCTTTTGTCAATATCAACTCCAAGAGTAGACCCAGATCAGACGGTTCCTGAAGTCTACTCTGTTTGGAAGTACGCAAAAAGGCATTTATATGATGGAATGGATTAACCCTTTGGCTGCCAATGCCGGATCTGTGATTTCCTATGCAAACAGTTTGGATCCAGATGAGACGCCGAGTAACTCGGCGTCTCATCAGGATTCAAACTGTTTGTGACTGTTACTATGTTTTTGAAACAAAAATGAAGAAATTAAAAAATGTAGCAGACGACAAAGCTAGCAGACAAAAGAGTTTGGCAGCGAAAGGGTTAATGAACATTTATGCGTAAATTGATCACTTCATGAATATTCATTAACTTATGTTTCATGTTGTTTCGCTTTGACCAAAAAAACCTGTAAAATCAGATATTTCCATAAACAATCAGAACAGTCAACTCCGACCGTCTGATCTGTGTCTTCTCAGCTTGCAAAGGCCTTAACCCTTCGCTTGCTGAATTTTAAAATACAGTTCTCCTTCTTTACCCATGCCCTGTTGTATAATTACATATATCTTTACTGTGTACAAGTAGCTCGCTGTGAAATCACTGCTGTGGAGTGCACTGGTTGCACAATCAACTTGTAAATAGTGCAGACGCTAATGAGACAGCTCCTGCAGGAGCTGCCTCATCTGGGTCTTCACTATTCACAGGTAGGTATATTAATGTGAATAACAAGCGAAGGGTTAAAATCCTTTGTATGAAGGAAAGGTATAACCTTTACTCTGTGAATACCGGTATGCATGTAAAAAATAATGACACCATAAATATTTATTAGATGTAATTGTTATAATAGCACATGGACATGGGGATTTTGGCCAAGATAGAAACTGTAGAACCCTATCTACATGTATATTATATCATGAGCAAACAGAGCAGACCCTGATCAGACGATTCGTATATGAGTCGTCTGGTCTGGGTCTACTCGGTTTGCAAAGGCGCAGAAAGGCGCAGTTATGGAGAAAACGGTTAAACAATAGAACTTAAAAACAACCGAATAGTTTTAACGTTAATGTGTGTCTGTCTTTGGGCGTACACTATTTTACATTTATACCTAGGTAACAAGACACCGAGTCTCTCAGCATACACTCTTATTTGGGTTATTCCACTGAAAAGAGTAATTCTATTTTAACGAAAAGTTACGAACAAATGCATTCTTTTCTGCTTATGATTGTTACATGTATTTTTCAAATGAACTGACTAGCTTTCACTGAAAAGCTGTATGCATATGTCCGTGCATATATACCATTGCTAAAGTAGTTTTTGCCTTCAAAAGATCCCTTAACCATTGACCAAAACGATGTCTGCACCATAACGTATATTGAAATATGAAAAACAGTGGATGTGTCTTCATCTAGTATCACACGAATAAACGTATCATATTTAATCATTACTCATGGTGATCAACCCAAAATTCTTTTGATTTGATGCAGGAATCGCAAGCAATAATTTCCTATCATTGTATGTCTGATATTTATGAAATTTTCAAACTGTAAAATCATATTGTGTCTCATATAATACATTTATGCCCATTCACTAGCGAATATCAGATATGTCGGAAAGTTGAGCTTCATACTTCATATTAAACGCATTTTCTCGCATTTGCAAAGAGAGTAGACCCAGATCAGACGGCTCCTGTAGGAGCCGTCTGATCAGGGTCTGCTCTGTTTGCTTACTTCGTATAAACGCATTTTCTCGCATTTGCAAAGAGAGTAGACCCAGATCAGACGGCTCCTGTAGGAGCCGTCTGATCAGGGTCTGCTCTGTTTGCTTACTTCGTATAAACGCATTTTCTCGCATTTGCAAAGAGAGTAGACCCAGATCAGACGGCTCCTGTAGGAGCCGTCTGATCAGGGTCTGCTCTGTTTGCTTACTTCGTATAAACGCATTTTCTCGCATTTGCAAAGAGAGTAGACCCAGATCACACGGCTCCTGTAGGAGCCATCTGATCAGGGTCTGCTCCGTTTGCTTACTTCGTATAAACGCATTTTCTCGCATTTGCAAAGAGAGTAGACCCAGATCACACGGCTCCTGTAGGAGCCATCTGATCAGGGTCTGCTCTGTTTGCTTACTTCGTATAAACGCATTTTCTCGCATTTGCAAAGAGAGTAGACCCAGATCACACGGCTCCTGTAGGAGCCATCTGATCAGGGTCTGCTCTGTTTGCTTACTTCGTATAAACGCATTTTCTCGCATTTGCAAAGAGAGTAGACCCAGATCACACGGCTCCTGTAGGAGCCGTCTGGTCAGGGTCTGCTCCGTTTGCTTACTTCGTATAAACGCATTTTCTCGCATTTACAAACAGAGTAGACCCAGATCACACGGCTCCTGTAGGAGCCATCTGATCAGGGTCTGCTCCGTTTGCTTATGGCACCATATAGACATGTTTGTACTGTTTTTTGTAAAAGCAAAACAATCCATTGAAATATATAAATTATAAAACAACAGCTAATAAATATTCATCATACCATTATTTCTTACATCAAAATTGAACAAGTAAAGGAGTTTAGGCAATGAAACGTGCCACTGTTCAAATTAATTGTATTTTATGACTGATGCAACCAATAATTCAGATGGCGAAAGTTTCGCTTTTTAAATAAAGTGCCATAAATTTACTCACATAATACATGTACAAGTATTTACCTCGTTCCACAGAAGACTCACTGCTGTAAGCAAACCGACAGAGTGCCCAAAGCCACGACACTAATAAAGCATCGTTCTTCAGTTTTGTCGGCGGCATTTCCTTTGTCTGGTAGAACAACAAATGCGCTCTGCGAGACATCGATCTGAATTTAAATACCTATATAGCTAACGTATGGTCAATATTTATAAAAAGCTTGGAAGACGTCTAGAGAATAGAACCATTTGCACAGTGTCAAACTGGTAAACGATGCAGACTCAGACTAGTACGTAAACTTTGTTCGTCTAATCCTTGTTAACTCATTCTCTCCTAGGCTATTTTTAGACCCAACCTCTTTGAATAAATCTACCGAAAAGGAGCATTAACAATAGGAAAGGGGAGTTTTAGAATTGTGTAGTCTTGAAACCATTATGATAAATAGTGCATTTGCTCCTATGGAGCAAATGCTCTATTTATCACAATGGTTTCGAAAACTGAATTTTATAGAGGCGCAAAAATGCGTCACTAGGGGATAATGTGTTAAGGGTATTAAACTTATATCTAGATTAGAGGAATGAAATAATTATATCTAAAAAGAATTATTAGAGACAGACTTATATTTTTAAATAGAAAATGATTTTTTGCACGAAACATCTAATTTAAACCCCAAATGAATTTGATAAAATTCTTAAGTCCGTTACAATTTTGTCCGTTTAAGATCACTTCAGTTATTATCAAATACAATATTTGTTCTCAAAATGATAATTGAGCAAATTCTTACCTCAATTGTCAAAATAAACACTACGTTATGAAAAGTTATGCTCTTGTGTATTTTGTTTGAATAACCGGCTTAGCTAAGTAATTACTTCAAAATGTTCGTGAAACAGGGTAGTAATCTGATTCTTTAGTTTCTGCCTCAAACCAAAATATACTGCGTGGAAATGCCTTTATTAAAGTTCAGCTAATAAATATTCATGATATCATTGATACATGTATTTATATCGATATTGAATAAGAAAAGGGATACATATACAAATCCCGCCGGACGAGACTATAAACCGAGGTCCGATGTATCAGTGCTTTACACTGGGCATCTAAAAGAACCAGAGAAAATCAGTCGATAATAAGAGAAGGGCATCGCGCCCGGGTTTCTCTGTATCCTCTCCCCTCTCTCTGGGGCGTCCACTGAGCCCATAGTGAGCAGAAACGGACGTTTAATCAACACAAACATATACAAATATTGGTAATTTGTAAATCAATCACCGCCATGTGTAAAGTAAAACCTCTCTATAACAATACTGAGAAAAAGATTTTTAAAGATTTTCCTTTGAAAAACTGATAATCCCTAGGGCGGGCCATTTTTGGCCCGGGGTCATATTGAACAATCTTGGTAGAAAACCATTAGATCATGCTACATACCAAATATCAAAATGTCTAGGCCATACAGTTTCGGAGAAGATTTTTAAAGATTTTCCTATGGTAAACTGATAAGTCCCTAATGACGGACGTGAAGAAGAGTTTCCATCGGGAGATAAGGTAATAGAATCCACCGTCACTCACTGTCACAGTCGAACCCTGGGTCGGTAACGACTCGGTCGACTAAAGCTAAGTTGGAGTTTATCATCTCAGTACAGTAATTTTTCGGCCTATGATCGGCATTCAATGGTGTGTATTTCAAAGACTGGACATTTCCGCGTGCATTGACTCAAACTTAATTGAAATCGAGCGTAAATTGACGTCGTAACAAAACGTGGAATGTAGTTGGTGCATTGCTTTCTGCCATTTTGAACCATTTAATTCCATACCTTTACATAGTATTATACTTTACGAATTTTTTTTTTCAAAACTTCTTTTTTCTGTCAAAGTATGATGTCTAAACGTATTTGAAGATGTATGTCAGTAGTATTTAAGAAATGGTCACGCGCTTGGCACCTTTGCCCCTTGTTGATCAAACTGAAATGGTCGTAATATTAGCGTACTGACCTGGGTGCGAAAAATGTCGGTACCACCAAAGGACGGGCCATTTTTATCAGTGGAAATATTGCAAAAGCAAACTTATTGAAGCTTTCTGTAGCACATTTTCCCTGCATTAAGCAACCACCTGCTTTTTAAGACTCCTTTGTTCAATAAATAAATGACCGGTTAAGACAGATTCTATTGTATGAAGAAAATGTTCAAAGGCTGCGTAAGATGGAGATCCAAAAAACACAAGACTAATCATGTCTGGCATGTTTAATGGTTTTCTGTTTAAAACATCTTATAACTTTCATGCATACACAAGATCAATAATAATAAATATACATAACAGATTATACTGGAAAAAGCTAGATTTAAATATGACTACAAAAATGAGAACACAGAACAATAAAGAATATTAAACAAAAGTGACTGGCAAGATTTAAACATTTTAACCATTTCCTTCATATTTTAACAAGAGCTGTCCGCAGACAGCGCGCTCCACTTTCTTTAGTGCTGGATAGTGTAGTGGAAGTTTAAGTCCGAAAGGGGAGATAACAACAGCAAAATTAATTTTAGGGTTACCCACCCTTGTGAAATGGGTCCCCCTTCTAATAGTTAATATGTATACCAAAGATGAACCAAATATCTTGGACAGTTTCTGAGACATGGACCTGTACATAAAACTTAACCAACAATGAAAATTGTAAGTCGAAAAAGGGGCATAACTATGGCAAAATTAATTTTAGGGTTACCTACCCTTGTGAAATGGGTTCCCCTTGTGATAGTTAATGTGTATAGCAAAGATGAGCCAAATATCTTTGACAGTTTCTGAGACATGGACCTGAACATAAAACTTAACCAACAATGAAAATTGTAAGTCGAAAAAGGGGCATAACTATGGCAAAATTAGTTTTAGAGTTACCTACCCTTGTGAAATGGGTTCCCCTTGTGATAGTAAACTTACATACCAAATACCTTTGATGGTTTCTGAGAAAAGGACCTTAACAAAAAGGTTAACCAACGCCGACGCCGACGAGAGGGTCATGACAATAACTCCACTTTTTGAAAAAGTGGAGCTAAAAACGATTTTTCATGCATTGCGAACAGAGTAGACCCAGATCAGATGGCTCCTATAAGAGGCGTCTGATCAGGGTATGCTGTTTGCTTTTGACATGATATAGACTTGGTTCTACAGTTTTTGTCAAAGCAAAAATTTGCCTTGGAGATTTTATATTATAAAAATTGAAAAGTTGAGCTAATAATTATTCATGTTATTATTTCTTACATAGTTACAGAACAGGGAAATGGTTAATCTCTAATGATGATCAACTCTTTAGTCTGTAACGCCTTATAATGCCTTCAAACTCAGAATAGACCCAGATCAGACAGCTCCTGTAGGATCTAGCTCTACTCTGTTTGCTTATGTAATTACATAAATCTCATTCCACAGATGCTGCCATGGCCAAAATATGTGTTCATTTGTGATTATAGTCCATTTTATAACTGTATTATTCACGATGTCATTATTCCATCTATAAATACTCATGGAGTAAACGATTAACTCTTCGCTTGCTATTCGCGTCAATATACCTACCTGTAAATAGTGAAGACCCAGATGAGACAGCTCCTGCAGGAGCTGTCTCATCAGGGTCTGCACTATTTACAAGTTGATTGTGCAACCAGTGCTCTCCACAGCAGTGATTGCACAGCGAAATACTTGTATACAGTTAAGATATATGTAATTATACAACAGGGAATGTGTAAAGAAGGAGAAATGTATTTTAAAATTCAGCAAGAGAAGGGTTAAAAGATATGTTATATATTCACAACAAATGACATTGTATTAGAACTTAAACAGAGCTCTACATAAGGGAAGTATGTAGAAAGAAAATCTATGTAAATTATCCCTTTATTCAATGAATATTCATGGCAGAAATTATGACGTCATGAATATTAATTAGTTTATTTTTAGGTTTTATTTGACAAAAACTGTACAATCAGATCTAGATCGTCATAAGCAAACGGAGTAAGACCCAGATCAGGCGGTCACTACTCTGTTTGCAAACACCTGAAAAGGTGTTTATACGAAGGAAAGGGTTAATATATACAGCTCTGTTAGACAGAATCTTTGTGCAAGTGCAGTCCTTGATATGTGTAAAGTTTTCTTTTCACAGCCATCTTCTATCTCTAATGTTGGTTGGCAATAATATCAGAGGATTCCTAAAGAATCTTTCTCATTTGATTCTTAACAGCTGGATTTTATTACAAAGCTATTATTAAATTAACTCTTACTCCATGAATATTCAAGAAGGAAATTATGACATCGTGAATATTAATCAGAATAATTTTCATTATGGCATATGAACACAGTACATGCTTGCTATGGCAGAAACGGTAGAATCATATCAATATAATTCCGCAAGCAAACAGAGCAGACCTTATCAGACACTTCCTACAGGGGCTATCTGATCTGGGTCTACTGTTTACAAAGGGGTTAACAGGCATATATATGGAGTGAAGAATTTACCCATTCCGTCATAGGCTATTTTTAGGTTCAATCTCTTTGAATAAATCTACCGAAAAGGAGCATTTACTAGAGAACAGCAAATTGTCCGAATTGTGAAGTATTGAAACCATTGTGATAAAAAGTGCAGTTGCTCCTTTGGAGCATAATTAATGCTCTACTTATCACAATGGTTTCAAGAAGTGACTATTACAGAAGTGTAGATAGGCGTATTTATGGAGGAAAGGGTTAACCCTTTCCCTGTTCTGTATTTAGGCCAATTTTCAATACCTACTGAATATTCATTAACAAAATTGTTATAAAGAAATACGGAAGGTGTTAAAGTATAGACATTTTAGAAAGCAAAAGAATAGATCTATCAAATTCTATTAGCAAACAGAGCAGACCCTGATCAGACGGCTCCTCTTGGAGCCGTCTGATCTGGGTCTACTCTGTTTGTAAATGCGTGAAAACACGTTTACATGAGGGAAAGGGTTAAAGAAATGAACCAAACAGGATGAAACCGGATACAAGGAAGACAATTTCTCAAAAAAGGGAATCACCAAAGTATTACAGGCTACACAGTGTAAAAACAGACAGTGTAGACCCCAATTAAATGTTACTTCTCAATGTGGTGGGTGCTGTCAGTCTACACTGTTTTCAAAGTCCAATACATCTCTTCTCAATCAGCCAATTACTGGTACAGTAAAACATCTCTAAACCGGAATTCTAGTAGAGAAGAATTTAAATACTTTTAGGCAGGTGGCTGCTTAATACAGGGTGAAATTCATGCAGAAAGACTTTCACCCTGCATTAAGCTACCACCTGTCTCCAAGATCGATATTCATACCAAATTTAATGTCCGGTTTAGAGGGGTTTTACTGTACTTATAAAATACATGTACAATAAATCTTCACTAAAAAATTATATCTGTAAAAGACAAGAACACTGGCCAAACATGTTACCCTTTTCCATAATATGAACACCTTTTCTCGCATCTGCAAACAGAGCAGACTATAGGAGCCATCTGATCAGGGTCTTCTCTGTTTGCTATTAATGGAATTTGATAGATCTGTTTCTTTACTTTCTAAAACGGATGGCTATAATGTTCCACCTTCCATATGAAATTAACTATTTGTCCTTGAATATACAGAAGGTATCGAAATTTGGAATACAGATAAAACAGGGAAAGGGTTAATGAAGGGACAAACTCTGTGTGCAGATGCCAGCAATCTTATCTACTGATGCGAGCAATCTTATCTACAGATGCGAGCAATCTTATCTACTGCACAAATTCAGACGTGTATCTTAAGTACAGTGTATCATGGCTACTACATCAGGCTTTAGTTTGAAATTAGAATTGAAGCATTTGCTAGAATGCAAAAAAATTACATTGTTAGCCCATTCCCTCATATTGACGCCTTTTGACGCCTCTGTAAAAGTTACTTTCTGAAACCATTATCACAATGGTTTCAAAACTACACAATTCTGAAATTTTCCTTTTCTCTAGTTAATGCTCCTTTTCGGTAAATTTATTCAAAGAGGTAGGATCTAAAAATAGCACATGGGGGAATGGGTTAACCCTTCACTCCATGAATAAATATAAGACACATGTAATAGCACATGAACACTGGAACGTTTGGGCATGTCAGAAACTATAGAATCTGGGTCCATGCTTATAAAGCTTTTTAGTTGAGTCTGAGTTCATTCTCAAGCTTCTGATTGGTCAGATTTGAGCCTTTTTTGACCAATAAAAAACTTGAGAATGAACTAGGCTCAAATCTGACCAATCAAAAGCTTGAGAATGAACTCAAACTCAACTAAAAAGTTTTATAAGCATGGCTACAGATCTATATAATTCCATAAGCAAACAGATCAGACCCTGATCTGACGACTCCTACAGGAGCCATCTGATCTAGGTCTACTTTGCAAAGGTGTAGAAAGGCGTATTTATGGAGAAAAGGGTTAAACTATAAACACAACTATAGAACCAATACCATGCATGAAATGCAATAATATCAAACTGGAGATAAATACAAACACAGCTGACCTAGATCAGATAGTTCCTGTAAGAGTCTGAGTGTCAAACAATTTGGATCTTTCAAATTCCATTAGCAAACAGAGCAGACCCTGATCAGACTGCTCCTATAAGAGCCATCTGATCAGGATCTACTCTGTTTGCAAATGCGTGAAAATGCATTTATATGAAGGAAAGGGTTAAACCACATGCTCAGAAAAATACCTTTGAATAACAGAATTTAATATGATATTATTCACATAGACTTAGTTTAACCCTTTACCTCATAGGCTATTTTTAGATACAACCTCTATGAATAAATCTGCCAGAAAGGAGCATTAACCAGAGAAAAGGAAAATTTCAGAATTTTGTAGTTTGAAACCAT
This sequence comes from Azorinus chamasolen, assembly GCA_963576725.1. NCBI lineage: Eukaryota > Metazoa > Mollusca > Bivalvia > Cardiida > Solecurtidae > Azorinus > Azorinus chamasolen. Next base: position 15,616,103 of record OY755251.1, on the reverse strand, counting down.
TGTGATAAATAGAGCATTTGCTCCTATAGGAGCAAATGCTCTATTTATCACAATGGTTTCACAAAGTGAGTTTTACAGAGTCGTCAAAAGTCGTCAATATGAGGGAAAGGGTTAAAAGCAAGAAAGATGGTATTGAGGTGCATTTGTTATTAAAGTAAATATACTTGTGGGGAATACAAAAAGCTTTATTTGGCATTTTCTGGGTACATTTTGGCTTAAACATACAACAGCAAATGAGAATGTTTGAACGAAAACACATGTCACCCACTAAAATGAAACCCATGATAAAACTAGAATTATGTTCATAGAATATGAATGCTTTCATTTTGTTTTAACCCATTCCCTCCTAGTGACGCCATTTGACGGCTCTGTAAAAGTCATCTTTGAAACCATTGTGATAAACAGAGCTTTTGCTCCATAGGAGCAAATGTTTTACTAATCTACTGATAATCACAATGGTTTCAAAACTACAAAATTCTAAAATTTTCCTTTTCTCTAGAAAATGCTCCTTTTTGGTAGATTTGTTCAAAGAGGTTGGGTCTAAAAATCGTCTAGGAGGGAATGGGTTAACCAAGTCATGGTGTGCAACTTTTCTTGTGACAACCAAGCATCATAATTTTGTCAAAAAGATCACTACTGAAATATCTTACTTTAGGCACATCTATACAGTTGAAATTCGGTATCTCGAACTCGGATATCTCGAACTTCGATATAACTCGTAATAAAAGTTTGGTCCTTCCAAAATTTACTATACAGAATTGTTCTAAAATGTATCACTGTGCATATCTAGAAACACTTGTGACAGATTAATGCAGGTCGAAAGTAAAGCTGAAAGCTCCTACAGGAGATTACAGCATTATTTAGATCTGCCTTAAGGTGCAGACTTAACAAATTGTTCAGATTAGAAATTGAAAAACTTGAACCTCTGTTACCTGAAAGTAATTTGTATGGTCGCGTGAAGTTTGAGATATCGAAGTTCAATTGTATATCAGTGTTGTTCATCTGAGAAAGTTTCAACAAATCCTATCAAAAGTTTTAGAGGAGTAGGACACACAAGATTCTGTACTACATGTAACAAAAAATACTCAAAGGGACATTATTCTGTCAGAAATGATCACACCTGAAATTGTTTTCTTTATGTACAGTAAAACCTCTCTATAACGGCCACTAAATTACATAAAGTATTTTGTGTTAAAGGCAGGTGGCTGCTTAAAGCAAGGTGGAAGTATAACAAAACGCTCCTATAGGAGCGTTCTGTTTTACTTTCACCTTGCTTTAAGCTGCCACCTGCTCTAAATACCACTAATTAACACAATTTAGTGGCCGTTATAGAGAGGTTTTACTGTATATCTTCACATCAATGTTGTTCATCTGTGAAAAAAGCTGCAATAAATCAGATTAACCGTGTAGGAATTTGACACATTGGATTTCATATTATATATCTGTATGTAAAAGTTTTGTTAACACATATAGGATGCTTAAAAGGCATCTCACACAGTCAATGTGGAAACAAAAACAAAGGGACATAATTCTGTCAAATAATAGTGCAACCAAAATTACTTTCCTTTCTTTACCAACATTTTCAAATCATGGTTGTCAATCTATGAAGGCTAAAATTGGCAATTCTGGCTAATTCAAGGGCCATAATTCTAAAGAGTTTGGGGCCATCTAACTGGTTAGCAAACTTGATTTGGTGAAGATCGGATAAAAACTGGTTGACTTAGAGAGTGGGCAAGGCTAAATTAGGCATTTTTGTTAATTCAAGGGTCATAACTACAAAGTACCTAGTTTTGAGAAGATCATGTAAAAACTGACTGAGAGTGGACAATGCTAAAATCAGCAATTTTTGCTAATTCAAAGGCCAAAAACTTTAAAACCTGGGGCCGTTTTGCTGGTTATCAAACTTGGTTGATATATTATTACTACAAACACTTTCACCAAGTTTTATGATATTCAGAAAGAAACTGCTCAACTAAGCATACAAGGCTAAAATAGGCAATTTTCTTATTCAAGTGCCATAACTCTAGAGTGTCTGTGGCCATTTAGATGGTTATTGACCTTGGACAAAGTAGTATTACCTGAAACATTTCATCAAGTTTGGTGACAATCAGACAGAAATTGCTAGAGTTGGAGAGTGGACAAGTTTTGGATGCCGCCCGACCACCCGCCCAGATGGGCATATTAAAACAGCTAGATACATAGTCTGTGTGTCTCATAGAAATCTAAGTCATCACACAAACTATTTAAAAACAGAAATATAAACAGAAGTCCATCATTTCTTCGAGACTTTGAATAAATAGCAGATGACATTTATCCCCATATGCAGGATAGGAAGATATGCAATTCTGACTTCAAAAAATTACTACATATCACAGAACATATTGAGCATGTGTCTTTCATAACATGCCTAGGTCACCTAGGTCTTTATAACATGCCTAGGTCATTGCAACCAAAAAACAACAACAAACTCTATGGGCAAATTAGTAAAAACTTGTGTAAACAGTTTGGACTCATATGAGATACTGTTTAACCCTTTCCTTCATATAAACATGTTTTCACGCATCTGCAAACACAGTAGATCCAGATCTGATGGCTCCTATAGGAGCTGTCTGATCAGGGTCTGCTCTGTTTGCCAATAGAATTTGATAAATCTCTTTCTTTACTTTCTAATACGGCTACAATGTTCCACCTTCCATATTTCATTTTAACTATTTTGTCTATGAATATTCAGTAGGTATTGAACTTTGAAATAAACATAAAACAGGGAAAGTGTTAACCCTTTCCCTCTTGAATGTTCATGCAAGAAATAATAATGTCATGAATGTTCATTAAATAAATTTGTCATGATAGAAAATGGACAAAGGATTTTTTGGTCATGGCAGAAACTGTAGAATCACATCTATATTACATCATATAATATAAACAGAGCAGACACTGATCAGACAGCTCCTATAGGAGCCATCTGATCTGGATCTACTCTGTTTGCAAATGTGTGAAAACACATTTATATTAAGGAAAGGGTTAACCCCTTCCCTCTTGAATGTTCATGATAACATTAATGACAAATTGTGAATATCAAAATGTATTTTAGTCTTTCATACGAATACAGGAAGATTTAAATTGTCTCTTTTAATTCTGACCGGCCACGTGGCTCAGTGGTAGAGCGTCCACAGACCAAAAGTCGTTAAAAGTTGGTACTAGTACCTCCATTGTCTACGCTCGACATTAAAAGGGTAGTTCTAGGACTGGTAGGCCAGGTGCCAGGATAATGTGACTGGGTGGGGTGTCCTTGCCATGTGCCTGCGGCAGGGGAACTCCAGTGAGGCAGCACTATAACTTGTCTCAAGCAGGTGCCGTCTGCAAATAACTGACGTAAAAATGTCAAACCCCAAATCACTCACTCTTTTAATTCTCATGATAGATTCCATTTTCAAAAACAGTTCAGACTGCCAAATATCTTGGATCCTAAGATACAATGCATCTCATACGTGTCCAAACTGTTTGTAAAGGTTATCATATACTTGCAGAGCTCTAGATAGTAAGTGTATGTGTGAAATCTATGAAAACAATTTAAACAAATATTCGCAAGCCCTATCTTGCTGGTACACAGTAGAAACATCTCTCTAAGGTAATACAAACAAGATAGAGTTTGGCTTATAAATATGAGATTTGAATACACAATAAGCCTCTTATCTTCAACTCGGTAGCTAAAGCATGGAAAGAGTTCAGGAAAGTTGTGACAATAGTTTTACCTAGCTCTTTTGCTGCCAAGAGTGAATATGTGGTTTCCTTCCTATCAGAGCAATAGATAAACAGAGTGACAGATAAAGGTTCATACTCAAATACTAAAATCGTCCTTTCTCCATCAAACCCTATGCTATGACCACTCTTTAGAATCGTCTCAAAGAGAGTGGTCACAACACCGTGTTTGGTGGAGAAATAAAGAAGGTATTATTGAAAATGTTTTAATTTGTGCATCTTATCTGGACCTCTGAATAAAGGTGTGTCTTTAAATACTAAACTCATCATTTCTCCATCAAATCCCATGTTGTGACTACTCTCGAGACGATTCAAAAGAGTAGTTTCGAAGAGACGATTCTAAAGAGTGGTCACAACACAGGATTTGGTGAAGAAATAAAGGAATTCTTAATCTACATATATTACCTAGGCCCCTGACCTATGCAAACTTTTCGGATCCATATGAAACCAAGAGTCACTGGACGTCTCATCACGATTCAAACTGTTTGAAACTTTATATTTTTTGGAAGAAAGAAAATTCAAACTTAAAATTGAAGCAGAAGATAAATTTTGCAGACGACAATATGTGACAGCAAAAGATTTAAATCCTCTATGTTTTGCTGTATCATCTTTTATTGCCTCCAGCCACAATCTTGCTGCATGGTTCGAACTTAAACACAACACTAAACATATCCCCACCCAAACGCTGAGCCAACCATCTGTTCTTCAGAACTGCTACTTTGAGTGAGTCACAAGAAAATGCTGCATTAAAGTTTGTGTGAATTGCACGTCCCATGCCTTCTATAACAATCAGGTCAGCCTTTTCTTCCTCAATTCGCTGAGCGAGGTCTTTATCTATCAGCCTGAAACAAAATATTCATGTAAAATGTCTTGTCATCATAAATATCAATAAAGTTTTATCATGGCATTAAAAAGCGCTTTTGAACGCACATATCCAGTGTCAAAAGATCGTCATACAAAATTTTAATGTGGTTTAATAAATCTAATAATACAGTTGCAAACAGAGTAGACCCAGATCAGGGTCTGCTCTATTTATTTTTGACATGATAATTCTACAGTTTTTGTCAAAACAATAAATACTATTGAAAAGTGCATGATAAAAATTCAGCTGATTAATATTCATATTGCCATTATTTTTTGCATGTAAAAAGAGATGAGCAAACAGAGCAGACCCTCATCAGACGGTCCAACAGGAGCCATTTGATCTAGGTCTACACTGTTTACAAAGGTGCCAAAAAGGATTCTCTACGAAGTAAAGGATTAACTTGTGTCAAGCTGAAATACATAATGTCTGCTTACCTCTTTACGCAATAAATATGCCATTCTATGCCTTTGCAAACAGAGTAGACCCAGATCAGATGGCTCCTATAGGAGCCATCTGATCAGGGTCTGCTCTGTTTGCTTATGACATAATATAGATAAGATTCTCCAGTTTCTGCCATGGTAAAAAACTCCTGTGTCCATGTGCTATTATAATAATTTATTAATATCCGTAATGTCATTATTTCGTACATAAATATTCATGGAGTAAAGGGTTAAAACTCTGATCTTAAGTAAGTCTGCCTTACTTTCGTGAGGTTGAAGAATTTGAGATATTATTGATAGATTGTCAAACAGCTTGGATCCAGATAAGATGTTGAGTTATTCAGGGTCTCCTCTGGATCCCAGCTGTTTGCTAATGCTAGTGAGCTCGTACTTAGCATAATGAGGGTTAAACACACACAAAAATGACTCCCCTCCCTAGCCAGGAAAATGTGAAAAAATGACACAGGTCATGAAAGTTATGACTGAAAAGGTTATTGAGAAAATATAAGTTTTTTACTGTATTTGAAATGGTACTCCTCATTTCTTTAATTTGATCTCTTGTGACATACTTGATAAGATGCATTCTAGCTTAACCCTTTCCTCCATACATATGCCTTTCTATGCCTTTACAAACAGAGTAGACACAGATCAGATGGTTCCTATAGGAGCTGTCTGATCAGGGTCTACTCTGTTTGGTTATGATATAACACAGATATGATCATAGTGGTGTTATAACAATTAATCTAATTAATATTCATGACATCTTGATTTCTTACATGAATATTCATGGAGTAAAGGGTTAAGACAGTATCAAATCAAAAGTAAACTGGAATATTGGATATGGTAAAAAAAAAAAAATATTTGAATGTCAGACCATATATATGAACTTTTCAAATATAAAAACAAATTTTCTGTAAACTTCTTGATCTCCCCATTTTTGTTTTCATTTTGTGTTATATTAAATAGTACAGTAAAGATTTGATAGAATGTTCTTGGTTAATACATTTCCTTTGATAAAACGTTTAGATTGGCGAGTCCTGGCCGAATGCCTTCCTTATCTATGTTGCAAAAGATTAGATAGAACGTTCTTGTTTTGAATGTTTTTCCTGTTTTGAATGTTCCAGAGAGTTTGTCTCAAACCGCTAATAGATGTAATTATAACGTTTTCCCTTAGTGTAGCAATGACAACGGTCATGTGTGGGAATTGATTAACCGTGAAAATTGCTCAAAAGGCGTGTTTGTAATCACAATAGCGAATACGCAAACTTAGAGTCATTACTTGACACCTAATTGTAATGCCATCATTCGTTTAACATTGAGTAAATACGATTGTACAGTATCAATTGAAATAAGAATTAATAGCCGCAAATTGCTGCTTCAATTTAAACCATTCACTTTCTGTTGAGATTCAGTCAGAGTTTTATTATTACCGAACTGTTGAATCTGATCAGTCAAAACTCAAATCTGATTTGTAGTTATTTTCGTGCTTTTTTAAATCTGCATCCTGTTAAAATTATGACTGTTTGAAACCTGATCTCAATCTAAATTTATAATATGACGTTAATTCTAAGCGCTGTATTAACCCTCGGAAAAAATCATGATACAAGTGATTTAAACTTTATCTCAATCTGGTAAGAAATAGAAACAAATATCGATTCGAAAGAATGGACAGAAGTGTGTGAAAGACTCAGTGGACACTGGTAGCTTGTTACTCAGAATGAAAGATAAAATACATATAACGTTTCTCTGTTATAACGTTTTCTTTACCTCAGTTCCGTGCGAAACTTTATAAACAATCTTTACCGTATCTACATTTGTATGTCCCTAATCTAAGGCTCCATTTTAGCAAGAATAAACCCCGACTTGATTATTCATTTGGGGAGGTAAATGGTTCAAAAACTAACCCTGCTCTATTTCTTCTTATGAAAGCTACAAATGCTTGAATTATTTTTGATGGTGGGTCATCTTATGAACATTTCTAAACAATAAAGTATAATCCAGCCAGCGGTATCGGAGAAGGAATCTTTTTAAATTATTGCTACAGTCAGAATAGGAAAACAACCCCTGCCCCTGAAGGCCATGTTTTTTCATGAATCAAACTACCTGAATCAATAGGACACCTGCAAAAGTACATATTAAAATCTGGCCTGTAACTCCAAAGAAGAGTTTTGCAAATCTCACTATAGCCATATAAGGAAACGTAGCTCCAACCCTGGCAGCAATGTTGCTTGATGAATCACAATTATTTAAACAATCACAGTACTAGTTTACCTCAGGAAAATTTCTGTCAAATTGATTTTGAAATTTACCCTAATGTTTCAGACAAGAAAATTGTTAAAGTTCTCCTTTCTTTTGCCATGACAACCAGTTCTCTACAGAATTCAATGCTTAAACAGCCTTGCTATTGGACCATCCATTGTGCAATTAACCCTTCCCTGTTGTATATTCATGTAAGATATAATGACATCATGAATATTTATTTGCAAATTGTATATGTACATATGAGTTTTCAGGATTGATAGAAACTGAAGAGTCAGATCTAATATAGTTTCATAAGCAAATCAGAGCAGACCCTGATCAGATGGCTCCTATAGAAGCCATCTGATCTGGGTCTACTCTGTTTGCTAATGCGTGAAAAAGCATTTATACGAAGGGAAGGGTTAAAACTGTATAAGTAACAGTTGTTCCTGACCTTAGATCAAGACAAGGTGAACCTTGTCCAGATTCCATGACAGCTAGTCTGTCTTCAGACAGGGCTTGGGCAATCACTGGGCAAATCTGGGCAACTCTCTTGACAAGTATCAGCAACTCCTGGTATGTCACATCATTAAGTGTAGGTCTTGTATTAGCACATAAAATCACCTGAAAAATATAGGACTACATGCATTACTAAAGGTGATGAACATCAACTGCCCATGTTACAGAAACAAATGACAAAAAATGCTCAAAGTTCGAGGAGAGATAATTCTAAAATGCTTGGCAGTAAACACATGAAAATTGCATCTTGCACATCTATGATTCGTGGTTATTATGTATGGCAAATATATTCAACATTACCAGCAGTAATGAACAAAGCACAGTAATTGCTGGTTGATAGGTCATGTAATCTGTTATATGACTCACTTGCATTTTTTTTCTCACACTCGCCCAATAAACACTAACAGACCAATGTTACTAATCTTGTAATTCTTATGCGAATGAACTTCAATATCTCAAACTTGAAGGGATCATACAAAGTAGTTCAAGATAACAAGTAAAGTTCCAGTCATCAGATTTCTAATCTGGACAATTTCTCAAGCTCACAGTTAAATGCAGGTCTAAAGAAAAACTGAAAGGTCCTGTAGGACAGTTCTTACTTTAGATTTGCATTAAGCTGTCACATGTGAGTCTAGATATACATAGTGATACATTTTAGAATAATGCTTTATTGTAAATTTTGGAAGGATCAACCTTTTACTTCGAGTTATCCCCAAGTTTAAATTATCCAAGTTTTAGATATCAAAGTTAACCCGTTCCTTCATATAAATACTTTTTCACAAATTTGCAAACAGAGCAGACCCATATCAGATGGCTCCTATAGGAGCCATCTGATCAAAGTCTGCTCTGTTTGCTAATGGAATTTGATAGTTTTGTTTCCTTACTTTCTAAAATGGCTACAATGTTCCACCTTCCAATATTCATTATAACTATTTTGTCCATGAATATTCAGTAGATATTGAAATTTGGAATAAACATAGAACAGGAAAAGGGTTAAACTGTATGTCTGCTAAAACAAGGCCACATTGTGTACACAACGCAAAAAGCACATTTTTTGCACTGCCAGGCCATAGTTATCTTCGACCCACCTTAACCTTTGACTTCAGTAAATCTCTGGCAAATGGTAACACTCCAAGAATGATATCTGCTCCACTGTTGTCACAGAAGATCACCGCACACCTGTACGGAACACCATTCTGTCTCCTAGCAAGCCACTGGTCAAAACTGTCCATCAACCATGGGCGCTCTGTACCAAAAAATCAGGTATCAATCCTTTTACTCATATAACCTGTTACTCCATGAATATTCATATTAAATCTAATGACATCATGAATATTAAATACATTAACTAGTATTTAAAATGATATACAGTAGTAACAAATGCAATTTTTACCAAAGCAGAAACTGTAGAATCAGAAACTGTAGATTCAGATCTATTTTATTTCATAAGCAAACAGAGCATCCCAGATCAGAAGGCTCCTTTATAGGAACCATTTGATCTGTTTAAAAAGACGTAGAAAAGCGTACTAATGGAGTAAAGGGGTAAACGCCTTTTCACGCCTTTACAACAGAGTACAGTAGAAACTGTCTTAAGCGGCCATCAAAAATGAGTTTTAATTATGGGTCTGTAAGGCAGGTGGTAGCTTAATGCAGGTAAATAGAGAATAATAGGTTAGTGTCGTAGATGGGACGCTTTATCCGACGAGGGGAGAAAACGTTGAGGCGAGGCTTGCCGAGCCTCAACTGTTTTCTCTCCGAGTCGGATAAAGGCGTCCCATCTACGGCACTAACCTATTATTCGATTTATCCAGTCAATATAGTTAAATGTCTTTTTTATAGACTCATAACACTCTTGAAATAATTTACATTGAAAATGCAGTTTTTCGATCAACGGATCCCTCCCTTTTCACTTCCATTTAGACGTAAATAGATCTAATGAGCTACCGCAGAGGAATATAGTTTCGATGCTTGTATTACTAGAAGGGAAACGTGGTTGAAATTGAAAAATAAGATGATTTGAATCGAGGGTCGAGAAGTTATTTCAAACAGACATGGTCTATATTCTTTGGTCAAATTCGAGTTACGTAGTCTCGGTTTCTATTTTTAGATTCTACCTAACGTCACTCAGAAATCGATGGAACTGAACAGGCTATATTTAGGTTTATGACTATCACCGCCCCTGTAAGAGTTTATCAATCAAATAATCATGAGAGTGAAAAGAAAACATTTACTATTTATCTGTCAATCTTTGCTTCCAGGTTTGATTTTATCAAAAACGGGTTTTGCCAGCGGTGGATTAAATTAATAAAAGTGATAAATCAACGTTATTTTGTATGTGGCCTCAGTGGCGTAATCGGTAAGGGCGACGTCTCTAGAGAGATTAGAATTAGTTTTTGTAGGATCAGGCGCGGGTTCGAATCCAGCTGTAGCCAATTATTTTTTCTCATTTGAATAATTCTTCTGGTGACCAAATAGATCTGTTAGATCTATTCCATCAACATGTTTATGAATATTTACAGAAAACTAAAATAGTTCCATGGTTATAGAATCATTACGCCTATCTACTAACCTAATAAACCTTCCACTACCGGAAGTAACCTAATAAACCTAAGTTTATTTGCACCCCCTTTATTATGTCACTAGAGAAGCCTGGTGACTGGATAAAAGGTAATGCAGAAAGCTCCTTTCTGCATTAGTTTTGCCCTGCATTAGGCAACCACACTCTTTTTTAGACTCCTATGTTCAATAACTGACTGGCCGTAAAGGACAAGTTCTACATATATCAGACAGATCCTGCTCTACATACTTAAAGCATAACAAAGATCTGATTCTACACTTTTTGCCCGAGTTAAAATATCCAGTGTTCATATGCCATAATAAAATACTAATTAATTTTAGGGAGGTCAATATTTCTTTAAATACATGAACATTGAACAGATAAAATATAACCCTTTCCCTCCTTAAACACTATTTTACATGTCTTCAAATAGAGATGATACCACATCAATAACTCACTTTTATATAACAATAACCTTTACTCCATAAATATGCCTTTGCAAACAGAGCAGACCCAGATCAGATGGCTCCTTTAGGAGCCATCTGATCAGGGTCTGCTCTGTTTGCTAATGACATGATATAAATCAGATTCTACAGTTTTTGTCAAAGCAAACATTTCCCTTTAAAAGTTGGGAATGATGTCTCCTGTGAATGACAAATTAGAAATTGGCTTCAGATCTGAAATGCCTGTAAAGAAGGTCCAATTCTCACTGTAAGCTATTTGCTCTTATTATAACCCATTCTGCAATACTGATGCCTTTTGACGCCTCCTGAAAAGTCACTTTAAGAAACCATTGTGGTAAACAGGGCATTTGCTCCATAGGAGTTCTAGATTTATCACAATGGTTTCATTACTACACACTTCTAAACTGTTCCTTTTGTCTAGTAAATGCTCTTTTTCAGTAGATTTATCGAAAGAGGTTGTGTCTAAAAATCGCTTATGAGGTAAGGGTCTAAAAATAGCCTATGAGGGAATGGGTAAACACTGCATACAGTTGGCCAAAAGCTCATCCATCATCAGGATCAGATCCATCTGATATACTACTCATATTTTTGAAAAATAATAAAACTGACTGACATCAAAAATAATATAACCTTGAAGTTGAGTCTGAGCATCCTCAAAGCTGAAATCTCCTTTCTCCATTATGGCTGCCACCTCTTTGGCTCCCCAGTCAAACACATTACCCGCCAACAAGCCCTTGGCAAGTTCTAGGAGTCGCTCCCTCTCGTCACTGATACTGTCAAGAGTCTGCAGTCTACCGCACAGAAACTTCAATGCATGTTCGTTTTCAAACTGCTTTTGCTATACAAAAGAAATTTCCCTAATATACATTTATGCATAGATTGATCACTTCATGAATATTCATTAGCTTAAAATTTATATTGTAAACATTTCAACGGAATTTTCAGCTGAGACAAAAACTTCAGGATCAAATGTATATTTTCAGTGTAACCCTTACCCTTTTCTATCTTTATTCAAAATTCCAATACCTAATGAATATTCATGGACAAAATAGCTATAATGAAATATGGAAGATGGAATGGTGTAGCCATTTTAGAAACTAGAGAAGCATCTTTATCAATTTCTGTTAGCAAACTGAGCAGACACTGATCAGACGGCTCCTAAAGGAGCCATCTGATCTGGGTCTACTCTGTTTGCAGATGCGAGAAAACAGGTTTATAAATATGAAGGAAAGGGTTAATAGACAAAACCTGTAATATCAAATGTGTCCTATACTGTGACCACTTTTTAGAATCATCTCGAAGAGTAGTACTCCAGAAGGAGTCATCCATTCTGGGTCTGCTCTGTTTGCTATGAAATTACAATAGATCTGGCTCTAAAATTTCTAACAATTCCAAAGTATCCTGAATATATATAAATGTACATGCTATTACAAAATTGCAGCTATTAAATGAAATTCATAATGTTATTATTTCTTACAAGAATATTAAAAATGGACAGGGTTAGAAAATGGAAATACAAGAGTGTCCAAAGGAACACATGTGTCACCTGCTGGGAGAAGTGTGACAGACAGTGTGACGGAGAGACAGACAGACAGACAATCCCTTTGTGACACTTATTGACAAAAGAACATATTTTATAATTCACATTGCGTAATTGATGAATGATTTTATTAATGAATTATGTTCTTTTGTCAATAAGTGTCCATGTTAAAGATCTAACCATGTCATTTCTGAGCTAAGTGATTTGTTTGTCCAATGAAATCCGAGCTTGCAACTCCATCTAGTAGCCTATCCCCTGAGGCAAATTATCGAATGAACAATTTTTTCGCAACATCAAATGAAATTTGTTCCTAACATCAAATGAGAAAAAGAAAATATTCGATAAAAAAAAAATTATCAAATGAAAAATGTTTAAACATCGAATGAGAAAAAGAAAATATGGGATAAAAAAAATTTTATCAAATGAAAAATGTTCAAACATAGAATGAGAAAAAGAAAATATTGGATAAATATATTTGTTATCAAATGAAAAATGTTCAAACATAGAATGAGAAAAAGAAAATATTGGATAAAAATATTTTTATCAAATGAAAAACATTCAAACGTAGAATGAGAAAAAGAAAAAAATGGATAAAAAAAATGTTATCAATTGAAAAATGTGAAATTGAATTTTACAACCTTTGTCATGCAATACATGTCAAGTTTGAAGTAATGTGTATGTATGTGCAATGGCAACAAAATTATCACCAATGTTAACCCTTCGCTTGCTGAATTTTAAAATACATTTCTCCTTCTTTACACATGCCCTGTTGTATAATTACATATATCTTCACTGTGTACAAGTATTTCGCTGTGCAATCACTGCTGTGGAGTGCACTGGTTGCACAATCAACTTGTAAATAGTGCAGACCCTGATGAGACAGCTCCTGCAGGAGCTGTTTCATCTGGGTCTTCACTATTTACAGGTCGTATATTGACGTGAATAGCAAGCGAAGGGTTAAAGTTGGGGCCAAACCAACAAACCAATTGACAGACAGACAGTGCAAAAACAATATATCTCCATCCCTTGTGATTGTCTGTGTGGGGGTAGGTGACTTATAAATTGACCAATCATTGCTGGCTAGAACATACCTGGCCATAGGGGTCAGTAAAATCAAACTCCTTAAGGCAGTGACTTCTCATATCCAACAAGCCTCGTACATTTAGGGATCCATATGCACTGTGAAAGATACAAAATGAACTTTCCATTAAGAATAATGTGGGACTAGTCTTCTCAACTTGTCACCATAATATTTACAAAGTACATTATGTGTTTCACCTATTCCTTATTATTCCTTTGCTCCATGAATATTCATGTTAAAAATATTATCATAATTATTAATTAGATCAATTTTTATGACATGAATGAGAAAACTGTTGGCCATGGCAAAACTGTAAAATCAGATCTATTAAATTATAATTATATAAACTATTCGATTTCTACTAATTAATACCAATATACATGTATACGATATGAATTCAGCTAATAAATGTTCCTGATGTCATTATTTCTTACCTGGATATTGAACAGGGAAAGGGTAAAGAATGGTTGTTATTTCTTCCCCCAATCCGTACGTTGTGACTACTCATTAATGAGACAAAATGAGACAATTCTAAGGAATGTTCAATACAAGGTTTGGTGGAGAAATGACGATGTATTTGATATATGCCCCATTATCTATGGCCCAGATAATGATTAATTCTTATCACAAAACTTTGCTTGTCTCCCAGTTTATTTAAAAACCATTGATATAACGATCACATATTTTTTTTATATCTAACATGTGTAATATAAGATGTGACGTCACATGATTACTTTAACAGCGTTCTTTTCATCATCGTTCCATGTTGGACTCAACTTTGTTACTTAATATAGAATCCAACCAGCATCGCAAAGGTGAAGTGAATTTCTATTTTTCTGCATCTTTATCTAAAACCTTTTCTTAAATGAGTCCAGAAAAAAAGTTATTAAGCGTGCCTTTAAAATGACAACTTGTGACAGATCCTATATAGAAAAATATTATATACCCTATTAATGATAAGAGCGAACTTTCAATTTTCAAGAAATATGAAGACTTCATGAACTAAAAACTCATGTGATAAACATTTATGAAAATGATTTAACCCTTTCCCTCATATAAATGTGTTTACACACATTTGCAAACAGAGTAGACCCAGATCAGACGCCTCCTGTAGGAGCCATCTGATCAAGGTCTGCTGTTATTGTTTATAACATGATATAGATCTGATTCTACAGCTGTGGTTAAAGCAAAGAATTTCCTTTAAAAGTTAACATTATAAAAAATCAGCTTATAATTATTCATGATGTCATTATTTTTTACATGAATATTCATGGAGGAAAGGGTTAACCTTTTCGTTGCCATGATTATGTCGTTTGCAAACTTTGTCATCTGCTCAAGTTTTCTTGCTATAGTTTACTTCCATTATCTTTCAAGAAAAATAATCACACCACCAAACAGTTTAAATCCTCATTGAACGACGGGACCAAAATGTTTGCATAAGTCAGAGGTCCAGATAAGATGTGTAAATTTATACATTTTCAAGAATAACTCTTTTATTTCTCCATCAAACCTTATACTATATCTTCGAGACGATTCTAAAGAGTGGTCACAGTATAGGGTTTGGTGGAAAAACAACGATTTTGGTATTTGGGTGTGCACCGTTATCTGTAGCTCTGCATAAGTACATTGTAATCACAAATTTGACATTGGCAATGAATGGGTTAATTTACAAAACAAGTACAATCTGAACATAAGACTATGTCTATGCTTTGAATTCATTAGCTTTGAATTCATGTATTCCATGAATATTCATGTAAGAAATAACAACACCAAGAACATTAATTAGAATATTTTTAATAATGACACATGAACTAAAGAAATATTGGCCATGGAAGATGCTGTAGAACTGTTTCTATGAAATTTCAAAAGCAAAGAGAGCAGATCCTATAGGAGCCATCTGATCTGGGTCTACAACTGTGTACCCATTTTGTCTGTGACTGTGACAGTATTTATAAATGTAACTGCTTTTGATGCCAATTTTAATATTCTATTTAATAATATGACTTACAATTTAATTCATGTGATATAGCATCCACTTGTGATAGTATTCATATTATATCTTAAAGCCTCTCTATGTCATGCCACCTGTGATAAGGACCACAATGGAAATAAGAGCATGCTCTTTATTGTGTTATCCTTGGTATAGAAAGCATGCCATGGTGTTTCACTATGCATCATTTTACGAATTATTATTTATTATGATGTGATACATGTTTGTGAACCATATTATGTTTTCTGTTTGCCGAAATAAATCTATCTAATCTATCTATCTACCCTGTTTGCAATGGCATAAAAAGGTGTGTTTATGGAGTATTAAAGGGTAAATACACCATAGAGCAAAATAATCAAGATATTCTCCAACATATTAACAAGATTCTCATCAATATAGGGAATTAATTCACTTTTACATTCTATTAAAGGCTTGAGAACAAGAATATTCTCAAACATGTTTGAAAATATTATTTAGTCTCAAGCCTGGGAATGTGGTGAATTCACGATCTAGTTGCTATATGTATTCAAAAGTTGAAATTGGTTACCATGGATTTCTTTCTAGGTCACTCAGACGCTGAACAAACTTTTCTCGGAAAAGTGCTGCCCTTCTTTTAGCGTCTTCTAGGTTTATAGAGGCTTGGCTTTTGATTGCTTGTTCTTCTTGCTGCAACAAGAAATTACGATACATGTATCATGAATATTCATTAACTGAAATCTTATAATATAAACCTTACATTTAAAGTGTTTGCTGTGACAAAAACTGCAGACTGTAGAATTAAATCTTTATCATGTCAAAAGCAAATAGAGTAGATGCTGATCAGATGACTCCTATAGGAGCCGTCTGATCTGGGTCTACTCTTTTATCTTACGAGCGAAAATGTGTTTATATGATGGAAAGGGTTATGGGATGATTAATAATTACTCCTGAAATTTCAACATTACTTACTCCATCAATATTCAAATAAGAAACAATGACATCATGAATATTAATTAGATTAATTTTCATAATGGTAAATGAACACAAGAAAGTTTGGCCAACACAGAAACAACTAAAGCAGATCCTTATCATCTTATAAGAAAACAGAACAAACCCTGACCATATGGCTCCTACAGGAGCCATCTGATCTGGGTCAACTCTGTTAGCAAAGGCTTAGAAAAGCCTATACATGTATTATGGAGTAAAGGATTAACAGCCAAGACAAAATGTCTGAGCTTCAAATTTTGTGAACCAATATATTCTGAATAACTCTTTACTGCTTGACTATTCATATTTTAAGTAAAGATATCATGAATATGTACAGGCTGTTTATTAATTCTGGTATATGCACACAGGAATATTTTTATCATGCAACGTCACCGAATACAGTCACTTCCTACTAGCATAATATTTTCCACGTCGACGCTGTATTTTGTGAGGAATGACTGGAATGCAAGTTTGGTTCAGCCAATAGGAGGAAAACAGAAGGACGAAAAAGGCATAATTAAACATAAACATCAAATTAACACATTTTCTCACCTTTGTCTCAACTATCTGTCTATATAAAATCAAGTTTGTTTATGTTGTAAAAGTCGATGACGTCACTGCATGCCAATATGACGTCACGTAATTCGTACTTGCATGTATTTTCATTCAGGGGGCGAAACTGCTTTAGCAATCTTTCTTTTTCTTCATTTTCTCCATTTTTCTTGGAGTTGCATGATAAAAGAATTACTACGCTAGTAGTTTTGAAGTTAAGCTGTATTTTGGCTCGTCAGAAAAGTAGTTAAATGCTCCTCGCCAAGGCTCGCATTTAACAACTTTTCTAACTCGCCAAAATACAGCTAAACTTCAAAGCTACTAGCATAGTAATTCTTATGTCCACAGCATACACTGCAGAATCAGATCTATATTGCTTCCTAAAGAAACAGAGCAGACCCTGATGAGAGGGATTCTACAGGAGACATCTGATCTGTGTTCCTGTTCGCAAAGGTATTAACCCTTTCCTTCATATAAAAGTGTTTTCACACATTTTGCAAACGGAAAAGACCTAGATCAGATGGCTCCTATAGGAGCCATCTGATCAGGGTCTGCTCTCTTTGCTAATAAATGGAATCTGAAAGATTTGTTTCTTTACTTTCTAAAATGTCTACAATATTCCACCATCCAAATTTTATTATAACAATTTTGTCCATGAATATTAAGTAGGTATTGAAATTTGGAATAAACACAGAACAGGGTAAGAAAAACTCTGATTTGTTGCACACTTTACCTACTTTTGATTCGTGGAAGCATTTGAGAAACTGTCCACTGAGTGTCAAACTGCTTGGATCCTGATGTGATGCCGAGTAACTCAGCGCCTCATCTTAATCCCAGCTGTTTGCAAATGCGAGTGAGGTCACACCTAGCTAAGAGCTACAGATAAGAGTGCATATACAAATACTAAAATCATTACCCTAATCAGAACCCTATTCTGTGACCACTCTTTAGAATGGTCTCAAAGAGACCATTCTAAAGAGTGGTCGCAGTATAGGGTTTATTGGAGAAATGAAGGAGTTATTCTTGAAAATATTTTAATTTACGCATCTTATCTAGAGCTCTGTAGCTTGATAAGGGTTAATTTCAATATTTCCTGAGCAAGGAGCATAATAATACTTTGGCTATGCTGTCAATAAAACACTGGAGCCAGTACTCTCTGGCCGCCTGGTCCTGGGTCAGGTCCACTGTGTCTGGCAGGTAGCTGTTTGGGTCAAGCAGTAGTGGACAGGGTAACAGCATCTTCTCTAGACGATCTAGTTCCAACATGTCAAACTGCAACATACAACAGCATGTAAATTCAACACTGCTTCTGTCTTAATCTTTCTTACATTAATCCTTTCCCTGTTCTGTATTTTGTTTTACAAATTTCAATACCTACTGAATATTCATGGACAAAATAGTTATAATGAAATATGGAAAGTGGAATATTGTAGCCATTTTAAAGAGTAAAGAAACAGACCTATCAAATTGCATTAGCAAACAGAGCAGACCCTGATCAGATGGCTGATCTGGGTCAACTCTGTTTGCAATTGTGTGAAAAGGTGTTTATATGAAGGAAAGGGCTAACTCAAATCAGTATGGGGAGAAACTGGATAGGGTTTGGAGTGTTTGTTACTCATCAGAATATGTAGTAATTTGTTCTCTATCCTTCCATACAGTGTAAAACTTGACATGCTAGCTGATCTAGGTCTACACTGTTTGCTTTGCAATAAGTCTTCTTTTCTCACCATCTCCATGAGCATAGCTGAATCCAAATTAAATGTACACACTGTGGCGACAGGGATCTGGGAGTATGCTTCCCCAGGAAAATTTAGAGTTGTGCAATTTTGAAACCATTTAGATAAACAGAGCATTTGCTCCTGTAGGAGCAAATGTTCTTTATTTATCACAATCGTTTCAAAAGGTGACTTTTACACAGGTGTCAAAAGGTCATCAAGGACGATTATCAAAGTTTACTCCCCTTAGCCTTCGACTTTTGTTCCATTTTGGCCATAATAACGCTTTCACCTTTCAGATGGATGTTACACAAGTGTGTATCACTAGCTACGCTTCTGCTCTCTTTTTTATTTACAAACTGTTACATACCTTGGAGTTTTGGTGTTCCATAAGATATGATGATGACTTGGGACTGGCTAACCCAGAACTGCCTGCAAAGTTCTCACCCCAGCTATATTTCAAATGATCTAGAATCAAAACAAGAACAGATGTGACCCTCAGAACATAAAATACCTTTCATCTGTAAAAATTAGCTCACAGCTGCCATTTTAAAAAACATTTTTTTCCATTTATGAAACCCTTTACTGCATATAAATGCCTTTTCATGCCTTTGAAAAAGGGTAAACCCAGATCAGATGCACTCCTGTAGGAGCTGTCTGATCAGGGTCTACTGAGATTGCCTATGGAATTATATAAATTTTGATTCTACTGCTTCTGCCATGACCCAAAAATTACTGAGTTCACCGACCATTATAAAAAGTTTTCCATGTAAAGCTATAAAAAAATATTCAAAGAGTCATGACTTCTTAATTGATGGGAAAGGGGGTTAACCCTTTATTTCATAATCCCACCATCTTATTCCTTTGCAAACAGAGTAGACCAAGATGAGACAGCTGATCAGGGTTTGTTCTCTTTATGATACGGATCTGGTTCTCTGCTGTTTATCTTGGCAATAATTGTTCTTATTTTACATATTCAAAAAGAATAAATTTTCAAAATGGGTGTAAATATTCATGCATGAACATTCATTAACCCTTTCCCTCATACAAACGTGTTTTCACGCATTTGCAAACAGAGTAGACCCAGATCAGACGGCTCCTAGAGGAGCCATCTGATCAGGGTCTACTCTGTTTGCTATTAGAATTTGATAGATCTGTTTCTTTACTTTCTAAAATGTCTACAATGTTCCACCTTCAAGAATTCTTTTCTAACTATTTTGTTAATGAATATTCAGTAGGTACTGAACATTGGCCTAAATACAGAACAGGGAAAGGGTTAAGACTAATAGTTTAAGTTATGGATTAACCCTTTACTCCATAAATATGCCTTTATACGCCTTTCCAAACAGGGTCTGCTCTGTTTGCTTATGGAATTTTATAATAAATCTGGTTCTACAGTTTCTACCAATACTAAAGTTCCCTGTGTTTGTGTTTATATTTTAAGAAATGAACTAATTAATATTCATGGTGTCATTATTTCTTACATGAATACAGTGTCAGAATTCTAAAAGATTGAATCCCAGTGAGACTAGGAGTTACTCCTTGTTTTGTTTGGACCCAACTGTCTGCAAAGGTTTTTATTTATTTTTTGACAAATTTACCCAAAGAGTAGAAACATTTAGATACATCAAAGCCTACTGGTAGCAAGAGGATCCTTGCTATCATGTATTGCTCACATGATCAACAGTCACATTTAAAAACAAGACTTTGATGACCTTGATGTATGACCTTGACCTTAATAAGTCACCCCTAAAAATGTTTGCCTCCATAAGTTGCACATGCATACCAAGTTTGAAGTATGTATGTGCATTGGCTACAAAATTATCGCCCGCGTTAAAGTTGTCCACAAACCAACCAACAAACCAACAGACAGGGCAAAAACCAATATGGCCTAATAATAGGTCATAAAGACAGGGATGGAAGTTATGTTGCCTAAAATATAAAAGAGCTTAGTTTTAAAAGCTGTAATATAAACACCATCAAAGGCACATAACTCTGGATATAAGAATGAAATTTGGCAAAAAACAACATGGAAATCTATTATATATTATACACATTCTGTCTAATATATGAAGGAGCTTATGTGTAAATACTGTTATATATACACAATCAAAGGAAGATACCTCTGGACATACCAATGGAATCTGGCAAGAAAAACCAACAACAACATGGTGGTGATCTAAATATTATACATAATATACGGTATCTAAACTACTAAGGAGTTTAACACTTTACTCTATGAATATTCATTTAAGAAATAATGTGCTAATGAGATTAATTTTCAATATGGTATATTAATTCATTCCCTTCTAGACTATTTTTAGACCCAACCTGTTTGAATAAATCTACCGAAAAGGAGCATTAGCCATAAGAAAGGAAAATTGTAGGATTTTGTGGTTTTAAAACCATTGTGATAAATAAAGCATTTGCTCCTATGGAGCAAATGCTCTATTTATCACAATAGTTTCAAAAAGTGACCTTTACAGAGGCACCAAAATGTGTCACTAGGAGGGAATGACAATGTGTTAACCCTTTCCCTGTTCTATATTTATTCCAAATTTCAGTACCTACTGAAAATTCATATATTTAATAGTTATAATGAAATATGGAAGGTGGAACATTGTAGCCATATTAGAAAGTAAAGAAACATATCTATCAAATTCCACTAACAAACAGAGACCATGATCAGACGGATTCTACAGGACCTGCCTGATGTGGGTCTTCTCTGGCTGCAAAGGCATGGAAACATGTTTATATGAGGGAAAGGATTAACACAGAAAATATTTGCCAAGGCAGAAATCATACCTATATTATCCGATAAGCGAACAGAGCAGATCCTTACAGGAGCAGTCTGCTCTGGATCTACTCTATTTGTAAAGGCATAAATAGGTTTATTTATGGTGTCAATGGTGAAGTCTAAATACTGTTATAAAACATATGCTTCTCTCCATGTAGTTTTGTAATTTAGCCAATAATGTAATAAGATAAAGAATTCAGAGCTACAGATAAAGTTGTGTACCTAAATACAAAAAAAATTGTCAATTTTCCGCCAAATCCTATACTGTGACCACTCTTTGAAGAGAAGTCACAGTATGGGGTTTGGTGGAGAAATAAAAGAGCTATTCTTGAAATCTTTAGATTTACGCATCTTATCTGGACCTTTGAAAGATCTTATCAACATATATAATTATATATATTCATCTTGTCTAGATACATTTCTGTCAGTGAAAATATAAATGTGCTAGAGTATAAATATGGTTTAATATGGCATTTTTAAATCAAGGGCACACAACTCTGGACATAATGATGAACCATAAACAATATTTGAAAATGAATGAAATCCTATGATATCATACACATTTTGATGAAATACAACTAAGATCAGAAAAGAAATGATGGAACTGGAGTGTAAAGAAGCAAATTTGCTATTATAAAACTGATATCCCCACCAAACAAGTGCTGACCTAGTGACCTAAGTGTTATTGACCAGGCCAACAAAAAAGCTAAGGTTTTGTAAAACAAAGGGCCATAACTCTGGTATTCAAGTGTAAGTGTGATTGATACTTGCAGGGTGTATTTCCTTATGGCACTAAAGATTTGTGCAAAGTTTCATTGAAAATCTTCAACTGTTTGTAAGATATGACTATGGACAGAGAAAAGGTTAACTTTTTTTTAAAGCAAAGGGCATTTACGCTTCCAAGGTAAATGTAAGTGATACGTGCAGGGTCACATTATGCTATTTAACCCTTTCCCTGTTCTGTGTTTATTACAAATTTCAATACCTACTGAGTATTCATTGATAAAATAGTTATACTGAAATATGCAAGGTGGAACATTGTAGCTATTTTAGAAAGTATAGAAACATACCTATCAAATTCTATTAGCAAACAGAGCAGACCCTGATCAGACGGCTCCTCTAGGAGCCGTCTGATCTGGGTCTACTCTGTTTGCAGATGCGTGAAAACACGTTTATATGAGGGAAAGGGTTAACACTTACACAAGGTTTCATAGAAAAACTCAAAACCATAATATAAACTTTTCAAGGGAATGCTTTACTTTGACAAAAACTAGGATTATATCTATATAATTTCATAAGCAGACAGAGTAGATTCTGATCAGATGACACCTACAGGAGCTGTCTGATCTGGGTTTACTCTGTTTGCAAAGGAGTGAAAAGGTGTTTATATGAGGGAAATGCTTCAGGCTGCTTGCAAATTGCAGGTGCTGCTGCTGTATCAACTAAATGTGAATGGACGAGGGACAGAAAGACATGGATGCTCAATTGGTCAAAAAAGCTTGTCTTTAGCAAATTGTGTTCAGCCAGACTATGAAGATACTTGGACATTCAAAACAGCATATATAACCATTTACTCCATGAATATTCATGTAAGAAATAATTACATCATGAATATCAATTAGATTATTTTTTATAACGGCAAAATGATAACAGGAATGTTTGGATACGGCAGAGACTGTAGAATCACATCTATATCATTTCTTAAGCAAACAAAGCAGACCCTGATTAGACAGCTTCTACCCTACAGAAGCCATCTGATCTAGGTACATTCGGTTTGCAAAGGCATATTTACGAAGTATAGGATTAAATTATACCCTTTTGCATTAGAAAAGTCATTTTTTATCACAGTCTACTCATAGTGTGACTGCCTTTCATCTTACTGTTAACCCTTTCCCTCATATAAACAATTATGCACGCACTTGCAAACAGATAAGACCCAGATCAAATGGCTCCTGTAGGATCCATCTGATCAGGGTCTGCTCTATTTGCTTATGAAATAATATAGATTTTACCTAACCCTTTTTTTGTCTTTTGCAAGCCAAACATTCCCTTGAAAATATTATCTTATAAAAATTAAGTAATATTCAAGTGATCAATTCATGAATAAATGTTCATTATGGCAATATTTCAAGCTATTGTTCTTTAAATGACGGTGTCATCAAGGATCAATTTTTATCAACTTAAATTTTTCAACTGACTTGAAATTATATCAGAATCTACATCTGACCCCTTACCTTCTTCCTCTGCCCCTTTTAGAAAGGCCCCAATAGCACCCAGGTAGCCCTCATGGCGTAAGAATAATGGCTGAATCTCACCCTGTGAATAAATTATTCATAGAGTAAAAGTTATTTGAACATATATTTCATTTTACCATTCAACCCTTTACTCCATAAATACACCTTTCTATGCCTTAGCAAACAGAGCAGACCCTGGTCAGATGACTCCTGTAGGAGCCGTCTGATCAGGGTCTGCTCTGTTTGTTTATGGAATATATATAGATCTGATTCTACAGTTTTTGCTTTGGAAAAACGTTCATGTGTTATTATGCCATTCTAAGAATTAATTTAATATTCATTTCTTACATATATATTCGTGGAGCAAAAGATTAACAACCACTGTTGAAATTCAATTACCAAGGGCCAACAATTACTACCATTTTCCATCTTTGTATGCCCTTGAAAAGAAACAACAGGAGCTGTCCACAGTCAGCGTGCTCCACTTTCTTTAGTGCTGGATAGTGTAGTGGAAGTCTAAGTCGGAGAGGGTGGATAATTAAAGCAAAATTAATTTTAGGATTACCTGCCCTTGTGAAATGGGTCAGACTTGTAGTAGTTAACATGCATACCGAATTTGAACCAAATATCTTGAACAGTTTCTGAGACATAGACCTAACATAAAACTTAACCAACAATGAAAAGACCAAGTCGAAAAAGGGGCATAACTATGGCAGCATTAAGTTTAGGGCTACCTACCCTTGTGAAATGGGTTACCCTTGTGATAGTTAACATGCATACCAAAAGTGAACCAAATACCTTTGATGGTTTCTGAGACATTGCACCTTAACATGTTTCTGCCAACTATGGGCTAATTTGACGTTCCAGAGAAAGTAGTAAAATAAGAAAATGGCAGTTCTGTAACATATTAGCAAACAGAGCAGACACTTATCAGATAGATCCTACAGGAGCTGTCTGATCTGGTTCTGCTCAGTTTGCAAAGTCACAAAAGGCAGAATTATCGAGGAAAGGGTTAAGCAAGAATATTGAAGAGACGCCTGATCAGGGTCTGCTCTGTTTGCTAATGGAATTTGAAAGAGGTGTTTCTTTACTTTCTAAAATGGCTACAATGTTCCACCTTCCATATTTCATTATAACTATTATGTCCATGAATATTCAGTAGGTATTGAAATATGGAATAAACATAAAACAGGGACCCAGGGTTAATCAATACAACCAACCAACAAGAGTTAAGTTAGTAAATTTACAAGTTCAAGTCAGCCTATTTTGAACTTGCGAACTTTTTCTATGTGACAGCTTAATGCAGATCGAAAGTAATGCTCAAAGCTCCTCAAAGTGTTTTAGTATTACTTGTAACTTGCATCAAGCTGTTGTATGTCTTCATAGATACATGTAAGTGCAGTTTTTTAAAACAATTCTGCATTAAAAGTTTTGGAAGAGATTTAATTTTAAACTCAAGTTATATCCGAATTCGAGTTATCCAAATTTCAATGCCTACTTAATATTCATGGAAAAAAAGAGTTATAATGAAATATGGAAGGCGGAACATTGAAGCCATTTTAGAAACTAAAGAAACGAATCTATCAAATTCCCTTAGCAAATAGAGCAGACCCTGATCAGAAGGCTCCTATAGGAGCAATCTGATCTTTGTCTACTCTGTTTGCAAATGCGTGAAAATGTGTTTGTATGAGGGAAAGGGTTTATACTTTACCTTTGACCAAAACTTGATGGCAAACGTGATTGTGTGCATGGTAATGGGATGTCCTCGTATAAAGTAGCCCCCAAAGTAGACCTTCTTCAGAGAGTGAAGTTTGGCATACAGACAGGCGATCTGGCCAATGTCATTGCTGATAGACAGTAAAAGACTCCTAGCAATGTCTGCTTCTTTAAACTGACTGTCATCTGCAAATATTGACCCAATAAAGATGTACTCTGCTCATATTTTCTAAATTTTTGTGTAACAAATTGGATTAACCCTTCTCTTGCTGAATTTTAAAACACATTTCTCCTTTAACCATGCCCTGTTGTATAATTACATATATCTACAAGTATTTCGCTGTGCAATCACTGCTGTGGAGTGCACTGGTTGCACAATCAACTTGTAAATAGTGCAGACCCTGAGCTGTCTCATCTGGGTCTACACTATTTACAGGTAGGTATATTGACTTGAATAGCAAGTGAATGGTTAAGAATCTGAATCTATGTGACGCTGGCTTAGCACATACACTCATGGTAAGGAAAGAGTTGTTGTATCATAAAAATAGAAAATTTCAATGCTGCGAAAAACGGCCATTCACATCTGACATGAAGATAACTTACGAACAAGGTAAGGAAAGAGTTGTTGTATCATAAAAATAGAAAATTCAAATGCTGCAAAAAATGGCCGTTCACATCTGACATGAAGCTAACTTACGAACAAGGTATTAAGGAAAGAGTTGTTGTATCATAAAAATAGAAAATTCAAATGCTGCGAAAAATGGCCATTCCCATCTGACATGAAGCCAAGGAAAGAGTTGTTTGTTTCAAAATAATAGAAAGTTTGACTGCAGCCAAAAAACGGCGGAAATGCATCTACCATTCACCTGAATCCATCATAAAATGAATGATGTGTGCCAGACGTGCTCAATTTGAAGCACATGTTTTTAAATGGTTCTCTTTCACAGTTTTCTAAGTATATTACAGTATTCAGATATCTGTAATATTTAACTAAATGCACATATACAATGGGGAAATGGGCTGCAAGCATCATTTTCATTCATATGAATATGTGTACAACTTTTGATGTAACAATAGAACCTGTCTTAATACAGGTCAAAAGTAATGCAGAAAGCTCCTATAGGAGCTTTCTGCATTACTTTTGCCCAGTATTAAGCAACCACCTGCAATTTAAGATTCCTGTGTCCAATTAATATAAGGTCGCTTAACCCTTTCCCTCATATAAACGTGTTTTCACGCATTTGCAAACAGAGTAGACCCAGATCAGACGGCTCCTAGAGGAGCCGTCTGATCAGGGTCTGCTCTGTTTGCTTATGGAATTTGATAGATCTGTGTCTTTACCTTCTAAAATAGCTACAGTGTACCACCTTCCTGATTTGATTATAAGTGTTTTGTTCATGAATATTCAATGGGTATTAAAATTTGGACTAAAAATAGAACAGGGAAAGGGTTAAGACAGGTTTTACTGTATTTATTGATACGAAACATGAGTAGAATATAACTGTAACCTTTTGCAAGCCAGTGGTAAATTTGTTATTACATATGGCATCTCACCAGGACCAAGCTCTTTGACACTCCGACTACATTTGAGAAGAATAAAAGAAGGAAAAAATAGTTTTTGGCAGCAGACAACAAGTACTGCAGGTGAGATGCTGAATATTTTAGCATAAAAACTACGATCCAAACTGTTTGATATTGTAATTGGTTTTCCAAAAGCCTAATTCAAGAATTGATGCACAGTGCATTATCCCTATCCAAACTTTTTTGTATTGGTAGAATCAGATATTTACAATTCATAAGCAAACAGAATAGACCCTGATCAGATAACCCCTATAGAAGCCATTTGATCTGGGTCTAATCTGTGTGTAAAGGAATGAAACAGGTTTTCATGAAGGAAAGGGTTATCTGCCAAAATAAGTTCTGAAAGCTAAAGTTTAAACAGAGTGAATAATAAATGTTTGTAAAATATGTTAGTTGGTCTATGATTTTGACCTCCAATCTTGAAATCTGACCTTGAAAAGTTTCATTTTCATGAGATGGGTATACATGGTTCATATCATATATGTTATGGCCACGATTAAAGAATTAGGAAGTTTACCTTTGACAAGTTGATCCTAGATCCTTACATAGCCCCTCTCAAATGTTGCAGCTTCATGCATGTTAAGTTGAATTCAAAAGTTATAGCTAATGTTAAGCCTTCGCTTGCTATTCATGTCAATATACCTACCTGTAAATAGTGAAGACCCAGATGAGACAGCTCCTGCAGGAGCTGTCTCATCAGGGTCTGCACTATTTACAAGTCTATTGTGCAACCAATGCACTCCACAGCAGTGATTGCACAGCGATATACTTGTACACAGGGAATATATATGTAATTATACAACAGGGCATGGGTAAAGAAGGAGATGTGTTTTAAAATTCAGCAAGAGAAGGGTTAATGTTTTAATAGTATGACCTTTAACCGTAACTTTGACCATGACCATTCACATTCTGGGATCATTTGCTTCTCACAACCAACCTCCATATAAAATATGAAGAATCTAGGTGAAAAGTTAAATAGGAAACCAAATGGTTGACACTGTGGCCTTTGACTTTAAAGTTTGACTCTGACCTTCCACTACTAACCTAAATACCACATTAGAACATCTACTCATTCTGACCAATCTTTCTACAAAATATGATGCCTATGAAGGTAAAAAGGTTGATGAGTTATTAATCGGAGCCCATTTAGTCTAATGACTGACGATCGACTGATCGATATGAGCAAAGCAGTATTAAAATTTAATTAATCAAATTAAGATTAACTTAAAAAGTGACAAACTGACTTGGGTAATGCATAATACATGTACTCCCACTCCACCATCACCACATATAGTTGTTTGCAAATTTGTGGTCTGCTTCAACGTTATTGGTTGTCAAACAGTTTTAAACCAGATAAGACACTGGTTGATACTCTGCAGCTCATCTGGGTCAAAACTGTTTGAAAAGGTGATCAAATATTAATCAATGACAGCAAAATGCTATATGCCAATTACAATAAAACCTCTCTAAACTGGATTTTAGTATAAATATCTGTCTTGGAGACAGGTGGCAGCTTAATACAGGGTGAACATCATGCAGAAAGGCATAGAAAAGAATTATCCTGAAAAAAAAAGTTTTATAGCCAAAATGTATATCAGCAAAACCCTGTGAGATTTACCTGGTGATGGTTTAGGAGAGCGAGCTGCCTTGCCGAAGCTGCTGGCAATGACATCCCCTGGAAGACCAATCACAGAGTAAGATCCTCCATAAATGTCCTTGACAAGCATGTCAACATTGCGATGGTCTCCCTTCTCTGCCAGTGACAACAGATCGTCAAAGGTCTGTAGAAAGAAACATTTGTTCTTTAATACTGCCTCTCCTGAAAGACTGCAAAATGGTGAATCAAGAGGGTTTTGTTTTGTGCTCAGGTGAGCTAACTATTGATGCATAAAAATTAGATCTTGTTTCAGGGTAAACCTTCAGTGATGCCAATAAGTGCTACCCGATCTGTTGCTACATGATCTGTTGCCTACGATATAGTATAGATATGACTCTACAGTTTCTGCCGTGACCAAAACATAATATGTTTAAATGCAATTATAAAACTTAACCTGATTAATACTCCTGATGTCATTATTTCATTCTTGAATTCTCATGCAGTAAAGTTTTAACCCTTTCCCTCATATAAACATGTTTTCACGCATTTGCAAACAGAGTAGACCCAGATAAGACGGCTCCTAGAGGAGCCGTCTGATCAGGGTCTGCTCTGTTTGGTAATAGAATTTGATAGATCTGTTTCTTTGCTTTCTAAAAGGTCTACAATGTTCCACCTGCCAAATTTCTTTATAACTATTTTGTTAATGAATATTCGGTGGGTATTGAAATTTGGAATAAATATAGAACAGAGAAAGGGTTAAGTAGACTGTTACCTTGGCTTTTGTTAGCAGGGACCCTAGGCCCCAGAAAGTCCCTCCTCCTGTTGCAGTGCCACCAATCCTCTGGAAGTCACTCTCTGACTCTACCTGTGTAGAAATCAAATCTAACAGTCTTATGAAATGATGTTAATCTGATTCTACAGTTTATGCCATGGCAAATATTTTCTGTGTTCGGCTATTATAAAAATTCATATAATTAACCCATTACCTCAAAGGCTATTTTCAGATCCAGCCTCTTTGAGTAAATCTACAGAAAATGAACATTTACTAGAAAAAGGAAATGTTTAGAACTCTGTAGTTTTAAAAGCATTGTGATAAATAGAGCATTTGCTCCTATGGAGCAAATGCTCTATTCATCCCAATGATTTAACCCTTTCCCTGTTCTATATTTATTTCAAATGTCAATACCTACTGAATATTTATTGATAACATAGTTATAATAAAGTATATATTAAGGTGGAACACATTTTCCCCATTTTACAAAGTAGAGAAACAGATATTTCAAATTCCATTAGCAAACAGAGCATTAGACTTTATAATGCAAGCTTGATTTCTCTTATAAATACATTATGATTTTAAGGGAGGCAAGTCTGTGTAGACATCTTTTTACAATGTCAGCATTGTCTCCCTTTATCTATTAAAATGTGATCTCTTAAAATACATGCATTAAATTATCTTAACCCTTTCCTTCATATAAACGTGTTTTCACATGTTTGCAAACAGAGTAGACCCAGATCAGACGGCTCCTAGAGGAGTCGTCTGATGAGGGTCTACTCTGTTTGCTAATAGAATTTGATAGACCCGTTTCTTTAGATTCTAAAATGGCTACAATGTTCAACCTTCCATATTTCAATATACTTATTTTGTCAATGAATATTCAGTAGGTATTGAAGGTTGGAATAAACACAAAACAGGGAAAGGGTTAAAGACATTGGAATCGTAACTGGTGAGAACTGTTTAAACTGAACTTGAAATTTTAAATATTTCTATATATCTTATATGTATTGTTTAATGTGCTAAACTTTATCCTATATTTACAGGCTGTTTTGTTTTAAAGTGTTATTGTTTTATGTTACTATAGTCGGCAAATAGCTTCTGGTATAGCTAATGTTATTTGTTGCAAACTCGACTGAAAATAAAGCTTCTTGTATCTAGCAGACCTGACCCTGATCAGACGGCTCCTATAGGTCTACATGTACTCTGTTTGCAAATGTGTGAAAAAATGTTTATATGAGGGAAAGGGTAAAAAAGTGACTTTTAAAAAGGTGTCAGTATGAGGGAAAAGGTTAAAAGTCATGATGTAGTTATTTCTTACATAAATATTCATAGAGTGAGGGTTAATTTTCAGTCTGAGAATGTTTTTCAGCACTCTATAGTCTAATTCACTCACTCACTGAGAATAACTTGGTAAATTCAACCCTTAGTCCTCTTACCCAAAACTGACCTTAATCAGACTGACCCCTGACCCAATGTTGACCAGTAGGTAAGGAAATACGTTGTGATCCACACCCTGGAACCTGTATTCTGGAGTTTCATGTCTCTGGTAGATGAACACCTCGTCAGGAATGTTTTTCAGAAGGAAGTTACAGCCCTTGATTAGACAGGCCATCTCGTCCTCCTTGTCAACTCTGCAAATAAGGCCATACAAAACCATATCTTTGTTTAGCCTTTTTCCTGTTCTATGTTTATACCAAATTTAAGTACCTAATGAACATTCATGGACAAAATAGTTATAATATAATATGGAAGGTGGTAGCCATTTTAGAAAGTAAACAAACAGACCTTTCAAATTCTATTAGTAGCAAACACAGCAGACCCTGATCAGACGGCTCCTGATCAGACAGCTCCCAAATGTGTGAAAAAATGTTTGTATGAAGGAGTGGAAAGGGTTATAAACCCTTTACTCCGCTCAGTATGAAAGGTTTACATGTGCTAGATGATTATTAATGGCAAACAGTGCAGACCCTGATCAGACGTCTCCTCTAGGAGCTCTCTGATCTAGGTCTACACCGTTTGCAAATGACAGTGCATGTGTCTCTTGGGTTGAAACATCTGACACTTTTAAAACCTATCTAACTACAGCATTAACCCATTCCCTCATATTGACGCCTTTCAACGCCTCTGTAAAATTCACATTTAGAAACCATTGTGATAAATCAAGCATTTGCTGCACAATTCTAAAGTTTCCCTTTTCTCTAGTAAATGCTCCTCAGGCTTTTCAGAAGATTTATTCAAAGAGGCTGGGGCTAAAAACAGCTTAATATGAAGGAATGGGTTAACAAAACAATAACCCAACAATCACAATCCTTAACAAAAACTGGGCTAAACATGGCAATATATGCTTGAAGGATGGGAACTTGCTTTACACAGACACTTGGTATCATGCATCTACCATGACCTTGACCTCAAAGGTATCTGTCAAGGGCATGTGCTTAACACAACTTTTGGTTAACCCATTCCCTCATATTGACGCCTTTTGACGCTTCTGTAAAAGTCACTTTGTGAAACCATTGTGATAAATAGAGCATTTGTTCCTGTGGAGCAAATGCTCTATTTATCACAGTGGTTTCAAAACTACACAATTCTGAAAATTTCCTTTTTTCTAGTAAATGCTCCTTTTTGGTAGATTTAATCAAAAAGGCTGGATCTAAAAATAGCCTATGCGGGAATGGAAAGGTTAAGAGGTTATGGTTAACAAATTTGATAAATTATTTGATGATCAAACAAAGTATGGTAGAGCAGTGGAGTGGAGACGATTCCAAAGAGTGGTCATATCAGAAATTTGGTGGAGAAATGGCAAGTTTTGTACAGTGGAACCTCAATATCTCGAACTTAAAGGGACCATACAAACTTTCTTGATATGACAACTTAATGCAGGTCAAAAGTAATGCTGAAAGCTACTTGCGACCGGCATGAAGCTGTCTCATGTCTTTATACATACATGCAGTAGTGAATTTCAGAACAAGTCTGTATTGCAAATTGTGGAAGGGACCGAATATTTACTTCCAGTTATTTTGAAGTTTGAGTTATCTGAATTTGAGATATCGAGGTTCAACTATATTTGAAACATGTCCCCTCATCTATTGCTCTAGGTTTTACTGTATACTTGGCAATTTCAAACCACTTACTCTACACCAAGCTTCCTAGAGATCAAGTCAGTGTATTTGTAGGCACCTCCCCCTGTCACCTTGATGGATTTCTCCTTTAGCTTGGAGCTGGAATCCTTCATGTGATCTTGGATAAAATCCAGACAGGTCTCAATGAACTTAGTCTCAAATTTCACAAAGTGTAGCCTCACTATAGTCTCATTCTGGTCTGAAACTTGGTAGATACTGCCTTCCTCCTGAGAATTTAGAAATAGGAAACACATGTAATAAACTTTTAGGCAAGACCCCCTTCACAGTATGGGCCAATTTGTGGTAAGACTTGCAAACAGTATTTTGGATCCTGATCAAATGGCAAGTTACTTTGTGTCTAACCTAGATCCAATCTGTTTGCACAGGTAATCTTAAAACTTTCTATGCCTTTGCAAACAGAGTAGACACAGATCAGACAGCTCCTGTATCTATACTATATCAGAAGCAAACAGAGCAGACCCCGATTAGACAGCTCCTACAGGAGCTGTCTGATCTGTGTCTATTCTGTTTTAAAAAGGCATATCTATGGAGTAAAGGGTTAACGTTACTTATTAACCAGTGGACAGATGGGGCTGGATGACTTTAAGTTTAGGACATATAATTATGTCAGCATTGCAAAATTATTGTCAAATTTAACCCTTTCCCTCATATAAACATGTTTTCATGCATTTGCAAGCAGATTAGACCCAGATCAGATGGCTCCTATAGGAGCAATCTGAACTGGGTCTGCTGTGTTTGCTTATGAAATCATAATAGACCTGACTCTACAGTTTCTACCAATACCAAAACAGTCATGTCTACATATGCCATTATAAAAATTCTGCTAATAAATATTCATAATGTCATTATTTCTTTATATACATGAATACTGAACAGGGGAAGGGTTAAATGTAAACCTTTCTTTTGTTTATTCCCAAATAAACAACTATTAAAACAGCATGCATGTTGATGAGATACTGAACTTTTCCATTCAGTCTCATCTGGATGCAAACTGTTTGCAAATGTGATCCAGATTTCAATGATACTACTTAATCCTTTCTCTTATATAAACGCCTTTTCATGTATTTGTAAACCAAGTAGACCCAGATCAGACAGTTTCTGTAAGAATGATCTGACCAGTGTCTGCAATGTATGCCTATAATGGAATTACAGTGCTCCCTCCCTACAACGGCCCTCTCAATAACGATTCCCTCCTTACAACAACGCATGTCACTGTTTCCGAAACAACAAGGCTCCAGAAACAACCTTTTTCCATCGTATTTTCTTTATGCCTTCATCAAGCCCTATGTTGTGACCACTCTTTAGAATCGTCACTTTGTGACGATTCTAAAGAGTGGTCACAACATAGGGTTTGGTTGAGGCATAACGGTTTTAGTTCTCGAAATACACCTTATCTGGGGATCTGCAAACAAGCTAATTATGTTTGATTTTCCCTCCCTATAACAACTCCCTCTGAACAACACATATATTATTCGTATCCCAAAGGGTGTCTTTGTAGAGAGGGAGCACTGTATATAGATCTGATCCTACAGTTTCTGCTAAAGCCAATAAGTCATTTGTTCATATATCATAGTAAAAAATCAGCTAATGGATATTCATTATGTCAATATATATTACAAGAATATTGAACAAGTAAAGGGTTAACTACACTAATTTTTCACTGAGCTCTAGATGACATGTACATAGCAGGCATTTAGGCGTGTAGCTAGCGATACGCACTTACGCACATGCGTAACATTAATTTGAAAAGTGAAAACATTACTATGGCCGAAATGGAATAAAAATGGAAGGCGAAGGGGGTACCCTTTGATAACGCTGTCTTGTCATGTAAGCTTTCATACATTTCATCTTATTGACGCCTTTTGACACCTCTGTAAAAGTCATCTTTTGAAACCATTGTGATAAATAGAGCATTTGCTCCTATAGGAGCAAATGCTCTATTTATCACAATGGTTTCAAAATTACACAATGCTAAATTTTCCCTGGGAAGCATACCCCCGGAGCCCTATGACCACGGTGCGTATATTACATTTGGATTCAGCTATGCTGCATGGCATTACCTCTGCATCATCCCAAACAAACGAAGTTTTCCTCTGGACTGTAGCTGTGTAGGCAAGCTTTGCTAGAGACCCTCCTGCAACAATGAGACAAGACATGTAGATAAGAGGAGTACTGAATCTCTTGAATGTTATTTCTCAGACAAACCCTATCTTGTTGGTACTCCAGAGCATACACAACTTTCTGAACTTGTCCAATTGGAGCCATCTATTCAGGGTCTGTTCTGTTTGCTTATGACATGATATAGATAAAAGTTTACATTGTAAAACATCAGCTAATAGATATTCATGATGTCATTATTTCTTACAAGAACACTGAACAGTGTAAGGGTTAACCCTTTACTCCATAAATACGCCCTTCTATGCCTTTGCAAACAGAGTAGACCCAGATCACACAGCTCCTATAGGAGCGGTCTGATCAGGGTCTGCTCTGTTTGCTTATGATATAATAGATATTATTCTACAGTTTCTACCATGGCTAAACTCCCTGTGTCCATGTGCTATCATAACAAATTAATGTAATTAGTATTCATGATGTCATTATTTCTTACATTAATATTCACGGAGGAAAGGGTTAAACAAACACAGCTGACCCTGATCAGATGGCTCCTATATGAGCCTTCTAATATGTGTAAAGTCTGTCTGCAAAGATGTAAGTAGGCATCTCTATGAGGTAAAGGGTTAAACTGATGCATTTGAACACAGAGATACAGATAAATGTGCGTACCCAAATAATAAAACCGTCATTTCTCCATCAAACCCTATACTTTGACCACTCTTTAGAATTGTCTCTTCGAGACAATTCTAAAGTGTGGTCACAGTATAGGGTTTGATGGAGAAATAAAGCAGCTATTGGTTGAAAATGTTTAAATTTAGGCATATTATCTGGACCTCTGATGGCACATGGTGTCTAATTATGGTACCTACTAACTCCAACAGGTCTTTCTGCCAAAGACAAACAGACCCTGATCAAACATATAGTATTTGACCAAGCAAATCTAAACAAAACTATTTGCAAATATCTAAGTGCCGACTATTCCATTATATTTTAATACACTTTACAGGCATGGGCTACATATACGGTATTCTGGCCCCCACTCTAATAAAAGTTCCCCAACCCACTCTAATAAAAGTCGCCTTATTTCTGGGGTGAAACTGACAATGAATATGACTCAAATACATCACAGAGACTTTGTTAATAATGTACCTATATCTATTGCAAATCGTCTGGCTGTTTTCACATTCCCGAAGACATTTTCTGTTGGCAGGAGTATACTATGAGCATAGCTTCTCTCCGTCATCTCTATCTAGAAAAGAGACAAAAGCTAACAATCAACCAGGACAATACCGGCCATTCTCTCATAGGATATTTTTAGATCCAACATCTTTGAATAAATCTACCAAAAAGGAGTATTTACTAGAGAAAAGGAAAATTTTAGACTTGTGTAGTTCTGAAACCATTGTGATAAATAGAGCATTTGCTCCTATGGAGCAAATGCTCTACTTATTGCAATGGTTTCAAAAAGTGATTTTTACAGAGGCATAGAAAGGTGTATTTATGGAGAAAAGGGTTAAAACATTTTCAAGAATAAATGCTTTACCTGTGACCTCTCTTTAGAATCATCTCTTCAAGACCATACCAAAGAATGGTTACAACATAGGTTTTGGAGAGAAATGACTGTTTTAGTATCTGAGTTTATTTGTTACCCTGCTGGTGTTAGGGGAGAATATAGGGAAGGGAGCCATAATGTTTAGCCTAAACACCAGTATTCACAATGATCTGAGACAGTTTGCCATGTTATCCTATACAAGATATTCAGAACAGGTACTAGAAATGGTGTATGATGTACAGTAAAACCTTTCCATAATGGCTACTAAATTACATCAAGTATTTTGGAGCGTTCTGTTTTACTTTCACCTTGCTTTTTTTCATCCGTTGAGTGTCTACATCATTTTGCATAAGTTTATGGGTGTTGATTCACGAACGTGTAACTGTGCTATCTTAGGAGATTTAGGTAGATATCCTACCGGTATGTATATTAACTCAGCTAGACGGTGTATCAAGTATTGGATTCATATTCTTAATCTGCCAACAATCGCTATGTAAAAAAATGTTATGGTATGCTTTTATACTATGATAGCATAGGTTACAAAAACTGGGTAACCGATATTAGGACAGATATATATAGAAATGGATTTGGATATATCTGGGAACAACAAACAGTGGTTAATTCGCATTTATTTTTGTCTAATTATGTAACTAGACTGAAAGATCAATATACATGTATGCAAAAATGGAAAGTTGAATGTAATAGTAGTAGTAAGTTGTTTTACTATAAAGATTTCAAACCATGGTGTTGAATATTATGCTTCAGCAATTGATGTGGTCAAGTTTAGATGTAGTATTGAATTATTTCGATGTTCCTCGCACAAACTAATGATAGAAAGAGGGCGTTATTATAAAATTCAACCAGGGTGTTTATATTGTGATATTCGCTCAAAATATATTGATAAAAAGTTCATGATATTGCCAGTACCCTTTATGTTCAATCGTCTAATGTCAAGTATTAATGAAACAGCAGTAAAAAATCTGGCCATGTATTTATTTTATGCATTTAGAGAAGAAACTATTATGTAACCAGCTATATCTTGAGTCAAACCAATATTTCTATATGTTCAAGCACTGCATCATAATTACATGTATAGTATCAGAAAAAATCTTTCAGTCTTAAGTGTCTATACTATACATATAGATTACATATATACACATGGGATATATTATGTTAATCTGTTCTATATTAAGATCTGACTATCACTCTCATTATATTGTACAAATTGTATTATATGTTTGCATTTGTGCATGGGCCGTTGGCCTTATATTTCACAATAAACTTTTGACTTTGACTTTGCTTTAAGCAGCCACCTGCCCTGCATGAATAGTTTAAATACCAACTAATTAACACAATTTAGAGGCCATTATAGAGAGGTGTTACAGTATTTACTGAATTATAATCGGGTAGAGGTAACTGGTAGGAAATCAGCAAGTACCAGATCATGTGGGCCAGTAGCTCAGTGGTTAAAGTGCATGATGGCATGGTATGCAAGAAGCTCTGGTTTAAGTCCTGCACTTGGCTTCACATTTCCTCCTGTCAGTTTAACCCATTCCCTCATAGGCTATTTTCATACTCAACCTCTTTGAATAAATCTACTAAAAAGGAGCATTTACTAGAAGAAAGGATTTTTTTTAGAATTGCGTAGTTTTGAAACCATTGTGATAAATAGAGCATTTGCCCCTATGGAGTAAAAGCTCTATTTTTGAAACTATGTGTATATGGTTTCAAAAAGTGACTTTTACATAGGTGTCAAAAGGTATCAATATGAGAGAATGGATTAACGGTGTCAGAAGTGCTTGATGACACTTGTGTTGGAAAGCGCAGTCTGTGAGAGCTGGGACAGTACTGAAAAGTTCAAGGGGAGGAGTGCAGTGGTTGTGTTGTGTGTAACTGATACTTTCAAGAATTTAGAAAATGCGTGTGTGATACTGAACTAAGCGTGTGAGCGTAATTTAGATATAAAATGTGTCTGACACACGTGCAATGTGTGTGTCTTGACAGGTATGCATAAATCAAAATAACAAAGGATCCATCACCTGTGAAAAATAAGGTGTAAGAAAGTTGTCACGACAGAAAACATTTTTAACTTTAAACTTTAATACATCTGTAACTTATTTTTCTATTAGTTTATTTTGTCCTTCACTCGTCATGATCACTCAACCATGTCAGAAAATAATGTAATAATGATAAAAGTGAGAAAATTTACATTGATAAGGAATATTTTATTCCAATTTACATGTTCTGATTTGTTTTCAAATCTACAATATGAAATATCACTAGTTTTCATGTCTTGTGCTTTCAGATTCAAACTAAAAAAGGTTTCATTCAAACTATTTCATATGAACATCATATGAACATGTACTTTAGCTTCGTATGTCTCCCATTGATTCAAAATCACCCTTCCAGTTCAAATGAAGATCAAAATTGGCTAATATTAGCAAAACTGACATTTTGCTTACAGTTTTGAATAAGGCTGATTGTGTAACAGAACACAGATGAAGGAACAGGGAGTAACTGTTAAGATCATGTAAACAGGATCGACAAATATCGATTGACAGTAATTCCGATCAATATGATGAATCTGATGAAAGATGGACGAAGGATTTTTCCTTTTTTGATTTTTTCCTTCCGTTATTTATATACAACGTTACACAAGTACGTATTCCTCAATAGCTCAGTCGGGTACATGGAAGACTGTTGACCAGCACTATGCAGGTTTGATCCACGCTTCTGACAATCTCTTCATTTTTTTGAAAAACAGGTGTTCAAAGAAAAAATTATTACAGCACAGTCTTAGACACATGACCTACTAGCTTTAGAAACATAAGTTTATCAGTACTCCCTTTATCTATACAGTAGAATGAATCACGATGGGATATACATGATACCAATTATATAACTGTAACATGGACGATGGTGAAAAAGTTGTGCCTTGACTGGGACTCGAACCCAGGGCCTCTGGCTTACCATGCCAACACCCTACCGACTGAGCTACCAAGCCACACATTAAAGCCTATCAACTGATTCACTACAATCTCTACCAGGCTACACACATCCCCATTACACAAGAATTCTTACTTATAACTGTTATTAACAAATTATCTTCATATATATCAACCTGTGGGTTATTTACATTGGGCGCCAAATGTAACATGGTGAAAAAGTTGTGACTCAACTGGGACTCGAACCCAGGGCTTCTGGCTTACCATGCCAACACTCTACCGACTGAGCTACCAAGCCACACAGTAAAGCCTATCAACTGATTCACCACAATCTCTATCCGGCTACATAACATATAATTACATAACTTATAATTATAACATATCAATTCCTTTGTGTTTAAGTATACATATAATGTTGGTTGTTTAGTAATCATCAAAAATATCAGTAAGGGTTTTCTTTTAGTCATTAGACGTGGTACAGTGTGAGAACCACAACTGAAGGTTTACTCAATGTGCCTTATAAAGATAGATCTTCACAAATACTGTCAAATGTAGTCAACTAATGAAACATAGACCAAGTTCAACCTGGTCACCAAGAAAACAATTGCTCGGACATTATGCTTACTTCTTCAAAATCCATCTTTGCAAATGATTCAAACATATCCATAAAACTACAAATATATTATTGGTTTGTGCGTCCAGGTCACTGAGAACTGGATACTTTCTGAAGGTTGAAAACGAGAACGACATTCCCTTGTCAAAGCCGCGAAAACTGATGACACTTACATTTGTACGCTGATTATTAAATGTTGCAATTGTCTTCTTGAAAGTTATAAATAATTTTCACGGTATTATAATATAAATCATATCTTGCAAACCAAATTTCAACAAATATTTTATTTTTTACCTGTAAGATTTTATAATTACTCTAGTGGAACATACTTCTGTCGTTCTGAAAATTGGTAAACAACTATTCGGCTTCTTCCGGATTTACTCGTAAGTTTCCGTTGCGGTCCAGAAGGGGGCGTGGCCATGTTGTTGATAGTTCTGTCTCCTAGTATACATATAGAAGCTTTCTACATATTAGCAGGATTAAACTGATGGGTGAGGAAGTTTTTAAAATTATAAATAAAATATCTCCAGAATACCTTCAGGATCTTTTTCAACTAAAAAATTCCTGTTATGATTTCAGGAAAGAGAAGCTTACCTCAGTCCCAAGGGTCAAAGGTACCAGGTATGGGCTCAGGTCATTCAGGTATGAGGCTGCCCGGGTGTGGAACACCCTCCCGAATGAAATCAGAACTGCTGAGTCATTCCCCTTATTTCGGAGGCTGTTGCGCACTTGGACTGGTGACATATGTGGATGCCCTGTATGCTCTACCTAATTATGTGCTTACCCTGTAAATACTTATATTTTGCTTATTCTTTGATTTTATTTGCTGGCATGTTTTTAGCTTTATCTTATGCTTGTTTCTTGGTTCTAGAACCTGCTTGAAGTCAGCTTTAGTTTTCTCGCTTTCTAGTTTTAAAACTGCATGTTTTGCAATCAATTTTATTTTCTTAACTGATTTTATTTATATTTAAATAAAGGACATTAATATTAATTTTTGTTTCTTACAAAGGTTTTTCGTTTTTAAATCTCTACTGACTGACCAGATCCAGATTGGGCAGCTCTCGAATAAGCTGTCTGATCGAGATGTGATCTAGTTTGCTGAGGGGTGCTCTAGTCAACTAAAGGGATCTATTTTATTAAATTTCTTTTATTTCGCAACCAAATATTCAATATAATTAATAAGCTTCATACTAATGTAAATACTGTGATACTGTCTTATGTAAGCATGCTGTATGTGATACTTTTCTATGTGCTTGACTGCATGTTCATACTTTTATTTTGTCGCTTTTGTTTTTCTACTCTTGTTTTGTCGGAATAAAAGCCCATCAGGGCTTATGTTATTATGTTATGAACATCCGACGTTAAATAAAACTTGTCTTATGTCTTACTTGTCTTATGTCTGTATGTCTCTCCCTCTGTCTCTGTCTGTCTCTCATTCCTTCTCTCTTTGACTGAAATTGCCCTGTCTCGATGTGTCTGTGTGTGTGTGTGTCGATCTCTCTCTCTCTCTCTCTCTCTCTCTCTCTCTCTCTCTCCAAGTATCGGGTCAGGCTTAAATGATGTTCCTGGCAAGATATTTTGTTGTACATGAATTTAGACATAAAATATATCACTTGTCGCGCATTGTAATATTCATATGCGAACTCATTAGTTTAACCATTTCCCTGTTCTGTTTATAACAAATTTCGATACCTACTCAATATCCATGGAATAAATAGTTATAATGGAATATGGAAGGAATAACATTGTAGACATTTTAGAAAGTATAGAAACAGATCTGTTTAATTCCATAAGCAAACAGAGCACCTATAGAAGCCATTTGATCTAGGTCTACTCTGCTTGCAGATGCGTGAAAACACGTTTATATGAGGGAAAGGGGTAAGCAAGATTCGGATTGGACAGAATAGTTTATCCCTTTTAATGCGAACAAGTGATCTGACATTTGAAAACAATGTAGATCCAGATCAGAGGGATCCTCTAGTTTGTCATCCAACATCCTCTAGCATGTTTAAACGTGTCATTTTCAACATTGGAAATAAAACATTCATGTTGTGAAGCCTTACCCTGGAAACAGTATCTTGACTAACACTAGCAAACAACTTGGACCCAGAGCAGGCAAGCAACGAGTGTAGTAACTAGAAAAAATGTTTGCAATAGAATTTGACAAGAACCCTGAGCAAATTGGACACGGAGCAAGTTACAGCCAACGAGCTTTTTACTATTGTCAGTCTCAAGAGCTGTGGGGTTCACAGCAATGGTCTCAGTCCAACTGCCGCCGCTAAGCTGTACACGTCGATAATATTACCACGCGCTCTCTTCGGCTGTGAGTTATGGAATAATATCACGCAATCGGACTTGAAATATCTGGAATCCACTCATCACTTTTGCTTGAAACATATTCAGTCACCCCCGATGCGCACGCGATCTGACATGGTAAAAGGTTTACTTGGCTTCACGACGTTAGAAGCCTACATTGACACACAAAAACTGAACTTCTTAGGTTCAATCTGTAGACTTGAATCAAAGGATTTGACGCTTCAACTTTTCTTACACAGACTCTTCCAACACCGAAACGGTTGTTCTAGAACAACCTTTGGCTTCATTTCAGATATCACAAGAATCTTAACTAAGTACAATCTCTTACCATATCTTGAAGAATTTAAAAATTCCTCAAATTTTCCGGGAAAATACTCCTGGAAAAGTCTGTGTAAGAAGTCCATCATGTCTTATGAACAAGTCAGTTGGTTAAATCGCATGATGTCAGATCCTGAATTTTCAAGATTTCGAGAAATAAATGCAAATCTAACAACATCTAATATATGGCGTGTTTGCCAAGAGAGGCCTTATTCTAGGGAGTTGATGTCATTTCTAGCAAGACTTTCTTGTAAACCTGTAGTTTTCAACGAGAAAACATGTGGTGGGTGTAACCAGATTCTATCAGACGAACTGTTTCATCTTGCCATTACGTGCAATAATACCCACGTTAAGAACCGTAGACAAGAGTACTATTCAAGACTCAGAACTAATTTTGGTCACAACGTAAGTAGTCTGCTCACTGACACTATAAATGACTCACAGCGAGTGAAATATCTCATAGGCTTTGTGGACAACCAGATGCAGAGTGTGTTAAGTGCTGATCAATACCCTGATTTCTTATGCTGTAACGCAGCTTACCTGAAAGACATTCAAGCCATATTCTTGACGTTTGATAACATGACTGATTAACTCGCTGAGCTCCTAACCGGCAAACGGACACTCACTTTATATTGCAAATTGGCAAACATTGCAGACCCTGGTCAGATAATCATCTGTTCTGGGTCTGCACTGTTCGCATAGGACTAGTGCAATTCTTACTAATGCACTAGTTGTGGAGAACGCGTATCCACTCTGTCGGGGCCCTGTGATTTAACCAGTTAGGTAAACTAGTGATTCCCTTTGAATATGTTTCATTTCGGTTTCGAGAAACACATTTATATATTAGGGACCCATTAGTAATTACTTTATATCCGAAGAAATAACCGTGTTTCCGCCTTTCAAGTAATTTCTCCCCTCACCTTCAGAGAAACATGCTCGAAGGACTGAGACATTGTTATATAAATGTGATACAGTGGAAGATTACTATTCCTTGCTTCGTAAGAAACACCTCCTGAAATTTTGAGACGGCCATCGTGATGGACATGGTTCAAAATGAGTTCTGGTTGTAAGGTCGCCAAAATACGGAATTGGGGTTCTGAATTTTATTATCGAATTTTACCACTAAATACATCTATAATTGCAATCTACGGACGGTACTGTATTTCTCACCCAGAATTGTATGGTGATGTTATCTACAAACTTAGGAAAATTCGGGGTCATATCCATTTTCATGATTTGTTTATAAAACGCATTAAAACCTTTAGGAAGAAAGGTTATGACCCCATTATATTGCATGTTGGGTTATTGACCCCTTTACAGTCGGTAGCTACGCTTCCCTCTTTGCTTGCACGATGACAGGCTGAGGGTAGTACTCTATGATAGTATACTCTTAAACTCAGAAACGGGATGAGCTTATCAGACTCATATTTTACCCTTTCCCGGTCGTGCCCTTAACGGCTTCCCTGCAGTTGCTCTGACTTCAGCAAAGTCATTGAGTACATATTTGACGAACTTTACACAGTTGGTATGCTATGTTTTATATATTGTCATGTGTTTACCGTCTAACTATGTTGTGGGAAAGTCCGGCGGGGATACCTTTATTTACACTATTTGTTAAGCTAGGGTGACTGAGATAAGTGTGAGGTTAGGGCGTTCGTATACCTGCTTAAACCCAAAGGTGCCCGACGCATGCTTGGACTCATCCATGGACCCCCCCCCCCCCCCCCTTAAAAAAAATTGTGATCGAAGTATGTTCAACTGGCCTAAAACTATCTATTTGAACCTTATACCACTCCGAAAAACGAGAAAAACACGACCCGGAAAAAATTTCCTATCGGGTCTATATATGTATTGAAAGGTACCCAACTACGACAGATCAGCGGCGGAAAATACAACAGTCATGTTTTTCAAAGTCTTACAGCAAAGCCAATTCAACACCTATTTCAATCAGTTTGGTCTTGATCCGTTCCAAATTCCATATGCTAAGCGGCACAATTAGTGCTTTCCTTAAATATTGCTCCGTCTTGTCGCTGCAAGACCGCGAATTTGAAAAAAACGCTAGAGCGAAACGATGTGACTCCCGCCAGGCTGCATAGACGTATATAGGGGGATCTGTATTCGTTAATCTTTTCAACAAAAACGCGAATTATGGTTAAACACTATCTAAAAACATTAAACTCGCCGCAATTAAAACGGTGCTTACTATTTCCAGTCAGCTACGAGGCGCCAGTTTTCTTTCTCCAACTTTCCTTTTGAGTGGGTGGGGGTGGGGTTGTTTCCATGGGTGAGTCCAAGCATGCGTCGAGCACCTTTGGTTAACAGATGACACTGTATTTATTAAAGTGTTAATAAGGAGCTTCAATTCTATTTATGCTTTTTTACATTTGTCACAGTAAAATTATCATTTACAAACCCTTTTCATTATCAAATATTCAATATGGAAATAAACTTTCTCACAGTTCTACCTCTCACACATTAACATGTAAACAGTACTTCAGGCAACACACATTTCTCATGGAATGTCAGTGCCTTTGCTGAGTTCTCGGCCCAAAACGCAGCATCCTTCTCTATTCTTTCTATGAAAATACCAT
The DNA here is from genome assembly GCA_963576725.1 of Azorinus chamasolen. Lineage (NCBI taxonomy): Eukaryota > Metazoa > Mollusca > Bivalvia > Cardiida > Solecurtidae > Azorinus > Azorinus chamasolen. The sequence goes on along the minus strand of OY755251.1, from coordinate 15,571,127 downwards.
TAGGACACCAAACTACAAATCAAAGAATTCTCTCAGAGTAACAAATAACTGCATCTGGACCTGACAATAGTAATTTATAATATGACTTCTACACAAATGTTTGGAATTAATCCAGTCAAGAACATCCACGTTTTTTTCAGTTCACAGTGTTACAACCTACATGACACTTCACTTCAACACAACCTTTACCACAGCAGTACGCGATACGGAAGGTCGTGTGTTTGATCTATGGCCTCAACAGACCAAAAGCTCCCATGTCTACACTCGATATTAAAGGTGTAGTTCTAGGATTGGTCGGCCCGTTGTCTGGATAATGTGACTGGGTGAGGTGCCCTTGCCATGTGCTTATGGCAGGGGTATTCCAGTGAGGCAGCACTATAACAGCAACTACATGTACTTTGCAATGGATAGTGCAGCTTAATTATGATCTATCCTCCAAGGCGGCATTTCTACACCATCCTTCCAGTACGGAACATATCAATAAACCAAATGTTTGCTTAACTATCTATCAAGACCAGTTTGTTTTGCTGCCGGAAAATTGATATTCTAATGCAACATTTTTGTAACACGCATTCTGATTTGTCCACGTGACAAAATTTGAAGCATATATGCTGTTTTTTGTTACTGTTCTTTTTTTTAACGGTCATTTGTATATGGAACAAGTAGTATTTCTTTCAGGCACTCAAGTGCATTCTTGTAGGACCTCTTACCTACGATATCATATCTTAAAATGCTTCATAAAATATCCACAGTGCAATTCTGGGATTTGAACCCTCAGCGTTGAGAGGAAATATATGAGTAAAATCAGCAACCATGAGGGGCCGATATCGCTCTTTTACCTTTTCCATCATATAGACGACTTTTGGCACAGTTACAAACAGTGTAAACCCCGATAAGATATCTTCTTTAGGAGCTGTCTGATTAGGGTCTGCTCTGTTTATTTATGGTACAATATATATCTGAATCTGGGTCCATGCTTATAAAGCTTTTATAAGCATGGACCCTGAAGTACATGTCCCAGTCAAATATGTCATTGTTAACCGTTTCGCTGCCAAACTCTGTCGTCTGCTAACTTTGTCGTCTGCTACAAAATTTCATAATCGACTGAACGTTTGGGTTACTGAATGAAATGGTTCGATCACGGGTGCAGTTTTATCAGGTATGTTGTCAGAGATTTACAGGACATGTTTCCTGCATGACTCATAAATTGTACTTTTGTCAGAGATCTTAGGTTTTCTATGTATACCACGAAGAGCGAAATTTAAGGTTATGTCAAAACACTACATAATTTCATTCTTTTGATTTTCTTCATTTTTGTTTCAAAAACATAGTGACAGTAACAAACAGCTTGGATCCTGATGAGACGCTCAGTTACTCGGCGTCTCATCTGGATCCAAACTGTTTGCATAGGTAATCACAGATCCGGCATCGGCAGCGAAAGGGTTAATGTCCAATTATATAAAATCAGTCCATGACTATTCATACATAATAATGATATGCACGGGGAAAGGGTCAATCCTAACCCAACTGTTAAGAGACAACGCTATCTTGTTTAATACTTTACTCCATAAATGCGCTTTCTACGCCTTTGTAAACATAGTAGACCCAGATCAGACAGTTACCATATGATTATACAGTTTATATCACAGCCAAACATTCCAGTGTGCATGTGGCATTGTAAAACAATAAACCAATTTAATGTTCATGATGCCATTGTTTCTTGCATGAATATTCATGGAGTAAAGAGTTAAAGTCCTATATATAGGTTTGCATTATCAACCTTCGGCCCCATTCACTCCAGTTGTTTTTAGCCAATGGCAAACAACCCATCTATAATATAGTCCGCCCTTGGTCAACAATAGGGTGTAAAGCTAACCGAAAGCAAGTTTTGATATTGTACTCTATGTAGAGACGGCCTTTAACGTGTCTGCAAACACAGCAGACCTAGATGGCTTGGCTTCTGTAGAAGTCGTCGGATCAGGGTCTGCTCATGATATATTTCTGATTCTACAGTTTCTGCCATGCCCAACAATTCCTGTGTTAATTTGCCAATATCAGAATCATCTAATCAATATTCATAAGGTCATTATATTTTATGATTATTCATGGAGTAAATAGTTAACATACAGCTATGCCTCTAACAATTCATTAATTCAGTTAGCAGTGATACGACTCAGTGTTTTAACCCTTTCCTCCATGCATATTTATGTAAGAAATACTGACATCCTGAATATTAGTCATAATAGTACAGTAAAACTCCGCTAATGCGACCACCAAAAAGAGGCATACTTCTGGGTGACAGAGGCAGGTGGTAGCTTAATGCAGGACGAAAGTTATGCAGAAAGCTCATATAGGAGCTTTCTGCGTAACTTTCGTCCTGCATTAAGCAACCACCTGCTTTAAACGACACCAGTGGCTGTTTATTAAGTGGTCGCATTAGCGGAGTTTTACTGTATATGAAAACAGGAAGTAATGATGTATTTTGAAAGAGACTTACAGAAAACTAAACCTTCATCGTTATCCAAGAATAAATGTCCGGTTTCAGATTTCAAAAGATAATTTCCTTAGGGCGATTTGACACGATATTACCTCTAATCTTGGCAGATGTGTCGACTGCACTAAATAAACTGTTATAACCTCTTTATTTCAATAATATTCACACACCATTGCAACGGAATATTTCTGGGTACATTTTATACTACTCAAATCTTTGTGTGCTTCGTTCATATTGAAAAACACAAGTAAATTGTTTCATACTTTATTATTTAAATCTCACGATCCCATAGATGTGGTATGGGCAACCGACCGACCGACAGACCGACCGACATTTGCAAAGCAATATACCCACATTTTTTAAAAGGGGGTATGAATATAGCATATTGGTGAAAGTACCACTTTTTGGACTTTGTTAGTAGATTTAGCCTATATCAGACTATAAAGAGCCAACTCGAATGAAAGATACAACCGGAATCTGTCTTGATCTCATCTTTATTTCGAACCCTTCCCTTCTTGAAAGTGTTATGGTAATACCTGGTTTCAGTGACCACTGCAAACCATTCATAGACATTCAAAAGATACTGGGATACATTGTACTTTCAAAACTAAACTTAATGAATCCGAAGAGAATTTTTTTCCATCCAAAACTTGTCTGGAAAACATCACAGTTCCTTGCTAAATGCTAGCATTAAAAACGGATGAAACAAAGTTATCGCATATACAATAAAATGAAGAAATCTCATGGCCCAAATACTTTGCAAAACTTAAAAAAATAAATCTACTATAAATGCATGTTTGGATTATATGAACAACATTATTTTCGATAAGACCGAGAATAAACATGGCACAACCAAAATATTTTGGGGGTTATCAAGAGCTTTAAAATGACTTTTCAGATGTTTCTCCTCTTCGTGAAAATTGTTTGCTGAGAAATACATCTAAAGAAAAGGCTGATGTGCTAAACAGACAATTTTCTTCTAACTTTGTCAACAACAACATCACTACTACGCCTCAGAAGTATATTAGCCCATCCCAATTCATGTCTCCTCTGCATGTGACGGAGAATTGGATGGTTAAGCTGTTGCGGAAAATTAACTCTAGCAAGGCTGTAGGGCCAAATGCTATCAAGTCTAGGATTTTAATAGAGCGCGCCCAATAAATTGCGCCTATATTGGTCAATAAAAGTCCTTGGCAAGTGTCACTGTACCAGCAGATTGGAAGGAGGCCAATGTCTCACCAATCTTCAAGAAAGGGCATAGGTTTCTTGTAAACACTTACAGGCCTGTCTCATTGACATGCCTTGCATGTAAGAATATTGAACATATCGTGGTGAGCAATGCCCACCAGTGTCTACTGTGAGTGTGACAAGTATAACCGCTTGACTGACAACCAGCATGGATTCCGTGCTCGAAGATCACGTGGATCACAATTTCTTGGTTTCATCAATGATCTTGCCAAGGAACCACATACGTGTCAGATTGATCTAGCCATTATGGATTTTTGTAAGGCTTTCAATATTACTCACCACGGTAGACTGATGCACAAGCTGTCGCATTATGGCATCCAATGCAATATCTTATATAGTGCATTTCTGTGTCATTTAGTTTTGGCCATAGAAGCCAACAGGTCGTGCGAGACGGTTGTTGTGCTCACAAAGTATCAGACATGTCCGGTGTACCACATGGCTCTGTTGTCTCTTTGTGGACGATTACATCATTTTTCGGATCATAAATTCTACAGCTGACTTCCTAGCTTTGCAAATTGATCTGGACAGTTTAGCCTTATTGGAGCAAAACTGGAATTTTGCGTCTAGACACACTAGTTATTGTGTGTAGACATACATCTACTAGATATTCTAGACATATTAGTTATTGCGTGAAAATATTCCAGATGTTATACCCTAAACCGGTTTTAAACCCCCAGTGACTTTTGTCACTGACCGTTCCAAGGCGGTACTTCCATCTTCCCCTTATTGTTTGTTTGTTTTGTCGTTGTGCGTCTCTTTATGTTTTTTGGCAGTTATGTACATTTGCTTGTGTTTTCTTGTGTTGCTGTTCGGGTGGTTGTTTTTTTCTGTATGTGGTGTTTCCTGCATGACTCATATTTGTAGTATTATAGACATACTAGTTATTGTCTGTAGCCATACTAGTTATGGCCTATAGACATACCAGATAATCTTGACATGCAATACATTGCCTGTAGACATACTAGTAAATGTGTGCAAACATACTAGATATTGTAGACATACTTGCTATTGCATGTAAAAATTCTAGATATTGTAGAAATACTATATATTGTAAACTTAATAGTTATTGTGTGTAGATAAACTACATATTTAGAGATAAAATAGGGGAAAGGTTCCGGTTCCGGTATAAACACAAGTATGTTCGAGTAAGAGATAAATTCTGGAAAATTACTCAAAGATTATAATCGCGAATTAAATTAGTCTAGTGACAGTGAGACATTCTCGTAAGAAGGACAGTGTGGTAACTATTGGTCTGATTTTTTTTGCTGAGATTTGGTATATTTGCTGTGACTTTGAATCGTTATGCTGTATAGTGTGGGTGGGGTGTTTTTTTCTACGTGCAAGACCCCCCACGAGCTACGTTAAATCTATTTTCGTCACGCATGACTGACCACCGCGGCACTTTTAATGCCCGTGTAGTTAGATAGTGAACGGCGTTATACAGTAAGGAACTTACCGGTCTTTTGCACACGTTGTATAGTGGACATTACAGTACATTCCTTAAATACATATCTGTACTGTTATGTGTTAGAGAATGAGCAAAAGGCAGCATTCATCATCGGCCACTAGTGATATTGAACTGAATACTAGTGGCGTTCTTGATACGTCAGTATTCGGCGAAAAGGATACCACCGGTCAGAAGAAAAGCAGTAAAAAGGGTAAAAAGCAGAGAAAAACAGAAGAACGACAGAAAACAATCGACTCCTTTATAGAGGTTGGGTCTAAAACAGTAGACAAGAAAATGGATGAAACATTGAGTGCCATAAATGAGAAACTGTCCAAAATGTTGACTAAGGATGATAGGTCATTTATTAAAGACATTGTTAGAACTACGATGGATGAGTTACGAGATCAGATACTCGGTACTCTGACGCGACGCGTAGAAATTCTTGAAGGAGAAGTACACACGAAATCGGTGGAGATTGACTCTTGCAGAAAAGCTCTGAAACAGAGAGAAGAGGAGTTAGACACTCTTAAGGGAGAAAATATCCACCTGTCACAAAGGTTAAAGAAAGAAGCGTTGTTGAGAGAACAGGAGAGCAATGAACTTGAACAATATAGCCGTAGAAACAATGTACGTGTCACAGGTATCCCTTATGATGAGGAAAAGCAGCAGTCATCCGAGGTAACCAGTGTTTTGGTTAAAACACTCAATGAAAAGTGTGGTCTAAATTAACAGGAGACAGATATAGATATTGCCCACAGGCTGGGCAAGTGGAAGAGAGGGAGAAATCGGCCCGTCATCGCGAGGATTGTAAGGCGGCAGAACAAGGTTGATGTAATGAGAAAGGCTAAAGCAGCACGTACACACGAGCTCTACATCAGCGAGGACTTGACACGGTTGAACCAGCAAGTCCTTGCGTCCATAAGGCTGAAGGACAAGGAAAACGTCGCTAAATGCTGGTCTTTTGAGGGAAAGCTCTTTGTGGTTTTCAAGGGTTCCGTAGATTACGTTGAGGTGAAACATAAGGACTATGCGTTATGGTTGAGTAAGCCCTGGCCCAGCAACGAAGAAGTAGACACCCATCTTTAGACCAGTTTCTTTTGAATTTTTGTCAGTAACTGAATTTCCGCCTAATGGTTGCTTCTGGAAAAACGGCGGGGTACATCTTTTCTTCTTCTTTCTAATAGATCGTTAGAGACAATCGGCAGACTAGAAATTGAGTGAGCAGGTACGTTTCTAACTATGACACGCCTACATAATTCGAAGCCGAAATTTGTGTGGAATCGTATTTGGTATCTACAGTAAATCTTTTGTTTTAAGCCGGAGGGTCCAAAGTGCATATTATGTCATGTGATCGGTGTCGTGCTGGAGGGATGTGCCATTAGTACTTGCGTTCTTGAACTAAAGCACCGAAGTATGCCTTTCGATGTTCTGGTTTAAAATATTGCAGACTGTATCTAAACATGCTCCGCACAGTTCAGGCATATGTTTGACATTTAAAATACAGTGAATTGTAAGCTCTGACAAAAGTTGCTTAAAAGATGCACAAAACAGTGACACATAGTAAAACGTACACCGTCAAGTAGTAATTTAGCGTCTTGTGAAAGAAAACGGAAAGAATATTGCAAAAGCTAATATCGTAATATCGAGATATTGAGCTAACGGTGGCGAACTTCACAAGAAACAGGATATGAGAAAATATAACTTTATTAGCTGTTGCCCCTCTTGTGTGTATGAAATGATTATTTGTTACCATATACTATATATTATATGCATAATGATACTAATACATAGGTGTCTTGTTATTAATACGTTTATGTGCACGCATAAAGTGGTAGATGCTTAGTAAAATTAAAGAAACATTGTCTTACTGGTGTAATGAGTACATCTGTATCACTGATATACTTGAAAAATACATTAAATGTACTCAATACACGGGGAATACATAGCCTTTCTTTGATTCTGCTTTATTTTATTCATGCTGGTTAACCCGTGTCGTTTGCAGACACTGCTGTTTGTACGAAGAATGGAATACAATAGGCTTTGTTTGTATATTAATAACTAAAAATATGTCTCGACATGAAATATGTTTTGATCTCATATCTGATCATACTTAACCCTTTCCCTCATATAGACGTATTTTCACGCATCTGCAAACAGAGTAGACCCAGATCAGACGGCTCCTATAGGAGCCGTCTGATCAGGGTCTGCTCTGTTTGATAATGGAATTTGATAGATCTGTATCTTTAGTTTCTGAAATGGCTGCAGTACTATACCTTCCATATTTCATCATAACTGTTCTGTCAATGAGTATCCAATAGGTATTAAAATTTGTAATAAACATAGAACAGGGAAAGGGTTAATGTGATATTTGATTTGGATCCAAACTGTTTGCCCAGATACCTCTCTTGTACATAAGATAGACTCTGTTCAGTTTTGGCAATTCATATATTAAGTATAATACGTCATATATCAGACAAATAGAAACAATGCGTTAAGTTGGAAAGCGTTAGCACATTCCCTCTTATGAACACCTTGTCACGCATTTGCAAACAGAGTAGACCCAAACCAAACGGTTCCTACCCGAGCCTTCTGACAGTGACCTGTTCTCTGTATAAATGAAAGCCAGTACTTTCTAGGATGGTTACAGAGTTCCATATTTCAGTATAACTATTTTGTCCATGAATATTCCGTTTGTAATTTGGGATAATTATAAAACAATGAATAGATAAATAAAATCAAGAAAATAGCCAAGATATTCGGTATAAATTTGTTGTGCAAATACGTACATAGCTAGGCTTTAGCAGGTGTCTGCTAAATTGCACTATATATACTAAAACGGCACTGTACGTCACGTTTCAGAGGGAAAGCAGCCGCACCAGCATGTTGGATATGGATCGGACGCCGACGTGCTCGGCGCACGATCTAGATCCGGCGTGTGTTGTTTGTGTTTTCTTTCCGTAGTAAACCTTGTTGCATTAACTCAAAATGAATGCGGCTGTCTCCCTAATTTGCATTATATATAGTGAAACGCAACTGTACGTAACGTTTTAGGGAGAAGCAGTCGCATTAAACGTGTTTTGATATGGATTGGACAGCGACGTACTCTGCGCCCGATCTAGATCCAGCATGTTGGACAAATATAGCACGCCTTTTTGTATTGTGTCTAGGTCTAGGTCTAATTTCTGTACCAGGCACATAGCATTACGACATACACATGTTAAAAATACTAAATTCCTAAAAACCCTTATCGAGGGAAACCAGCGGTTAGGTTGTACTATTTATAGAACTCGAAAGTCCGTTATATCTAGTAAGCCGCTATTTTGAGAAGGATTACCGCCCGCTAGCTATCGCTTGTATCATGTGACTAATTATACATGAAAATGTACAAAGAACTATGTCTACCTAAGTCGTGTCTCCATTTTTCGTTTCGTTAGAGACAGACTAACGGGTAACCCTGATCATAATTTAGGAAGTGATACTTCTAGACATTTTGTATAATTACATTTTTTCTTGTTGAACTGATAGTTCTTGTGGTTCTTCTCCAAATTTCTTTCGTTGGAGAAAGACCTAAAGAGCGGTCAGCCCAGGTAGCCTATGATACGTTGATTTCGCTCTTTTTACGCGGCATAATATTTATGTTAGTATAGCTTTCCATTCACCGTAAAGGTATAAAGAAGCAGTATGGATCAGGATCATAGTATGCTTTAGAGGTCTATAAACCGGGTCTACACTGCTTATCCTGCCACATGAAACCATGTCATACTGATTTTGAAGTTATTTAGCCTATCCCAATATAGTTATATAGTACATTTGCCGTATTTCCTAATTAATGTACAAACGGTATGGATCCTAAGCGGAGAACACACGGGAAGTCTCTGGCCTGGATCTACACAGGTTGTATAAGTGCGAATGCACAGATATTAGACAAGTAACCTCCACCTCATAGTATTTGAGTCGAGTATGTACGGCAAACGTAGATACATGTCTAATAAGCTTGCTTATAGGCCTAATGCATGTTTTGCCTGTTTTGTCTTGTAATGCTCCCCTGTACATATGGTTATATGCACCGTTTATTGTATTATTCTATAACATTGTATTATTATGTAATATACTTTGCATCACCTGTCTGTCACACGATAGGAATTTTCAACAGAAAGACGAAGGTGTAGATGCAGATGAGAAAACCCCATAGGAGACCTTCATATCGGAATGTACAACAGACTAGATCCAGATCAAACGGCTCCTGTAGGAGACGTCTGATCTGCATCTGCTTTGCTGTTCAAGATATAGGACTGATTCAACAGTTTTTACGAAGCAAACACTTCCTTTGGAAATAGTTCGTGGTAATCGATAGACATGTTACAAATGTACTTTTACTGTATTGGCATACTCTTAAATATCGGTTAACCTTTACCGTCAAATAGATGGGTTTTTTTTTACACATCTACATACGGAGTAGACCCAGACTAGACGGCTACTAAACTGCCGTCTTATAGGGTCTGATCTGTTTACCTTTTACCTTTTACTTATGGGTCTTGGATCTGTTTCTTTAGTTACAAAAAGGCCGCCCCACCCCGTTTTTCATTATAATCTACCTGTTAGCGAATAGTCCCAGGAAAAGAGGTTGGGTTTTGTTTTTTTGTTTTTGTTTTTTCTGTGTGATTTTTCTCTTCTGTTTCTTCTCCTGCTTCTTATATAAACATTGTCTGGAGCAAAACTGTTTTGTCTTTTGACATAATTCTTAGATATTTGACACGTGGGTGTATAATCACGAGGCAAAGTGTCTGACATGAACCAAACTGAACTATATTCAACCTTGACTTTTGATCTCAATGACATTTTGACATTGAACATCAGGGTCAAATATATGTATCTTAAATAAGACGCCATTGTCATGCCTAAACCTTATTTTGTTCTTTTATTTAGGCCTCACACATGTGGCATGTGAATGTATCGTGACGGATCTTAGTGTGATATAACAGAATAACTTTCAAGTGGCATTGACCTTTGACTAGAAGGTCAATTTTAATCTTTAAATACGAAAGTAGGTTGGATTAGGATCGAAAGTTAGTTGTCTGTTGACCTAAGCCTTAAATATGTGTGTGATTGTATAGCAATTAATTTGATTAATTTTGATGAGCTCGATAAACTCGCTGATATGTTCATAGATATGCTGCATACATTACAAATCTATAAAAAAAAAAAACCCATCAGATTTATTTATAAACAATGCAGCAACATGGTAAACACTAGACTTAAAAAGAATACTTAATTGAGAATTTACTTGTATTATAATCTTTGAATATTTTTTTCAGAGTATTTTGAGTGTGTGATTTCTGCCATTGAATTTCTTTGGTGAAATGTTTGTGAGTGATTACTATGTATTTGTGTTTTATGCTATTACCTTTTTTGTTTATCTTACTGCCCAGGTCAAGGACACAACTATTTTTCTGCACATTAATAAATGGTTCCCCTTTCAACAAAACTGGAAATGGAGAGTCTAGGAATCCTGTCTCTGAATTGTAGAGGGTTGCACGGTAAACAGAAAAGACTGAATGTTTTCCATCATCTCAAATCCCTAAAATATGATATATTCTGTCTTCAAGATACCCATTTTACTCAAGATCTATACAAAACTGTTTATACAGAATGGGGGTCTGAAGTTTACTTAAGTTGTAATTCCTCAAATAGCCGGGGAGTAGCAGTGCTTTTTAGAAAATGTGATTTTAAGATACATAATGAAATAATTGATCCGTATGGGAATTATGTTTTACTTGATTTAAGTGTACAAGATGTTAGATTTACTCTAGTATCGATATATGGACCAAATAGTGATACACCGTCTTTTTATAATAACATTTTTGAAATCATAGATAGCATCGGGAATATGACATATGTAATCTGCGGAGATTTTAATTTAGTTTTGGATCCAGATCTAGACTATCATAATTATAAACATGTAAACAACAGGAAATCACGAGATGTTCTTTTAAATCACATTACAAATAGGGAGTTAATAGATCCTTTTCGGGAAATGAATCCAGAAAAGAAACGTTATACTTGGAGAAAGCAAAAACCCATACAACAAGTCCGTTTAGATTTTTTCCTTATTTCGCAACCCTTGTCTGTTTATTCTAGTAACTCCTCTATAGAACATAGTTTTCAATCAGACCACTCCATAATTACGGCAATGTTTCAATTTAACAATTTTGAACACAAGTCAGGACTTTGGAAACACAACAATTCTTTACTTAAAGACTTAGAATATATTCAAACAATAAACAAGAAAATAGAAGATGTAATAGAACAATATGCATTACCAGTTTATAATAGAGAGTCAATTAAAGATATACCAAAACAGGAGATACAATTAAGCATAAGTGACCAATTATTCCTAGATATTTTGTTAATGGAGATAAGAGGTAAATCAATCTCATATGGTTTAAAAAAAGGCAAACAAAGGTCAGAGAAATAGAATTAATAAATACAATACGTGACTTGGAGCAAAACTTAGCGGGACACAATTTAGAAAAGCATTCATTTTTTACCAAGGAATTAAGAAATATTAACGATGAAAAAATGAGAGGGGCAGTAATAAGGTCTAAAGTTAAATGGAGTATAGAAGGGGAAATACCAACCAGATATTATTGTGGACTAGGGAAATCTAATATCATATCAAAGACAATTCAGAAAATTATAAGAGAGGATGGGTCGGAGATCACAAACCAAACGGATATTTTAGCTGAAACAAAACTTTTTTACGAAACCTTATACAAAGCAAGAGAGGAAATTGTAACAAAAGAACAATTAAATGTCTTTTTTGAAAACGAAAATATACCAAGACTGAATGATCAAGATTCAAAAAGTATAGAAGGTGAAATAACTCTGAATGAAGCAACGAATACTTTGAAAAATATGAAAAACAATCGTAGCCCGGGGACTTCCGGTTTTAGTGCAGATTTTTATAAGGTATTTTGGGCTAAGATAGGTATTTTTGTTGTTAGAGCTCTTAATGAAGCATTCAGTATGAATAAATTGGCAACCACTCAGACACAAGGCTTAATTACATGTATTCCAAAAGGAAATAAATCAAAATACCTTCTCAAAAACTGGCGCCCCATCACATTACTGAACACGGTTTATAAAATTGGAACTGGATGTATTGCAAACAGACTTAAAGCTTTGTTACCAAGCATAATACATACTGACCAAACAGGGTTCCTTAAAGGTCGATTCATTGGTGAAAACACTAGACTAATATACGATATACTTCATTATACCGAAGAAAATGACATTCCTGGCATTTTACTTTTAATAGATTTCGAAAAGGCTTTTGATTCCCTCTCATGGTCTTTTGTAAATAAAACTTTGAAACATTTTAACTTTGGACATGATATACAAAGGTGGTTTAATCTTTTCTATAAAGATGCAACCTCTACTGTAACTCAATGTGGCTTCCTTTCGGACTTTTTCAATGTCCGTAGGGGCTGTAGACAGGGTGATCCTTTAAGTTGTTATATCTTCATTTTATGTGCTGAAATTTTATCTATTCATTTAAGATCTAATCCTAAAATTACTGGCATTACCATTAATGATACAGAATATAAATTATCGCAATTTGCAGATGACACTAGCGTTATATTAGACGGATCTAGTGAATCATTAAATGAAACATTGAATGCACTTTCAAATTTCTCTTTGATATCAGGCTTAAAAGTAAATTTTGATAAAACTAAGGTGGTCTGGATAGGTAAGAAAAAGTATAGCTCAGATACAATTAAAACTAAATGGAAACTAACATGGAATCAACAGCAGTTTAGTATGCTAGGCATAAATTTTCATGTCGATCTGACTAAAATGATTGACTTGAATTATAAATCTAAAATTGCAGAGATAGAAGATACAATTAAAAAGTGGAGCAGACGTATCCTTTCTCCAATAGGAAAAATTACAGTTGTTAAAACTTTAATAATTGCAAAGCTAAACCATTTATTTCTTTCATTACCAAACCCATCTGACGAAATTTTGAAGAAACTAGAAAGTTCCTTATTTCATTTTATCTGGAATGGCCCTCACAAGATTAAGAAAGAAATAGTAGTCAAAGATTACACAGAAGGTGGTCTTAGAATGGTGAATATCAAGGCTTTTATCGAGTCTTTAAAGATCTCTTGGATAAGAAGATTAGTACATTGTGAAAGCAGATGGTCAACAATTACCAAAAAATATGTAGACATAGAAAGATTAATGAATTGTGGTAAACATTATCCCGAATTATTATCATTTAAATGCAGTAATAAATTCTGGGCACATGTTTTTGAAGCATTTTCAAAGTTAATGTGTACTCAATGTATGGGAAAAGAAAACATAGTCAACTTTCCCCTTTTCTATAACCATATGCTCTTAATTGGGTCACAAAGTGTTTTCCTAAAATCGTGGTTTCGTGCAGGAATACACTGTATTGGTGATTTGCTGAACGAGAACAACTCGATCATAGGGTTCGAACAGTTGAAAGTAAAATACAATCTTAAAACTGACTTTTTAACTTATAATGGTGTTATATATGCATTGCAAGTAACAGCAAGAAAATTGGATATTATTTTGAAAGAGGCTGAACCTTTGCACAAACCCTATATACCGCCTTATATTGATTTTATTATTAAAGACAGCAAAGGTGCCAAACGATTTTATAAAGCTTTGAATAGAAATGAAATTGAGCCAAAATGCATTTACACTTGGAATAACAAATTGACAGCACATATCTCGGACAAACAATGGAAAAACATATTTTCGCTGCCATTCAAAATTACTACTGATACACAAATACAGTGGTTTCAGGTAAGAGTCATTCATAGACTTTAGGAGTAAATTCATACCTCATTAAAATGAAATACACGGACGATCCACTTTGTACCTTTTGTAAAAGAAATCAAGAAACGATTGAACATTTGTTTTGGCACTGCCCAATTACCTTAAACCTAATACAAAATATGTTTGATCAACACCATTTCAGAGAATTAAGTTTAGAAACTATGTTATTCGGATACACAAATGCTTTAGATACAGCTTATGATCTCGTGCTCATATTCTTCAAAATGTATATTTTTCAATGCAGAAACCTGAAATTTCTTCCAACTGAGCAAGGTGCTAAAAAATACATATCTTTTAAATATAATTTACTTAGCCAGACCGCCGTACAAAATAACAACGAATATATACTTGAAAAAACATGGCAAAATATAGAACAACTGTTTCAAAAATCTTAAAATACAGTGTGTTTCTATACAAAGATCTTAAAAGATCAGTATACTGGTACATGTAGGGTGTATACATTAAAAACATTATAAACAAATAACCGGCCTGGCAGCTAAGAGTTTTTTTGTTGTTTTTTGTTTGTTTGTTGTTTGTTTGTTTTTTGGGGGTTTTTTGTTTGTTTTTTATTACAATTATTTATACTTTCTTTGTTCAGTCTGTTAATATTATAGTTCAGCTCAACAGGTTCTTGCAGCGACTGCCATGGGATGATCGTTCTTAGCCAAACATATCAAAAGTATCGTACAATACTTGAACCGAAACCAGGACGATTTGTGCCTTAGGTCTAACACCAGCTTAACATTTACATTTAACAGCTCACTACAAAAACTTTGTTATCGTTATATCAGTTATATGTACGATATCCAATCTTTGTATTGCTTGTATATTTATTTGTATGCGGGCTTGTAAGATGTGGAGAGGGATGGTTCTCCGACCCTCACACGTCAAATGGACGGGGAAAATAAATGGGGTCCCTCGCTGCAGGGCCTGAAAGGAAAAAAAAATAAAATAAAAAAAAATAGAGATAAAATATATTGAATAAATACGTGCAGACATGCTAGATAATGTATACGTGCAATGTATTACATATAGGTATACTAGTTATTCAGCGTAGACATACTAGATGTTTAGATTTTGTAGATATACCACATATTACATGCATATTAGTAAATGCATATACTCCAACTAATTATTCAATGTATACATACTAGATATACTAACATATTGTAGATATACTATATGTTGCTAGTTGTTGCGTGTACAAATATTAGATAATGTAGGCATACCTTTATTGTGTAGAGACATACTAGTTTTTGCGTGTAGACATACATGTACTAGATATTGAAGACAAACTAGTTATTGCGTATATACATACTACGTATTCCATGAAGACAAACTACCTATTGCATGTACAATAGTAGTTATTGCATGTTGACAAACTAGTTATTGCAGGTGAGCATACTCTTATTGTATGAGGGTATACTAGTTAATGCGTGTAGACATACTACTTATTGCATGTAGACACATCAGTTACTGCCTGTTAACATATAAGTTATTGTAGACATACTAGACATATGAATTATTATGTGCAGACATACTAGTTATTGCCTGTAGACATACCAGTTTTTATGTGGAGACAAACAGGTTATTCCATAAAACCATGCTAGTTATTGCATGTAGAGACATACTAGGTATTACATGTATATGAAGACATACTAGTTATTGCATAATTATTGACTATTAGTTATTGCGTGTAGACATATTAGTTATTGCGGGTAAATTACTAGAATACAGACATAATAGTTATTGAGCTCATTTTAGTTCTAGTATGTACACATTCTAGTTATTACGTTAGTAGATACCATTAGTTACAAGGCAGTTTGACAGGGTATACTGCGTAGTATGACCGGTGTGGATAGTGTATTCCCCAAGGCGTAGCCGAAGGAAATACACCATCCCACCGGTCATACCACGTCGTAAATCCCTGTCAAATTGCTATGTAACGATATTTCCCGTCGATATATCCCGTCAGAATGTCCAGATAAAAATGGGCGACGGTGTTGTCGAGCCCCTTTTTCGTCAATTTTTTTTAAAAGTTGTCGTCTTTTTGTGTTTTTCTCTTTGGTTTGCGTTTCCGTGTTTCGGTACAAGGCTAGCGCGTTTGTCGTATATGGCCTGAATTTTGCTCTCGCTGTGAGAATCAAATCGTTTCGCCATTGTTTACGGTGCTGTAACACATTTCCGGTTTTAGACACGACTAGATCTAGAGCCGAACGGTAAAACATTATAACGAACGTAAGCTTTTTATCAACTTTTGTGGGGTGAATACATTTGAATTATTGTATCCCGCACCTGTTGTCGATTATTTTAACTTAATCTGACGAGAGGATGAGATATATAGAGCGCACGTAATAATTAGAATCGAGAGAAGAAACAAATGACCGCCACTGTGAGAAATTAAATAAATTTCGTACACCCCGTCTCTTGTCGGTGTACGGTCCTGTACACACAAGCAAGGTGACCAATCAGAATCCGAGAACGTTTTACTGACGGGTAATAATAGTGCGTGCGTTAGTACAATACAATTCAATTCAATTCAATTTCTTTATTGCATAAATCATACATAGTATGCTTATAGGAAGCATGATACAATAACACAACAATGATGTATGAACATTTCAATAGACTAAAACGAATGCTAGATCTATACCTCTTTACCTGTGTCCGGGTGCTTTTAAATTTACTGAATTGGTGAAATGCACGCAACTCTCTGATATAAAAAGGTTAACAAGATTTCTGTGTGGAGCATTTATGTTGCGTAATTCCTTAAGTATATAAACTGTATTATTATACCTCAATATATCCTACAATGCAAAACTCCTAAGACCTAAAACCCAAAACCCATAGACCTAAAATGTGATCTTATGATATATCACTCTCAGAATGAACTTTCAGGTGAATATATCAGGATATATCACCCTCAGAATGAGCTTCCAGGTGAATATATCCGTTTCAAAACCACAAATCTAACAGACCCCATGTCTTACATCACTCGAATATTCTTTCATTCTCTCCCGAATTTCTCTCAGTTTCACCAACATACATAATTCTATCGAAGTTGTTGCATATAATACATTCGGGAGAATGCATGCACGTTAATGCATGCATGAAGTCGTTGCGCTCATGGCGTCATCTGATGACGTCATTACTTTTGAAATAACAACTCAATGTTACATGATGCTGGATCAACATTATTCTCTTTGATTTTATGGCTGAATTTAATGCATACATGTACCAAAAGTGTGGTGTATATTTTGACATGATTATCTTTGATAAAGACTAGTAGTGGTCAAAATATTAGATAAGAGTTATTTCAGTATTTCTATATTATCTTAATTCCTTTTTTTTTAAAAAAATATTAGAATCTATCTGCATTGATTAGTTCTTTTAATTTTACTTCTCAAGTTTTTCGGTATAATAAAATAATTAACACATAACTGTCGGGATGAAAGAGGATATTGTCAGCCCTTGAACTGGCATATTTACCCCTCGGCTACGCCTCGGGGTAAATATACCAATTATCGGGCTGACAATACCCTCTATCATCCCGACAGCCATGTGTTAATTATATAATAACAATGGAATGTGATATACTAACCATAGCAAGTCCAGCTCCTAATAATTAATGTGCATATTCATTTATGTCAGGTTTGCATATTTAATAGCAGTGCCTAGTCGTGTGATACTTGTTTATTTATTATGTATATTTGTATGACTAGAAACTGTATCAGTTTATGTCAAAATAAAATCAAATATTCTATTTTATTATACTCTACTCAAAAAGAAAAAAAGACTAGAATAGAAAGTTGTTTGTTTGTTTTTCTGTTGTTCTGTTTCTTTTTAATACAGTAATTGCGTCCTATGTAGTTATATATGAAATGTATCGTGTGTCCATACTCGTTACTGAACATGTAATGCAAGTTATTAGTTATTTCGTGCATAGACAGTAATTATTTTCACGTGCTCGTATATTTCTTCATACTAGATGTTCGTATTCTTTCGTGTTAGTAGAAGCTTTCTTCTTAACACGTCTGTACCACCGTAAATTCTCTTGAGAAGTTTTTTTTGTCATTTTAAAAACGGCCTGCTTGAATTCTCAATATATATAGCCTAATAAATAGCTACAGATAAAAGTGCGTACCCAGATACTAAACCCGTCATTTCTCCACCAAACCCTATACTATGGTCACTCTTTAGAATCGTCTCAGTATAGGGTTTGGTGGAGAAATAAAGGAGCTATTCTTGAAAATGTTTAAATTTACGCATCTTATTTTTCTTCCTTTTCCTGTTAACAAAATTAAATACGGAAGTTAACAGGAATCTCTTTGTTTTGATTTCTTTGAAACTTTTTTTCAAAACACCAATTAACCCATATCCCATTATTCAGGACAATACTCGCATTCCCAATAAGCACTGGTCCAGGTAAGACGCCGAGTAACTCGATATATATGTCATCAGCATCTAAGCAGTTTGAACCACGGTCAATAGTTGCTCAAAGGCTTGGTCGAATCTAAATAAGAAAAACATTCAAAGTGGACGTCCCTTCAATTTAACATTTAGCCTGCTGGGCAAATTATTTTTACAGAAGTTTTCACCTTCTACATTTTCAAATTTCAAGCTATAATCAATTTGTCTACTAAAATGCGATCAGGGTGTCAAACTGTTTGGATCCCGTTGAGGCACCGAGTTACTCGGCGTCTCATCTGGATCCAAACTGTTTGCATAGGTATTCACTCATCCGCCCATAGCAGGCTAAAGGTTAATCATATGCGTCGAAACGCGTATCTATTGTACCTCAGCATCTCTTCAGGGTCCGTGGGTCGTTTTCCGGTGATTAATTAAATACATTTTGGTTGCTAAAGGGAGTGTTATCTCTGAGGATAAAATGAACAAAATAATACAGCTATCCAGAGAGGGAGGGACACTTCCTACACTTAGGAAGCTATACTTATCGACACACATTGATTGTATTTGTGATAAGTCCATAAGCAACAGTATGTGATGAATTGACTGTACCCGAGTGCAAACTGATAGTTTTTGGTGTTCGGCAAGGAGATAGACGCTATGTCCTTGAACCAGTTCAACAAAATATAACTTTAATCTGTAAAACTTGCTGTATACTTCATCTCTAAACGTACATTTTTGTTTAAAAAACCAAAACAAACAATGTCTGACTGTCAAACAATTTGGATTTTCACGGCAGAGGTAGCCAGAATGCAACTCATACTGCTACTGGTGCGAATCTTTGATTACCATTGCAAACAGTTAGGGACCAGATGAGGCGCCGAGTTACTCGGCATCTCATTCTGATTCGAACTGCTTGACACTCCATTTATCTTTTGAGATGAAACTGAAGTAACCCCACTTTGACACTTAACCCATTCCCTGTTCAGCATTCATGTAAGAAATAATGTGACGTCACGAATACTTATTAGCTGAATTTTTATATTGGTACATGAACACATAACATTTTACCGTGGCAGAAACTGAAGAATCATATCTATATAATCCCATAAGCAGGAGCCGTCTGATCTGGGTCTACTCGGTTTGCAAATGCGTGAAAATGTGTTTATATGAAGGAAAGGGTTAAAGCAAATAACCATGCGCTAGAACGAAATGTACTTGGTGCCGGACTAATTTAAGTGGTGATGTGTCATTCTAGGCGTCAGTTTCTGTCAACTTTTATATGAAAGTACACTGCTTTGTTCACACAAATGCCTTTAATCAGTATCCTTGTTCTATGTTTTAGTCCAAAGTTAAATACCTACTGAATATTCATAGGTATAATAAAATATGGAAGGTGGAACATTGCATTCATTTTAGAAACTAAAGAAACAGATCTGTCAAATTTCATTAACAAACAGAGTAGACCCTGATCAGACGGCTCCTATAGGAGCCGTCTGATTTGAGTCTTCTCTGTTTGCAAATACGTAAAAATGTGTTTATATGAAGGGAAAGGATTAACCCTTATCACACCATCCGCGACTTGACTCGCATTTGCAAACAGCTTGGATCCAGATGAGACGCCGAGTAACTCGGCATCTAATCATGACCCATTATGTTTTACACTCGTTCAAAAGCTTGATATATTAGGGAGTAGTCAAAATTGCACCAGCTTGAAATGTGAACAGGCATCATATTTTCAAACTGGGGTGATTGTTAACTACCGCATACAGTACAACTATTTTAACCCTTGTCTTGCTATGCGTGACCGGACTAGCATTTGCCAACAGCTTGGACCCAGATGAGAGACCGAGTAAGACACCGTACTGTCCTCGCTGTAGAGAGAAGTAACTTTTAATTCTTTTGCTGCTGAATTTTGTCGTCTGCAATTTTCATTGTTTTATTAATGTGTGTTTCAAAAACAGTAAAAGTAATAAACAATTTGGATTCTCATCTGGGTCCATGTTGCTTTTTTAGGTACATGTAATATCACAGATGCGACATCGGCAGCGAAAGAGTTAAAACGGGTTATAATGGGTGTAATTGTTTCAGTTGCATGTTCTATATAAAGAAAAGTCAGTATTTGCGTCACTTAGTTCAATCCCCTATCTAAATTCTCATCGGCAGAAAATAAATTCTAAAAGAACACGTTTCTTTAGATTTCCTAATAAATATTCTTATTTCACTGCCAAATATTGGCGTTTGCAAAATTAGTAGTAGTAGTATGCCACATTTACATAGCACTCTTTTCACACAGGAAATGTGCGTTCAAAAGCGCTTCACATGCTTAAATTACATGTACAAAAGTGAGTATATTCAATGCATATAGAATCTATTTGTTATTATATAAATATCACAGCCTGTGGCGAGCGACAGCATGTATTGTCAACCCGAGGTTGGTAATGTTCACCGAGGCGTAAGCCGACAATACGTGCTGTCGCTCTCCATAGGGTGTGATATTTATTTTATTATACCGAAAAGCACAATCAATTTCATCAGCAAAAAGATTTATTCGATGACAATAATAAACAGTTTGAAACAAAACTTATATTCGGTACTTCAAAAATCGCGGAACAGCTTCACACTTCTATTCATTACACATTAAATACTGGTGGAGTCCTTTTCAACGTCCGATCTCGACAGATCCTCCTCTGAAATAGTCGCATATTGCCACATTTCTCAAATATTTGAACAAACAGAACTGTCAGAATGACGATTGTTGATCGAATTGCAAGCTTGCATCAGATGACGTCAGTCGATGTCGTCGGTCAGATGACGTTACGCACACATTTTAATAAGCGCTCACTGATATATGCGTACCGTTGCGTACCGTACGGAACAGTACACATTGTTTCATGGCAGATATATGGAAAATTTGTATAGGAACGCCACGTGAGGTATAATAATATTATATAAAACCACATTCTATCATGGAGAGCGACAGCACGTATTGTCAACCCGAGGTTGGTAATGGTTACCGAGGCGTTAGCTCTCCATAGGATGTGATATTCATTTTATTATAACGAACAGCACAACCAATTTCGTCAGCAAAAATATTTATTCAATGACAACAATAAACAGTTTGAAATAAAAATTATACTTAGTGCTTAAAAATCCCGGAACAGCTTCAAACTTCTATCCATTAGGCCTGCACGTTAAATGCTAGCGTTAAGTTTTCACTGTCCAATCTTTATAGATCCTCCTCCCAAATAGTCGCATAACGCGACATTTCTCAAATACTATGTAATTAAACAAAAACAACTGTCAAAATGACGTTTGTTGATCAAATTTCAAGCGTCAGATGACGTCAGTCGGATGACGTCACACACAATTTAATAAGCGCTCACTGATCTAGACGTACTGTTGCCCGCAAGAGATAATGTTTCAATGGAACAGTACAATTGTTTCATGGCAGGTATATGGACACTTTGTATAGGAAAGCCACGTGAGTTATAATAATGCAAAATATTGCCTTATGTGTATATATGTGAGAGTGTCATTGTAATCGGACACTTTTATGCGAAAACACATGACAAAAACTCGCAAAATATGTCCTCTTCTGCCTTGCGCATTCCGATAACGCGCACTTTTGGCCACGTACTGTGTATGTGCAACTTTATTCCATCTAGTACGTCTTACAGAGAAAGTTAAAATATACAGGTTACCGTCTACTTTTTCCACTTACTCTACTTTTTACACACTGCCTTTTTCAATGTTTTTTCACACAGCAGAGCTAGAAATGTTAGTTTTGAATTTAACTTTCATTTCTCTTGAGTAGATCTAACATGGAAAAAGTCTTATCCGTACGATGACTGAGTGGCGACCGTACGGAGATCGTGCGATCTCCGTGCAGTCATCGCGCTATCTCAGCTTGGATAGGGCAATCGTATGGAACCCGTGCGGAGCCCGTCTTATGTAGCTAGACAAACTATTAAGGCCGGAAATGTAAAATAAACATGCATCCATCAGAAATATCAAAATCGCCGCACGGCCTTCGTGCGGCCGCTGTGAGGTTGCCGCAGGATGACCTTGCGATTACGTACGATTTCACGGGTATTGCACGGACACCGAGCGGCAGCCTTGCGGTGATCATGCGATGACCAATACGATTTATTTGGCGACATGTCCATCGAATATTAGTCGTTTTTGAACGCTTGATCGGATAAGGGATGGGATTAGACGGTTTCTTAAGCAGTTAGACCTGGTTCAATTAACCCTTTACTCCATAAATACGCATTTTAACACTTTTGCAAACAGAGTGTACCCAGATGAGATGGCTCCTGTATGAGTCATCGGATCAGGATCTGATCTACATGTATTTGCGTATGGTACTATATAGACCTGGTCCTACAGTTTTTGTCTAAGTTCCGTTGAAAGTTTACGTTATGAAAATGAGTTAACCCTTCTCTTGCTGAATTTTAAAATACATTTCTCCTTCTTTACCCATGCCCTGTTGTATAATTATATATATCTTCACTGTGTACAAGTATTTCGCTGTGCAATCACTGGCGTGGAGTGCACTGGTTGCACAATCAATTTGTAAATAGTGCAGACTCTGATGAGACAGCTCCTGCAGGAGCTGTCTCACCTGGGTCTTCACTATTTACAGGTAGGTATATTGACGTGAATAGCAAGGGAAGGCTTAAGCGTATTCATGGAGTTATTAATTTACGATTAATGTTCATTAGTGAAAGGGTTCAGTGACCATGAGTTGATTACACACAGTGGTCTGTACCAGCAGATGGTTGCTTAACCCATTACCTATTAAATATTCAAATAAGGCATAATGCCATCATGAATATGTAATACAGGGACTGTTTTTTTCATAATCGCATTATTATAAATGGAAATAACAATGTCAGAAATTGTCGAATCAGATTTATATTTTACATTTCGAATTTTATTTTATTTCAACCTGCATTGCTAAGCCGACTATACAGTTGTACTTCAGCTATACAAGACTTCTATGGACACACAATCCTATGTTCAAAGAGTAATATAAAAACTCAGCTAAAACGCATATATTTTCTTACATGCATGAATATGCATGAGGTAATGGGATTATGCAATTTCATAGTGTAGATCAAGGACTTAAACCGTTTGAAACTAGTCTCAGTCACAACAGAACCGTGTCTGTTAGCACTGAAAATAGTGAAAATACAGCCATTTTTTATTGTTTATTAAAATCTTTTTTTGTGGGGGGGGGGGGGGGGGGAGGGGGGGATCATGTGTGAGACTGACCTCAAGCCTGTAGTTACGCCTTGTTAATCCTTTCCGTGACTCGAGCAACATTTGCAAACAGCTTGGACCTATATAAGAGACGCCTAGTAAATCGGCGTCTCCTCTGGATCCAAGCTATTTGACACTTGATCAAATTCTTAAAGTTTGATCGAACCGAAAGTAGTCCCCCTTGGGCCAAATCCAAATTATAATCCAACAATAGGTATACTATTTTATTACCATTGATCTACGTATTATAGTTTTTATTGTTGCTCAATGGATAGGTCTATAATAACTTATTACTATTGATCAATAGGTATAATAATTTATTACATTTGGTCTTTCTGTGTTTGGTCTATGTCTAATAATAATTCATTACACATTTTTAAAATTCTAATAAGCAACTATGGATACACGCGCCGGGTCTACATTGTTGTCCACGCCGGGTCTACATTGTTGCCCTTGACACAAATACGTAAGAATGAAATAGGTAATTATCCGGACAAGGAGTATCTGTTATACACACTTCCTCTTCCTACAACCCGGACCCATTTATAAAATTTCGTTACGTAACTTATCTGAATTTTCCTTCCGGGGTAAGTACATGTAATATATATATGAAAATGTTAGAACTGCTGTTTACCAAAACTCTTGACGCATACGTCTTTTAAGTATCACCCTCTAATTTGAAACAATGACATAAAGGATAATACACATGTACTCAGATCAACTAGGTATGCATGGTTCCCCACCAATGACAACAGAGAAGAAAAATAAACCTTTAGCGTGAAAGTTGCATAATGCTAGTTATAAACATGAGAGTATTACATATGAACTCGGCATGATGTTAACTATGAATAATTTAGCCTTAAGCCGCCATCAAAAGAGGTCTAATTATAAGTATGTAAGGCAGGTGGTAGCTAAATTCAGATCAAAAGTAATGCAGCAAATTCCCATACGATTAATAGATTAAGCTGACCAGTGTGCTTGTAGAGTTGGCTATCAGCTGACCAATGTGCTTGTAGAGTTGGCTATCAGCTGACCAATGTGCTTGTAGATTTGGCTATCACTAGTGTCAGTGTGCTTGTAGATTTGGCTATCACTAGGGTCAGTGTGCTTGTAGATTCGGCTAGGGTCAGTGTGCTTGTAGATTTGGCTATCACTAGGGTCAGTGTGCTTGTAGAGTTGGCTATCACTAGGGTCAAACGACATTAAGAGTTGTTTTCTACACCCTTTGTCCACATATTCTTTCCACGCTTTCCAAAAACAAGATGATTAACAGAACAGAACAGAACAGAACAGAATTTTATTTCAACTTGTACATAAGCGTACCTCGTTGATACATACATTGTATAATAACATATATGTATAATGGTCACATAACATGCAAACAATCTCATTTATACGAACAGAGCAAAATATCACACAAAAGAGATCATTACGTAGATTAAACATTGCAATGCAATATACTTGTATAAGGTTTTTAAAGATGACATTAGTCATAATTTCTTTACAAAAATTAGTGCAGAAGATACTTGTTTTGTCATTTATCACAAAGTAAGTAGAAGTTTTGAAATGAGCTTATACTGTATTTCCAGCTAACAAAATTCGTCTTTCAAGAGCAGACTTGATATACTTGGTAAGATTGTTGAGTATAATTTTGTTAGTAGACTGCATAAACTGACAAAATTTTACAAAACTAGGTCTTTTATAGTAATACTTTTTTATATATTGCTTTCGTAAATCACTGAAACTTGAACAAATCATGATAAAGTGAAATTCATCTTCAATATCTTGCTTCTCACACATGTCACAATATCTTTCATTTCTCGGTATATTATCTCTACCATATCTACCCGTTTCTATTTTGAGAGGATGAGAAGACAGTCTTAGTTTTGTTAAATAAAATCTTAGGCTTTTAGGTAATATATCCAAATATGGTTCAATTTCAAAATTCAATTTGAAATGTTTGTATGAAAACAAAACACCACTGGTAGCGACGTTTTCGCTCCAAGTTTGGATAAAACAATCTATAACTCTTCTTTTAAAAACAAAATGAAAAGATTTAGGGTTAACATTCGTCGGATTTTGCCAAACATCTGCGAAACCATAATCTTCTAACAAAGATTTAACATTAGTAACCCAGTTCTTTTTACCACGCTTGCAGTCTTCTAATAACATATTGTATACAGTAGATAGAATAATATTTTCAGTTGTAACAAGTTTAAACCAATACTTTAAAATTCTAGTGTATCGATTTATATACAGAGGGTATCTACCGAATTCTCCGTATATACCAAAAGAGGATGTACTTTTCTTAAGATGCAGCAAGTTCTTGTAAAATTTTAGGTGTATTCTCTCAATTTGCTTAGATTTTGTGTACCCCCATATTTCACAATTATAGTTTAAGATAGCTCCAACAAAAGCATCAAATAACTGACATATTACACTTGTTTTTTAAATCAATATCCCTTATGTTTACCAATAACGTGTTCAGGGCCCGTAAACCTTTCCCAGATAAAAATTATTGATTTAATGCAAAATTACTAGTATAGTTAAAGACTGTACCTAAATAGTTAAAATCGTTTACAACTTCTATACTATCTTCACCGTAAACCCATTTTTCGTCGTCTTTTAAGCCTCCCCTTTTCCGAAATACCATTACTTTTGTCTTTTTACAATTGACTTCTAACCCCCAGCTATCACAATATTCTTTTAATCTGTCTAATTTGTGTTGTAAGTCTAATGGAGATTTACCAAATATAAGTTGGTCGTCGGCGAATAATAAAATCACTAGAATAAGGTCATCAATTACAACACCACTATGATCTGGATCTTGAAGAAATAACTCTAGGTCTTCTAGGAACATGGAAAACATGATCGGAGAAATTATCTCCCCTTGCATAAGTCCAACGAAATTATCGAAAAAGTCAGAGTAAGAGTTACCTGTCCTAACACATGTCTTAACCTTGGTATACATGTCTTTAATAATACATAATATCTTACCGTTAACCCCAAGCCGATACATTTTAAGCCATTAACTATTCCGATTAATACTGTCAAATGCCCGTTTCAAATCAATAAATGCACAATACAGTCTATCATTTGCATTCAAAGTTTTCTGTATAATGGCTTGTAGTATAAAGCCAGCATCAACTGTTGATCGCCCAGGTCTAAAGCCAAACTGCGAATCAGAAATAATATTATTTTCCTCACACCATTTAGACATTCTATTGTTTAAGACACCAGTAAATATTTTTGCTAAACAACTTATCAAAGAAATTCCACGATAATTCGAAACGTTATCACGATCACCCTTTTTAAACAAAGGCACAATAATAGTCTCCGTCCACGAATCTGGGTAAATACCAGAGCGAAATATCGCATTGAAAAGATCGCATAAGTGAGAACCAATTATATCTATAGATTCTATAAAATAAGAATTCATTAAGTAATCCCCACCCATTGCCTTCCCATGCTTTAATTTATCCACCACTACCTGAATTTCGTTAACAGTTATCTCTGTATTTAACTCATCAAAATTACAGCTAGTATTATTAAAATCAAATTCTGAACAAAAAGTCTCAGCTTGGACATTTTCGTTATGTACATTATTTCCCATTAAGTCTTTAAAATAGTTAAAGTATTCATCTATGCTTATATTATTATCTGCAGTTGGCTTCTTACGAAAAATTGACCAGAATTCTTTAGGTTTAGAATGACGTAACCTTTCCATTTCTTTAATCTGCTTGTATTTAAAAGCACGCCGCTTACGAGCAACCATGTCTTTATAAAACTTCTTTTTTTTCACAAAACTGCAGTCTATTTTCAATTGATCTGTTATAATTAAAGTTCTTTAATGTATTTTGGTATTCTAATTTTGCTTTATAGCAGTCATTATCAAACCAATCGCATTTCTTGCGACAACAGTTTTTATTAACATGTACATTTTTAGAAAACAATGGGTCATCCACTGATCGCAATAACACAGCTATGTCATTTACGCAATTATTTACAGATAAACGGTCTAGGCTGTCAAGTTTTGAGGTAGCTCTATTTAACTCGGGCAATTTAGCAACTAAATTCCTCCGGAAGCTATCTCGTTGCTCAATCTTCCATTTGTACAATGTGAAATTTAAAGGTGGCAATAAGGCCAAAAATGACCCAGGCAATTACAGGGCAATAACCTTATCTTCTGTCATTCTAAAGTTGTACGAAAAACTTCTTTGAAACAGCTTAAGTCGGATGGCAATATCAGTATCAGCACTTTACAAGGAGGGTTTCGGGAGAAAATGGGATGTATAACGACATCATTTGCTTTACGTGAATGTATAGCTTTTGCGAAAGATAACAAAAGTAAATTATACGCGTGTATGCTTGATGCAAGGCAAGCATTTGACAGGGTATGGCACGAGGGCTTATTTTTCAAACTCAGGCAATCTAATGTAGACCCATTAACATATAATGCGTTCAGGAGCGTCTATAGCGACATGAAAAGCAGAGTCAGATTTAGAGGTGTTGAATCCGACTGGCTAGATGTTAGACAAGGTACCAGACAAGGGGGAGTGAGTAGTCCGTTTCTCTACCTCATCTACATTAACGGGCTTATTGAACAACTTGTTAACTCTGGCCTAGGGTTT
Organism: Azorinus chamasolen; assembly: GCA_963576725.1. NCBI lineage: Eukaryota > Metazoa > Mollusca > Bivalvia > Cardiida > Solecurtidae > Azorinus > Azorinus chamasolen. Next base: position 15,542,764 of record OY755251.1, on the reverse strand, counting down.
TGCGTAACGGACATCAACTGCAGTTGTCCAACCGTGGCGGATGACATGTTGCTTCTGTCATTATCGCGTAATGGTCTGCAGCAAATGATGGACATTTGCTACAAATATTCATGTAAATGGAGATACGATTATAACGCTAGTAAATGCGCTGTTGTTGTGTTCAACGAAAATGAATTTGCATTCAGAAATAACGATAGATCATGGTTCTTAGGTAGCGATGTTGTAGCGGAAAGAGAAAGTTATGTGCATCTGGGTATAGAATGTAACAAATACCAGACTGAGAATGCAAACTTAAGGAATGCTAGTAACAAACTCAGAAGTACATTTCTAAGTCTAGTTAACTCCGGTTTACATGAAAGAGGGCTACATCCTTTAACGGCAGTTAAAATATACAAGTCAGTTGTCATACCAAGGGCGCTATATGGATGTGAGCTATGGTGCAATATGACTGGGACACAATTAGCGGGGTTGGAAAGAGACCATAAGTTCTGTTTAAAATACCTTCAAGGAATCCCAAAACGGTCAAGGACAGATGTGTGTTTAAGTATGATAGGAGAAGCACCCATTGAGTTCGAAATTGATAGGCGTAAACTAAATTTCTTTGGGCAGTTGTGCCGATTAAGTGTAAATCATGTTTCCAGGGAACTCTTTATCATACGTCTTATCCAGAGGTCGGACAATATACACCCAATGAGTGGCTTTTTAACTGATATAAGCCGATTGCTGATGAAATATAACTTGAATGAAGTCATCCTGGACTTCTTCATTACAGGTAGATTTCCTTCTAAAGGTGTATGGAAATATGTCGTAAAAATGCAGATGCAGTCACATTATCAACATATGTGGGAAGTATCCTTAAATCGAGACAAAGATCTAATCGATTTGTTATGCATTAAACCTTGCCGTTGGGAAGCGTCTGATATATGGAAGCTCAGCAGATACGAAGTTAAGTATAGTGATAAATGTCAGAGTTCCATGGTTTTACTGAATAAACTATTTTTCGATCATTACACAGACACATGTCCGTTGTGCAGCTGCATGGTCATAGAAAACGTGACAGTTCACATGACGCTCTTTTGTAAGGTTACAGAAAGTTGTCGCCAGTGGTTATGGGGAAAACTGGTTAGTGTTCTTACCAATTTTGAATTTAAGGAATTAATATCCAGGCATCCAAGGAGACAGCTGATAACCTTGTTCTCAGGGATTAAAGAGGCGAATGGAGAAGACTTTATTACCTCAAATTGCTTAAGAATAGTCATTTCCTTTTTTCATGCGGTATATTCAATGCTTAAATACACTTGGAACAGCAAGCGAGATGCAGTTAAACATGCGTTGTGTTAAGGTTGTATATAGGATTGTATCAGTTTAACCGACATGTGGGCATTAACATGGACTACTCTAATATAACTTCGTAAGAAGTATCTAGACTGTATAATACCACTTCAATAAGTTTGTGAAATGGTAGGTTTGCTTATGTGTATATGTAAATCAGTTAAAAGGAAACATATTAGATATGATTTATAAGAAACATATCTATATTAGATATGTTTATGTACTTTAGGGTACATCGGCAGCTTGTAATATATATCTGTTCAATTTAATTATATGTTATGTCAATGTCTAATGATTCCTTTTGACGGTCCTAGATATGTGATAGAAATCTCTGCTTGTTTTCTGAAACGTAGCCGTACTGGATCGACATTTAATTTCATGCGCCTGTTTAACTTTGCTAAATTTCGTTTCGTTAGAGAGTTAGTAACGGGTACATGTATATTGTATATATAAGTATGCATATATGTATGTATATGTGTATGTACATGTAAATTAATACGGGTATGCAACTTAGGTGTGCAGTCATTGTGTAAATCTGCATATGTATATATGAAATGTGTGTTCTTCTCTTCGGTTGCCAAGTCCACGCCGTGTATAGTGACTGTTATATTTTCCTCCGTATGGGAACTCCATCCGGATTATTTACCGGGTCAGCACCGTGAACATGTACCTGATAATTAAGCTAATTTTCGTTTCGTTAGCAACATTTACTAGGTACTGTACGTTTAGCAGCATTGGTTGTATGTTTGTACACAGTTCTATCATCAACCTGGGCCTTGTAAGTTGCCTATGTGCGATGTGATGTTCATCATAATTATCGTATGCTGGACGCATTTTCAATATTTAAATGTCAATTTAACCTGTAACTTGCTATGGACGGGTGAGTGAATACATATGCATACAGTTTGGACCCAGATGAGACGCCGAGTAACTTGGCGTCTCATCAGGATCCAGACTGCTTGACACCCTGATTCCATTTTTGTAGACAAATTTATTGTAACTTGGGTTTGGGAGTTAATAGGTGACTAATTGTATGGGAAATAAATTGCTCAGCAAGCTAAAGATTAAAGGAGCGTGGTATATTAGACCCCCATTATACTGTAATTGTGTAGCTAACGATAGCCTTATGTATGTATATATGTATGTATGTTTTGTTGTTTCCTCGTTATGTTAAATATGCTCTATCTGTACTATGTACTCTCCATTAATGGAGGAAATAAAGAGATCAATCAATCAACTATTTACAGATAAACGGTCTAGGCTGTCAAGTTTTGAGGTAGCTCTATTTAACTCGGGCAATTTAGCAACTAAATTCCTCCGGAAGCTATCTCGTTGCTCAATCTTCCATTTGTACAATGTGAAATCATGATTTTCAGTATTAACATCAGGCTTCTTACACGACAAAGAAAAGTAAAGTGGTGCGTGATCGGACCATTGGCTGAAATCCCCTACGTTAAAACTGCTCACATTGTTAAAATGTCGTTCATGGAGTAGCAAATAGTCGATAACGGACGAACTTCTCGTGCAAACATAAGTACATTTACCTATCATATCATCATGGCCTAATCTGCCATTACCTATGCGCAATGCAGTAGATATACATATATCAAGAGTTTTAATTCCTTGCGTATTACAAACACAATCCATGGAGGCCCGTGCAAGGGGGTGATCGGGAACATACTCATCTGAATCGATCAGATCAATATTTCTATCAAAATTGATATAATCGTTTCTTATACCGACTCAACCATTAAAATCACCTATGATATATGTAGATCCTAAATTGTCGAAATTTCTAGTTAACAACCACACCCGATACATGTCGAACCTTTTTATTATACTAATTATCATCATTATCACTAGGTTTCAAGGCCAAATTAAAAACTTACCGAACTATCCAGAACAGCAACCTTTTATGTAATGGTCAATTTTGAAATAGGAATACCCACACTGCAATTTTCGTAATAAGAACGCAATATTTGGAAATTGTGGAAAACCCCGTTGACATCAATACACATTTAACAAGAACAGTAGAACCGGTCTTAATCGACCGTTAAAATATGTCACAACCACGGCCTTAAGACTGTTGGTAGCTTAATGCAGGTTGGAAGTAATGTAGAAAGCTCCTGTTGGAACTTTCCGCATTATTTTGCCTTCATCAAACTGCTTTTCAACACACCTATTTTCAATTAAATGAAGTAAATGAATAGTCGATTAAGACATATTCTACTGTACTTTAATTGAGCTTGACGACAACCCAACTATTTACGAGTATAGCACGCGAACTTAGAGCGAGATTGGTGTAACTAAACACTATGTACCCAATCCCTTTTGACGCCGAGAAAACCCGCCTCTCACTAAGGTCTCCACTGTTTGACACTCTGGTCGCCTGATCAGGGTCTGTTGTGTTTGCTAATAAATATTCATGATGCCATTATTTCTTATATAGACATTGAATAGATAAATGGTAGAGTTAACCCTTTCGCTGCCATTGTCGGATCTGTGATTATCGAAATGGCAGCAGCAAAAATCCTATTACCGAACTAAATAACTTACACACATTCCTTGTCTAATCTTTGCAGCACTTGTTACCTTGCACGGCACAGCGGGAGTTTGGTGAGACGGACGAACGAGCGTTCACTTGCGACATTTGGTGAGGTATACTTTCTCGTTTATTACTCTGTTAATTCGAGGTCTACATATATAGGCTTTAGGTAGAATATGCACTATGTCCGTTTAGTAAATTGGAGCCACCTGAACTGGAGATATTTGTCAGTGAATGGGTATTATTTTTAACCATGTATGTTTGTAATATATTATGTTATTGATACAGTTTCAGGTCCATATGTATCATAACTGTATTGTTATTTAGTGTGCTTACATTCTGTATCTTTCAGGATGCAGCACTGTTCTCGTCGTGGTCCTATACTAGTACTACAATACCACAATAAATCCTGTAGCTGAACCTGGCATCTGTCTTATTTTGTGACCCTGTCACACGAGGGCTAGTGGGGCAGACAGGGGTTACATATGCAAACAGTTTAGATCCAGATGAGACGCCGAGTAACTCGTCGTCTCATCAGGATCCAAACTGTTTGTTACTGTTACTTTGTTTTTGAATCAAAAATGAAGAAAATCGAATGAATGAAAATTTGTAGCAGACGACAAAGGTAGCAGACGACAGAGTTTGGCAGCGAAAGTGTACATGTACATCCAGCGAAAGGGTACATCTTTACTGTCCCAGTTTCATTACTTCCTGCATGAACCCTGTACCTGATAGGTACGCCTTTTACGCATTTGCAAACAGAATAACCTTAGATGAGACAGCCCCTGCAGGAGCTGTCAGACCATGGTCTGCCCAGTTTGCTAATGAACTAATATAAGATCCAATTCTACAGTTTCTGTGCCTGTCCACAATTGCATTACGACATACAGCTAATAACCATTCATAATCAGTATCTCTGTATCAGGTTAGACTGCATTAAGACAGGTCTTCATGACATAGACCGGGCGGAGCGACAGCGAAGCCCGTCTATTTCATGAAGACTTGTCTCTTGCAGTCTAACCGATTTAAACCGCCCTCTAAATCCAAATAAGGCATAGTGTTTCCAAATCTACGTCACTGTCTTTACTTCTGCTATTTGGTGCAAAATGTCTGACTACGGCGAAATTTTGGGAAATTTCTGTTTGGATGATTTAAACCATCCACTAAATCCAAAAAGGGACACTGTTTACAAAATCACGCCACTGTGTACATCACTATGTCAGTAGATTTGTTGATTTTTTAATAAAAAATGCGGTTTAAATACAATCAGCTTTATTATTCGATAAACAAACACAGCTGACAACTCCTGTAGGCACTAAATGAAAATGCCAAATTACCAGGTAAAGGGATTATGTTCCTTAGTGTTCGCTTAACCATTTACTCCATTAATACTCATCTTAGAAATGATGACGTCATGAATATTAATTAGCTTAATCTTTAAAATGGCATATTAATAAAACGTGAATGTTTACCAGCGTAGAAACTGTAGAATCAGATTTATATTACTCAATAAGCAAACAGAGCAGACCCTGATTAGGCGGCTCCTATACACTATTTGCAAACGACATAATTGTCGAGTAAAGGGTTAATAATAAAATAAACCATGCTGATGTCGATTTGAACCGCACACTAGATCCAAATAAGGGATATTGTTTCCAAATTTACGTCACTGTGTACATCACTACGTCACGGTTGCTAGTGCTGTCCACGTGCTGAGTCAATGTTTTAAGCTGTCAGAAACGATAGTCAACTCTGATTGGCCACAGAGATTTCAAAAACTGCGGTTTAACACGTGGGTATTCATCGGATAAAACTCAGAAAATTACGATTAGTTTTATATTATTATACAGGTATTTAAACGTTCTGTTAGGGCGAGTTGGTATTTGAGTGGGAGAACTGGCTGTACTATATCAGATAGGCTAGTCACACTCATTGGTCACTACAGCACCAGACTGTGGGAGAGGACCACAGAACTGCCTACTCTACTTTGAGCTATGTATATGTTTTAAGAACATGTATACAACACAGAGACGTCGGTTTGACTAAGGCTGAACGGCAGCTACAACAGTTCGCGACTAAGTATGGTTGTACAGTTATTCTCTGGCAAGACAATAGCGAAGGTAGATAAAACATACTTATTGCTGACAAGTTTGTGATATTCATATTAACTTCTTTATAAGAGTGAAAACGTTGTATTGTGATACATATAAGACGTCACCAAAAGTAGAAAACAATATATTTTATATACTTTCAAGAAGACATTCCGGATCAATATATTCACCTGTGTTGTTCATTAAAAAATAATTAATAGAATCACCACCGCAGTGCAGGATTCGTGTGAATTTACACTAGATCTACAGGACCTACGTTCGAATCTCATGTAAGCCAGGTGTGCATCACCGCCGCAGGGTTACTACTTGTTGGATACCTTCCGGTTCTGCTGGCGAACAAGGTACTTATTTTACTCAATTTAAGTTTTACTTATTTACATTGTCTTATTTACGGTCCAGTATACATACAGCAATGTGTATTACTAGAAGATCTATGTAAACTATAGAAGAACATGTGATTACCTTTACACATAGTTTGGATCCAGATGAGACGCCGAGTAACGCGACGTCTCTAAAGGATTCAAAATATTTGACAATTTGATTGCATCTAAAAAGGAAATGAAAGAGAGGCTTCCACGGCATCTGACTAAGAAGACAATTTCTATAGTAGAAAGAATGTTCACCAAGCTGAAGTTTAAACCATAACCCAATCAATGCTAAATTGTCAAATGAGCTATTTCAAATTTAAATAAGACCCCAGCTGACTGTGAATATAATCAGGGATTGTTTAAAAAGAAAATAGTCAAATAACAAACAGTACTAACCCTAATGTCGGGGCTCCTCTAGTTTTGGGCTACACTGTTGGCAAAAAAACATTAGTGAATCGATTCCGATACTGGAAGAGTTAGAATTAAAGGTACCGTAGTCCTTGTTACAGGACGTGTCTTATACCAATGTCACATCTGTTCGACATCTGTCGTATAGGTACACAGGAACCATATGATCTGCGCTGTCAGTTCTACCAAAAGGTGTATAATGCAGGTTGAAAGTCATGCAGAAAGCTCCCAGGGGAGTTTCAACCTGCATTAACCCTTCGCTTGCTGAATTTTAAAATACATTTCTCCTTCTTTCCCCATGCCCTGTTGTATAATTACATATATCTTCACTGTGTACAAGTATTTCGCTGTACAATCACTGCTGTGGAGTGCACTGGTTGCACAATCAACTTGTAAATAGTGCAGACCCTGATGAGACAGCTCCTGCAGGAGCTGTCTCATCTGGGTCTCCACTATTTACAGGTAGGTATATTGACGTGAATAGCAAGCGAAGGGTTAACAGTCACCTGCCTAAAATACCTAAATTATTCTGTATTAAAATTCCGGTTTAGAGAGATTTATAGAATAGTTTACCATTACCTCGCTATGAAAAAATACTGTCTTCTCAAAGTTCTATCTAATGCAATTTTTAAGGATTAGAAATAATGCAGAAAACTTTAAAACAAGTGCTCTACATTAGTTTTGTTCTGAAGTAAGTAACCGCATGCTTGTTTTAATAATTTCACCGATATAAAACGCCTTTTGACGTCTTATGCAAACAAAGCAGACCCAGGTCAGACGGCCCCTGTTGTCATACATGCCGGTATGAAATTTTCTCTTGCATGAATACTCTTCAGGTAAAGAGTGAATACTTCTGTGTTATACAGTATACGTATATATAGGTCAACAAACGACACACTGTCATACGGCAGATGAAATGTACAGTTAAAACTTTTTTTAAGCGACCTTCAAAAAAGAGGTTCGTATTATGGGTCTGTAATGCAGGTGATTGTTTAACCCTTTCCCTGTTCTATGTTTATCCCGAATTTCAATACCTACTGAATATTCATGGCAAAATAATTATTATGAAATATGGAGTGTGGAACATTGTAGCCATTTTTAGAAAGTAAAGAAACCAATCTTTTAAATTCCAATAGCAAACAGAGCAGACCCTGATCAGACGGTTCCTCTAGGAGCCATATAAACTGGGTCTTCTCTGTTTGCAAATGCGTGAAAACACGTTTATATGAGGAAAAGGGTTAATGCAGACCAAAAGTAATGCAGCAAACGCCTATGGGAGCTTTCTGCATTACTTTTGGCCTGCATAATTTAAAGCAACCACCTGCTTTTTAGAATTTCTGTGTTTCAGTAATTATACGTGGAGTTTAGACATGTTCTGCTATAAACACACAGACCCTTTGCACGTCACAGTATCGGTGAATTGGTGAGTGAGTGATCGACACATTTTGGCATCTTTACAAACAGAGAAGACCCAGATAATACGGCTCCTGTAAAACCAGTCTGATCAGGATCTGCTCTGTTTGCTTATTATATAGCATGGTCTTACCGTCTATCGAACCTCTTAACCTTTGACCAATAACAGAAAACGTTTACTGTGAATATTGAAGAAAAAAATAAGTCAGCAGTTCAAAATAATCTTTTATACATACCTTGAAACAATTAAATATTTTTATCCTCATCTATTAATCCCCAAACAATCCAGTGTTCCCCACCACCCGCATAACAAAAACAAAAATGGCTGCCAGAAAAACATCACCTGCTTATCGAACCTTTATTTTAGAAACTGTTTACGGTAACATAATACTCATAGTCACGTGATTCCATCATGGGCACGCGACCTTTGCATAAGCTGAAGGGGTCAGAGCTGTCAAACATTTTTAATGTGGTACACTTTTCAATTCATGTTAATATTCTATAACGTATTAAGAGTTTTCTCATGTTTAGCATAGTTGAACAGAAAATAAACTGTATTGACCTGTTTATGACGTATATTTCGTTTTTAAAGCTACGAGGCGTTGTTTACAGACAAAGCAACGGTACTCATGATTTTATGATGTAGTATGCACTTGTACATGCGTAAAAACACAAAAAACTGAAAGGTTCGATAAACAGGTGAGGTTCGATAGAAGGTGAGTGTACGATACATGTAATATAGATCTAATTCTACATTGTATGTCAAAGCAGAACATTTCTCTGCTCAGATGTGATTATAAAGCTTCGGTTAATTAATATGCATCCTATCATATTTCTTACATGAATATCCATGGATTAGTCATAATCTGACCAGGTGCATTGGTCCACACTGCATATCCCGAATGGTCCATTCAAGGTAGTCCTGACTATTTTGTACTGTTTATGTGTTCGATCCATGTACAGTGAAACCTCTCTATAGCGACCACTAAACTACATCAAATCTTTTGTGCTAAAGGCAGGTGGCTGCTTAAAGCAAGGTGAACGTAAAAAAGAACGCTCCTATAGCCCTGAGTATTTTGAATTCTGTTTTCTCAAGTCATTCTCTCTCTCTCTCTCTCTCTCTCTCTCCCTCCCTCTCTCTGTGTGCCTATATCCTCTCTCTCTCTCTCTCTCTCTCTCTCTCTCTCTCTCTCTCTCTCTCTCTGTGCCTATCATTTCTCTCTCTATCTCTCTTATATATAAATATAAAGTACCATAATTATAATTGCCCGAGTGTAATACAGCAATAATAAATCCAAACTGTTTATAAATGTGAGTCAGTTCATCATCGTCAGCATCATCATCATCATCATCATCATCATCATCATCATCATCATCATCATCAGATTGTATGATTGGGTCAAAAGGTCACAAATGTAACCGATTATTGGGGTATATTTTTAATAGAGCATGGACAATATAGAGCCATCATCATTATATACCATAATTGGTCACGTGTGAAGGGTATACAGGAATGTCAGAATGAGAAGAAGTTTTTTTGCCAAAAGTACAAAATAATGATATAGTTTTACAACAAAAATAGGATCAATGGAAATGTTATGGATGTTGCGATAGATATGTGCAATTGAATTTTGGATTTATTTATTGCGAAAGGAGGAATTTGGAGTTCTTTATTAGACAATAGAAGACAATAGAGAAAATTTCACCTGGATTTACTTTGACAGGTCATTTGACAGGTGAGACGCTTACTGACTTTTGAGGCAGTCCCTGGGAATTTAGTTGCTATTAAGTACAGTTATTCACTCACAATGAGCAGCAAAGAGGTAATCAAACATGCAAAAGTGATAGCTGGTGTGAAAGGGAGTGGTGGCTCAGGGAAACCTCCCCCACAAAAGAGGGCCATTTCGGAGGTATCTCCAAATTCTAGTGTGGAGGAGATCTCAATTTTAAACCACAATTTGGATGACCTTGCAGAGGATGTGCAGACAATCAGGGATGATCTCAAGCAGGTTATGAAGCAAGATGATATGAAAGAGTTCATTCAGAAAACGATAAGTGAGACAATTAATGAGCTAAACAGAGATATTGAAGTGACAATTGCGATCCAGGTGGAAGATGCCACAAAGTCGTTACAGGACAGGATAAAGCGCCTAAACGAAGAGAACAGTGACCTTAGAAAGGAACTCGAGACTGTCAGGGAGTCTTTGTCAGTTTGTGACAACAGATCCAAAGTTGCCCTAGCTCAAGCAAATTACAATGAGCAATACTCAAGGAAAAACAATATTAAAATAATGGGCATAACGGAGGAACAGGGAGAGAATGAGGTTAAACTGGTGGAAAGGGTTACAAAGGTGCTGGGAAGAGAAGGTGTCAAGGTGGACAGAAGCAGAGTCACGGCGATACACAGGATACCTGGCAAAAAGGGCCACCCGGACCCTGTGTTACTTAAATTCATAAATAACAATGAAAAAGCCAAGATCATGGTGCACAGAAGAAAAATGAAGGAGTCTGGCAACCGCCTAGTTGATGATGTGACGAAACAGAATGTAGAACTTATGAAACGCATTGGGGCCTCTCCACAAATTGAGTCTACATGGTACTTTAATGGACATGTCTATGGGAAGACAAAAGCGGGCTTTCGCCATCGTTTTGACATTTTTGACAATGTAAGTGAGATCGTAGGCGGACCCAAAGACAGTGGAGAAAGGGAAAATTAAGGCATTGTGAATAACTGATAGTGAAACAAGTGAAAGTAAGACGGTATGGTATGAAAGACATTGAAAGGTAAAAACCTTAGTGATTTTATATTTTGACAATACTGTCTATGTGATATGTGTTACAGATTTTGTTGCACTGCTTTGATTGGGGGGGGGGGGGGGGGGGGGGGTTCGCTCGTATGCTTTAATCCTCTCTTTAACTTGTTTATTTTTCTACCTTTCCAAAAAGGGCGGACTGATATTAGTCAGCTACTATAGAAGCTGTCTGATCAAAGTCTACTCTGTTTTTTGCGTATTTCACGATACAAGATACAAGATACAAGATACAAGATACAAGAAATTTTATTTTACGTCGGATATAAATAACAAATAACATTAGCTCATGAGCTATTTTCCGACAAACATACGTAAAAAAAACAAATTAAATTAAATACAATGTACAATGTCATGCAATCATAAAAAGAAACGAGGAAAAAAGCACAAAGGGGCAGGGCATGCACACAACAACTGAATAAAGCGTAATTTAGCATTAATTGCACTAGAAAGCACTAGATCCATGCAAAGGGAGGCAACCATGGTTATTGAAATTCATATAATGTACCGCAGTTCTCTCCCTTTCCATTGAGTAAAACCTCATCTCTTTATTATGTTGATCTACTGTTAGTAACAAGAGAGCAATATCACAGACTTTTGTCTATCATACATGTTATCACAAAAATTGTAAGTAATCTATAAGAACTATTATACTTGTATATCACAGATGGATTAGACAGTGGATTTTGTCGACATACAGATTGCCAGTGACAGTTTTTGGTGTTGCGTAAATTTGACTGGGGGCTTCGGCTTGAATGCTCTAGCTATATCCCTTATGTTTAAATAGTTTTTGTACATTGTTCAAAAGAGCGATCTCATATCAGACAGCTACTGCAGTGACTGATTAAGGTCTACCCTGGTTGCATGTGTATTACAAGGTATGGTTTTTGTCAACACATAGGGTACCATTGGCAATTATATTGGTAATTATACGAGATATTTTTCCTAACATGGATTGGATATTTAACAGGGGAAGAATTATATGGAATAAAATGTGCTATATATGCTTCATTTTAACCCTTTCAATGCTGATTTTATGAGTGAATTAGCCCATCAGCAATTGTGTCCTTTCACCATGATATGTTTTTTTTTCTTAATTTGCTGGGTGAACCTGTGTCACAAACAGTGTATGTCTTGATCGGGGGCCCTCCAGGAACCCTCGGTCTGGGTCGGCACTGTTTCTGCAAGTGCCATTGTGTGTATATTCAGCGTACATATTGACAGGTGGGAGTGACCTGTCTTTTTATTTATAGATTTGGTTTTTCCGGACTATTCCATTCTATACGAAAGAGTTTTCGACGACCCAATTTCTCGTGAAGCTCGTGCAGTTGGTTAGACCCGGAGTCCGATTGCCTATACATTGTAGTGATTAAAAATAGTGCAATACTGAGCTCACCTAATACAATAGTGGAATCATCCCAATCTACGGGTCATCTATAAATGAAAACGACATGTCACTCCTTCTTGCTAATAGTGGTAACCATTTTAGGGCTAGAAGTTGCCGTCTGCTACTTTTTATTGTTTGTAAACTTGTCGGGCGACATGGATTCTTATGGATGTGGATCCATGTACATGTATGTATATTTGTGTATATGTATATATGTGCATGTGTACATATATATAATATATATGTATGAATGTGTATGTATGTATGTATATATGTGAGTGGTCGTCTGCTGCCTTTTTGTTTTGTCTTAGCTCTTTGCATGCCAATGTAATTTTGTCGTCTGCTCGACTGACCTCTGCTGCTCATTTGTCATCTGCGGTAATTTGTTTTAACTGTTTCTTTTTGAATGGTAGACATTATTATTATTATTATACCACATTTATATAGCGCTCTTTTCATACAGGATATGTGCGTTCAAAAGCGCTTCACAAAGATACATTCACTGTACAATAATGCGTAAATTACAGAAAAATTTAAAATAAAACATATTTAATACTTATAGAATAATAATAAAATAGAATTTATTTAGGACATTGGTAAATAAGCTAATCTTTTCCGTAAGTTTATCTGTCTGTGTCGTATTATGTTCTTCTATTATAGTGTGTCAACGCACTCAGATTGTTTATTACATCTGACTGTATGTTTGCAGAAGCTGAGCCTAGGTGACAAACATGTTTGCCCTCAGTTCAGGTCTCACTTTTTGGGGGATCTGATCTGGATTCAGACTGTTTCGCAATAGTAATAAATGGGAAACCAATCAATAGCATGCAAGGAGTTGAAGGGGAAGGAAAGGTGTAGTAGAAATATATGTAAAACAGTGTCCGTCACATATTTGTAGATTCATATAGAAATATTAGCAAACAGAAGAGATCGTCATATGGAGGTATATATGAGATGGGTCTTTGCCAAAGACCTCTTTGGGTTGCTTAGCTTAAACTATGTATATTTTCAAAATATTCCTATTGTGTGTCTGGGTTTTCTTTTCTGATTTTTTATTTGCAGAAGTTGAGTCTGAGTGGCGGACATTTGCCTTTCAGTTTGGGTTCAACTGTTTGTGGGGCCTGATCTGGATCCAAACTGTTTGCCTAACTCAAAAATGAGAAATACAGTAAGCGTCTGAGACAATGACACGTATGTCGAGACATTTGCAAACGGAATGGACCCACATCAAACAGCTTATGGGACATGTTTGATGTGGGTCTCTGTGTTTGCTTGCTTAGTGAGGGATATAGATATTCTTTATTCTCATCCACTTATGGAGAGCATCACAAGCAGTATAGTGCAATATAGTCATGAAATATCTAATAACTATTTATATATATATACATTCTGTCAATATTGCTACTGACTATATATGTTATGCATGTGTACATACAGTGGGACCCCTCTATTGCGACCGGCAAAGGAGGTATGTTTTACAATAAGCAAGGGCAGGTAGTGGCTTAATGCGGGACGGGTGTTGTACGGAAGGCTCCTACAGGAGCTTTCTGTATAGCTTTCGTTGTGCATTGAGCAGCCGCATGCTTATAGAGAGAGTCATGCTTTTCGTTAAGTCGACGAATTAGAGGGTTTTTACTGTACATACAATATTCACTTTTGGCAGTATGCAAATACGATGACTTCTGATTGAATAGCAAACAATGCAGATCCTGATCGGAGGGCCAATCTAGGTCTACACCGATCTGGGTCTGCATGGACTGCGACGACCAATAAATACATACAAAGTTACAGAGTTAAAATACTCTACTCCAGACGTATACATATATAAGAATTGTCGTCTTACATTGTTATACACGACTACACAAAAGGAGTGGACCCGTATCAAAAGGATGTTGCAGGTTTGTTATTGAAATAATACATACCCGATGGGTCCTGTCACACGAGCCTTTGGAATGAGATCTGCTCTCTCTTGTTAACCCCTTCCCTCATACAGATTTTTCTTCAGACATTTGCAAACAGAGTAGACCCAGATCAGAAAGCTATTATTAGGATCTGCTCAGTTTGCAAATGAACTTTGATAGATTTGTTTCTTTACTTTCTACGATGGCTGCAGTGAAAAAGTGTCTGTATGTTATTATGTATTTTTTTTTTGGTCCTTGAGTTATAGCGGGTGTTGAAATTATGGGTAGACATGGGACAAGGAGGGGGTTGACGGGATTATGCAGGTCTGCTTCTAGAGTTTGTACAGTGGTTTTAGTTTCCTATATGTCGTTGTTAAAATATTGTTATGTTCATATCACTGAAGTTTAAAGGAGTATTCATGTAATAAAGGATTAAGAGAATGGGTCATTAATCGGAAGAAATAGAATGATGTGGACTGATACCTATGCTAAGCTCGTAGTACTTTTCATAGTACTTTTCAATGACATTGGAAGAATTGTGGGACAATTTTAATTTCGGAATTTCGTTGGATTAAAAAAAAAGTATGTTAATGATTTGAGTACACTTGATATGAAACGTTTAAGAAGAATATTGAGTTGCAGACAGTGCAGATCCTGGTCGAATATCGGCATACAAGTGTCCGGCTTTTGAATAGGTGGGTTAAGACTGTCTGCGGACGCTTACATTTGTGATGATGTATTATTGTATGAATGCTTGAAACATTTCGGGCGAGGAGGTACTGTAATGCTGAACTGTTGCGTAAGTGTGGAAGTTACATTTATATATTAAATCTTTTATATCTGATACGCTGTGTGTACGTGAGAGGATTGGTGTGTATTAGATGTTTGCTCAGTGTGTGTACTGTGGAATTTTATATACCGGGTTCATGACTTGTATAGCCCTTGCAGCCCTAATCCTTTCCCTGATGCGGAACCTTTTCAGTTTATTGCAAACAGAGTGGACCTAGATTAGATAATTATCAAATTTAGATCCGCTCTGTATTGCCTGTAGTGAATCTGACTTAGGTTTTCTACCGATACCGAAAACATGGTGTGCACATGTCAGCTGATAAATATTTATAATGTCATTAGTTCTTACATAACTGTTCAACAGGGAAGGTGTTAACGAAACTGTCCTGGGGGATTATGGGTTACTGTTTTGATATTGAGGTCTAATTTTTGTGAGTTTATTGTACTGACTGTCGAATTGCCTATGATAAGGTATTTTGGTAACAGAGTGTAATGACAATACTCGTCAATACCTGGCAGAGTGAAGTTGTTAGTATTATCGGCAGATAGGCATCAGGAGTAACTGGAATTTTTTATGTTCATATATAGAAAGACAACTGTAATTTCTTTTTACATAAAGATAAGTAAGTGTTTAATGCGGAATTACAGCTGATCCGTATTTGGATATTTAAAAGTAGTATAGAAAATTTAAGAACGTTGGCAGAATATCACTATTTTCATGTGATAGATGTGTTTGTTTAGTTGTCACCTTTTTAGTGCATTGATAGGGGTTCTCTCAAAACTGTTACACTATAACCTGTTAAAGTATAAAATGATGATACTAGATGGAGACTAGAATTCTTTCAGTTAATTGCCAGGGACTAGGCTCATTAGAAAAAAGAAGAGATGTTTTTGACCACCTTAGATCAAAGAAATGTAATATCTACTGCTTACAAGACATACACTCTACAACTAATACTGAAAATCTTATCAGAATGCAATGGGGTTGTGAAGGAATTTTTAGCTCTGGTAACTCTAAATCCAGAGGTGTAGCAATACTTTTTCAAAAGGGAACTGATTTTAAGATACATGACCATATAATAGACACACAGGGAAATTACATTATTGCTGACATATCTGTAGATAATAACAGATTTACATTAGTGAACCTCTATGGACCAAAAAATGACATTCCAACATTTTATGAGTTCTTAATGAATCAAGTTGAGAAATACAATAATGAAGGGCTCATTATGTGTGGTGATTTTAACATGGTCCTAGAGCCTAAACTAGATTATTATAGTTACAAACATATCAATAATAAGAATGCTCGATTAAAAGTGTTAGAAATCAAAGAAATGTTTAATTTAAGTGATCCATTTAGAGAAAAATACCCTCAGCTCAAGAGATTTACATGGAGAAAAAAACACCCTTTAAAACAAGCACGCCTAGACTTTTTTTAATTTCTGAAAATTTATTAAGTTCAGTTGATAAATGCAACATTGAAAGTAGCTATAGGTCAGATCATTCCATGATCACTTTAAATCTCATTTTTAACCCATTCCAGAAAGGAAAACCACTATGGAAGCACAACAATTCACTTCTTAAGGATATGAAATATATAGAAGCCATAAATGTTAAAATTGAGAATATAAAACAACAATATGCAGTTCCTGTTTATAACATGGACAATCTAAAATACATACCAAATGATCAAATCCAGTTCACAATAAATGACCAATTGTTTTTAGAGACGTTACTAATGGAATTAAGGGGGAAAATTATATCATACTCAAGCTACAAAATAAAACAAAGAAACGCTTTGGAAAAAGAAACTGTTGAAAAAATTAAAAACATTGAAAATAACCTTACATCAGACAAAACAGGAGAATTAGACGAACTTAATAAACTATTATTAGATATTAGAAAGGAGAAAATGAAAGGTCATATTATAAGATCAAGAGTTAATATAATTGAAGATGATGAAAAACCTACTTCATACTTTTGCAAACTTGAATCTCATAACTGTGCCAGTAAAATAATTCCTAGACTTGAAAAAGAAGATGGAACTGTGATATCAAATCAGCATGAAATATTAGAAGAAGCAAAGTCCTATTATGAAAAACTTTACAGTAAAGATTTCTCTGAGGATACAGATTTTGACCTAGATACAGAACTTCAAAACTGCACTTTCCATAAACTTAGTAACGAGGAATCTTTTACCCTAGATGGAATTCTCTCATATGAAGAAATTGCAAAGTCGCTAAAGGGGATGTCAAATAACCGTAGTCCTGGGTCAGATGGATTCACCCCTGAATTTTTTAAAGTATTTTGGAAAAATATAGGACAATTTGTTTTAAGATCTATAAACTATGGATATAAGATGGGCGAATTATCTGTTACACAAAAAGAGGGAATTATCACTTGCATACCAAAAGAAAATAACCCAAGACAATTTTTAAAAAATTATAGACCTATATCATTGCTGAACTGTATATACAAGATCGCGTCAGGCGCAATTGCAAACAGACTTAAACAAGTTTTAGATAAACTAATTCATGAAGATCAAACAGGATTTATGTCAGGGAGATTCCTGGGTCAAAATACAAGGCAGATTTATGACATTATGCAATATACAGAAGAACATAATATACCTGGATTAATTTTACTAGTTGATTTCGAAAAAGCTTTCGATTCTATATCCTGGAATTTTATTCAGAATGTATTGAGATTTTTTAACTTTGGCGACTCTTTCATTAAATGGTTTACTCTGTTGTATAAGAATGCTAGGCTATCAGTCAATCAGGGTGGTCATTTATCAAACTTCTTCACAATCAGTCGAGGCTGCAGGCAAGGGGATCCTGTATCAGCATATATATTTTTATTATGTGCAGAAATACTAGCTATAAAATTAAGAAATAACACAAATATTAAAGGTATTACGATCAATGGAACAGAATATAAGTTATCCCAATATGCAGATGATCTATCTGCTATATTAGATGGATCTAGTTTATCTCTAAATGAAACATTAAATGAATTGCACAGATTTTCACAATATTCTGGTTTAAAGGTCAACTTTGATAAAAACACATGTAATATGGATAGGATGCAAAAAGTACAGTGCTGATTCAATTAAAACAAAGTGGAAACTTTCATTGGGAGTAAATATGTTTAAATTGTTAGTGATTTTATTTGATGTGGATCTTTCAAACATGGTTATGCTCAACTATACTGAAAAAATACAAAAACTAAAAGCTCTAATAATAAATTGGAATCGTCGGTATTTAACACCTATGGGAAAAATCACAGTAATAAAAACACTACTTCTTCCCCTGCTTAATCACCTCATCATGTCACTACCAAATCCTCCTAATGAAATCTTAAAGGAAATAAATTCAGTATTCTACGACTTTATCTGGCGAGGGAATGCAAAGGTTAAAAAAGCAGTGTTCGTTAAACAATATTTTGAAGGGGGTCTTAAAATGATAAATTTAACATGTTTTATTGAAGGTTTAAAATCAACTTATGACGAGCAAATGAAGTATTACACCAATTGGACTTGCTCAGAAGTTTGCGAAGCACTAACCTTTCTTTTGGATCACATATTTGTACGTTATGGGAATGCTATATACCGTCAGGTAATTGGTATTCCCATGGGTACGAATTGTGCACCACTTGTCGCAGATTTGTTTTTGTACTGCTATGAGAGAGATTTCATGTTGAGTTTGAATCCTCAATCACAAGAAGATGTTATAAAAGCCTTCAATGATACTTGTCGATATTTGGATGATATTTTTAACTTAGATAACCCTTTCTTTAATGCTCTGATTCCTACAATTTATCCTAAAGAACTCAAATTGAATAAAGCTAACCCGTCCGACAATTATGCAGCGTTTCTTGACCTAGACCTTAAAATTAATAATGGAATGATTTCTTCTAAAATATATGACAAAAGAGATGATTTTGATTTTAATATTGTAAATTTTCCTCATCTTGACGGGGATGTTCCCCGTGCTCCATCTTACGGGGTTTATATATCTCAACTTATTCGTTTTGCTAGAGCTTGTTCATCTATTGACGATTTTAACAGTCGAAATCTCAGTTTAACTGAAAAACTGCTTAAACAAGGATATAGATACCATAAACTAAGAAAAACTTTCTCTAAATTTTACTATCGAAATCTCTCGCTTATTGGCAAGTACAAATGTAATCTCAAGGTACTTTTGCGACACGGTATTTCACATCCTGAATTTTATGGTGATGTGATTTACAAACTTCGTAGAATTATTGGACATACCCATTTTCTCACTTTGTTCATCAAATATATAAAACAATTCATTAAAAAGGGATATGATCCTGTATTATTACAACATACTGCATGTTTGGTTGTGAACCCTTTTACAGTTGGCAATCACGCTGGCCTCTTTGCATGTACGCCGACAAGAAAGGTTTAGTACTCTATGAAGGCGACCTCTTAAATCCAGAAATGGAAGGAGAACGTCGGATATCTGTACTATTTCATTTTTGTCGTACCCTTTATTACTTTTCTACAGTTACTCTGTTTGCAGCTCAATCATTGAGTACACTAGCGATAGGTGGATACAGTATGTTCAATTAAATGTTTTTTTGTTATACATGCACTTTACCACTGTATTTGCTGTCGCGGTTGTTGTAGATTAGTCGGAGAGGGGATACGTTTATTTACACTGTTTGTCTTTTAGGATGGGGATGGAATAAGGGTGAGGTTGGGCGCCCATAAACCGGTTTAAACCCCCGGTGACTTTTGTCACTGACCGTTCCAAGGCGGTACTTCCATCTTCCTCCTATTGAATGTTTGTTTTGTCTTTGTGCGTCTCTTGTTGTTTTTTCTACCCATGTACATTTGCTGTTTCCTTGTGTTGCTGTTCGGGCGAGTGTTTGTTCTGTATGTGGTATTTCCTGCATGACTCATTTTTGTACTTTGGTTGAGAAGATTAATAACAAATAATGGTAAATGGAACAAAATTTTAGAATGTAGTATTGACTATAGTAAAATTCTTTCTTTAGGATCTGAGTATCTAAAGAAATGTGAGAAAGAAATATCGAATCCATTTTGGCAAGATGTCATAAAAGCTTTCCATAAAATACAAACGTCATACACTCCTGAAGACCTAGCAGAATTAATGACCGCACCATTATTCTACAACAAAGATATTCAAATAGGTGGAATGTGTGTGTTTTACAAACCTTGTTTTATAAAAGGGATTTCACAAATAAATGATCTAATCACCTCTGAAGGAAATTTCTATAATTATCAATCATTTTGTGAAATCTATAATATACATATTGACTTTGTAAAATTTTATGGTCTTATGAATGTTATAAAACTTTTTTTTAAACAAGTTTAGCTTTACAGAAACACTGCAGAAAATGCAAAATCCATTACTCCCATTAAATGCTTCAATACTACTAAAACAATCAAAAGGTTCAGCTCATTTATATAACATACTGAATAAAAATAATGAAAAACCTACTGCAGTGACAAGGTGGGACCAGTTTTTTCAGATAGAAGATAATGATTGGAAAGAAATCTACAATGTCATATTTAAATACAAATTCAGCACAGAAATAAGGTGGTTTCAGTATCGAATAAACCATAGAATTCTTCCAACACAGAAATACCTTTATAACATCAAAATCTCTGACAATCCTAATTGCAGAGCTTGCGGTGAAATAGAAACAATTCAGCATATGCTTTGGTCATGTCCAGAAACAGAATTATTTTTAGCAAAAGTTCAGCAGTGGTTGAAATTAGCAAAATGTATCAATTATATAAATGAGAAGACATACCTATTCAATTTAAATACATGTAATTCCTATTCAATGGCTGACATGACTATTCTACTAGAGACAAAGTACTATATATATTTGACCAAAAAAAGGAAAGGACAACTCTCAATAATATCATTAAAAAACAAAATAATAGCTAATTATACAGCTCTGAAATACATAGCAACAAGGGATAATTACCTTGAACAGTTTGATCAGATATGGTCAAAATATTATTATCTTTTAAAATAATTCCTCCATATATACTACGATAGCTAAAAAGTAAAATGGCCTTGGCAAATATCATTATTTCCTGTACATTTTTATAAAAATAAGAAAACAACATGAAACCGAAAAATGGTTGAATTGAGAGAACCCCATCAAGCACGTTATTTTTTCTGTTTTTTATTCTGTGCGTGTATGTTTTTGGTTTTTTTGGTGTTTTTTTTTCCTATTTGGAACAGTGTTTTTGTGTTTTTTCTCTCTGTTTAATTTATATATTATCATGGGTGTATAAATAATAATAATATTATTTTTTTCCCAAATGGCATTGTTAATTTGTTGATTTATGTAACTATTACACTCACCATAAACATGACACAATGCTACTAACCTACAATAATCATTGTGAGGTATGATGAGGGGTGGTACTCCCCGACCCTCACATACCTATGACGGGGAGAATAAAGCATCAAATCTGGAAAAGAAAAAAAGAAAATATATATATATAAAGTAGAGAAATAAATTGTGACATCTACTAACGTCCTTCCAAAGCACCGGATCAAAATCCTGATGAAGACGTAATTGTCGAAAGCGCTCGGGAAACATTTGCAGTATTTAGCAAATATTTATTTCGCACTGTATGAATAAGTTTCTTTCTCTACTATATATATATATACACCATAATCATCATCCAACGGCATCAGTATAATCAGCAACAAAACATTAAATACATGATTATAGTTATACATGTCAGAAATAACAACACCAAGGACATCTATAGTAGCATATACAGCGCTCCCTCCCTACAACGACCCTCTCAATAACGATTCCCTCCTTACAACAACGCATGCCACTGTTTCCGAAACAACAAGACTCCAGAAACAACTATTCCATCGTATTTTCTTTATGCCTCCATCAAACCATATGTTGTGACCACTCTTTAGAATCGTCACTTTGTGACGATTCTAAAGGGTGGTCACAACATAGGGTTTGATTGAGGCATAACGGTTTTAGTTCTCGAAATGCACCTTATCTGGGGATCTGCAAGCAAGCTAATTATGTTTGATTTTCCCTCCCTATAACAACTCCCTCTGAACAACACATACACTCTTTGTATCCCAAAGGGTGTCGTTATAGAGAGGGAGCACTGTATGAACATCAGAAATTATGGTCATGGCAGATCGAAACTGTAGAATTTTTCATATCTATATAATTTCATAAGCAAACAGAGCAGATCCTGTGAAAAGGCGACTGTTGCACTGTTCATATTAATTCCTACTTCTTATTTCATAAGCATAGCAGACCCTGATCAGACGGCTCCTACAGATATGAGTATACTCTGTTGGCAAATGCTTGAAAAAGGTGTTTGTATGAAGGAAAGGGTTGTAGGAACTGTCTGATTAGGGTCTGCTCTGTTTGCTGATGAAATGATATGGATCTGATTCTAGTTTGTACCATGTTAAAATATTTTCTTGCTCACAACGCTTATTAATATTCGTAGTTATTATGTCTAACTAAATATTCATGAGATGAAGGGTTAATGCCACAGTGCTGTGAGACACGGTTTTTGAGTTTGAATGTTATCTGTATGCTGCCAAAAAGTCATATAATTCAACTCATCCTCTGTTACAATTCGACTTATCATCTGCAACAATTCAACTCACTGTCTGCAAGACATTTTGTCCACAGAAGGGGATATTAGTTTTAAAGTACCCAATTACTTCATAGAAAGTAAAAGCTTTACATTTTACATTTTTATGCATTTGCAAACCAGAGTAGACTCTGATCAGATGGCTCCTACAGGAGCAGTCTCATCAGGGTCTGATCTGTTTGCTTACAAAATAATATAGGTCTGAATCTATAATTTCTGCCATGATAAAAAAACCTGCCTTAAATTTGTTCATAGTATCCTTGTAATATTCACTTAACTGATAAAGAGGATCTTACATGAGTGTTCATTACATATTGTTTTTATGAAACGAGTTTACTATAAATAATTAATAATATGACACAAGCTTTAGCGAGTGTAATATGCATTATAGTAAACGAATTTCAAGAAACAATTTGTAATGAACACGAATGTAAGATTCTTTTTATCACAGAACTCTTAAAAATTGCCAACGAAAGTAAAACAGACAATATCTGACAACTGTTTCGGTCATTGCTTACAGCATAGTACAGCCTGGTTCAAACTGATCATTTGCATAAACAAGAGGGCCAATATGGCCCTTAATTACTCACCCGATTACCATATCTTTAAAATTATAGCTGGGTAGCCCCATGATGGGGCCAATATTGACCTAAGGGAACAGTGTTGATACTGGATCATGAGCAGTGGTTCTGGAGAACAAGATTTTCAAAGATTCGGAATATTGGTTTTATCAAGACAATCATTCTGACCAATAAAGATTTGCCTAAAAATGTTACCTCTAGAGTGATTTTTCTAAGATTTGACCTTGTGACCTACTTTTTGATCTCGTCCCAATCAAAGGTGCTCGACGCATGCTTGGACTCGCCCGGCCATGGAAACCCCCCCCCCACCCCCCCCCCCCCCCCCCCAAAAAAAAAAAAAAAATTGTGATCGAAGTATGTTAAACTAGCCTAAAACTATCTATTTGAACCTTAAACCACTCCGAAAAACAAGAAAATCACGACCCGGAAAAAAATTCCTATCGGGTCTATATATGCATTGAAAGGTATCTAACTACGACAGATCAGCTGCGGAAAATACAACAGTCATGTTTTTCAAAGTCTTACAGCAAAGCCAATTCAACACCGATTTTTAGTGCTTAACTTAAATATTGCCCCGTGTTGTCGCTGCAAGACCGCGAATTTGAAAATACGCTAGAGCGAAACGATGCGACTCCCGCCAGGATGCATAGAAGTATATAGGGGGATCTGTATTCGTTAAACTTTTCAGCAAAAACGCGAATTATGCTGAAACACATTCGAAAAACATTCAACTTACCGCAGTTAAAACGGTACTGGCTGTTTGTAGTCTGCTATGAGACGCCAGTTTTCTTTCTCCTACTTTCGTTTTGAACGGAGATGGCCAAATCGCTGTGACCCGGAAGTAGTTGTCAATTTGCATATCGAATTATTTATGAGCCGGGTCACAGCAAAATGGTCGCATCCGTTCAAAAGGAAAGTTGGAGAAAGAAAACTGGCGCCTCATAGCTGACTGGAAATAGTAAGCACCGTTTTAATTGCGGCGAGTTTAATGTTTTTAGATAGTGTTTAACCATAATTCGCGTTTTTGTTGAAAAGATTAACGAATACAGATCCCCCTATATACGTCTATACATCCTGGCGGGAGTCACATCGTTTCGCTCTAGCGTTTTTTCAAATTCGCGGTCTTGCAGCGACAAGACGGAGCAATATTTAAGGGAAAGCACTAATTGTGCCGCTTAGCATATGGAATTTGGAACGGATCAAGACCAAACTGATTGAAATCGGTGTTGAATTGGCTTTGCTGTAAGACTTTGAAAAACATGGCTGTTGTATTTTCCGCCGCTGATCTGTCGTAGTTAGGTACCTTTCAATAGACTGCTGAAAAAGTTAGAAGCATACAATATTGGGAAAGAAATGATTGACTGGCTTAACCACTTCTTATGTAATCGAATTCAACAAGTAACAGTAAATGGAAGCGGATCAGAATGGAAAGAGGTCACGTCCGGAATCCCCCAAGGATCCGTGATCGGACCACTGATGTTCATCATCTACATCAACGACCTGCCAGATGCAATTAGCTCCACTGTATATCTATTCGCAGACGACACCAAAATTTTTAATATTATTGAAACGCCGGAAGATAAAAAATCGTTACAGAGAGACCTGCACACGCTCGAAAATTGGACAGACAAATGGCTACTAAAGTTACACCCTCAAAAGTGCAAGAGTATGCATATTGGGAAATATGACCCAGACCCAGATTTCATATATGAAGTAATGAATACAAAACTAGATTATGTCACAGAGGAAAAAGATATAGGTGTCATCATAGATAATCAACTAAGTTTCGATAAACATATTGGGGAAAAGATCAAAAAGGCAAATTCGATGTCAGCCATCATCAGAAGGATATTCCGCCACTTGGACGGAAAAAGTTTCACACCGCTCTATAAAACTTTGGTAAGATCCCATCTTGAATATGCCAGTGCAACATGGGCACCCTACAAAGCAAAACATATAGACATGATCGAGGGTGTACAAAGACGTGCAACTAAACAAATCCCAGGGCTCGGTAACCTATCGTATTCTGAGAGACTTAGGGAGCTCAATTTACCAACACTTGCGTACCGGCGTAAGAGAGGTGATATGATAGAAACCTATAAACTTTTAACTGGCAAATATGACAAGAAAGATGTGGGCAGAGTGCTAAAACCAAGAACTGAGATGGCAATCAGAACATCAAATAGGGGAAATTCATTGAAAATTGTTCACCCAAAGGGCTAAATTAGACGTAAGGAAAAACAGTTTTGGCTTAAGAACAGCACAAGCCTGGAATGACTTACCAGAACATGTTATAAATGCAGAAAATATCAATACTTTCAAAAATAGACTGGACAGATACTGGCTAAACCAAGATATTCTATTTGAGCATAAGGCCACTTTAAAAACCGGAAAGTGCAAAAATTACAGATCACAAGAAGAGTCCAACATAGAGGATCCGATGGGAACCTGAGTTGGAAAACTACAATAAGTAACAATAAGTAACAATAAGTAATACATATACATGTACGTGTATAGTCCCGATAGGACATTTTTTCCGGGTCGTGTTTTTCTCGATTTTCGGAGTGGTTTAAGGTTCAAATAGTTTTAGGCCAGTTTAACATACTTCGATCACAATTTTTTATTTATTTATTTTTTTATTATTTTTTTTTTTTTGGGGGGGGGGGGGGGTGGGGTCCATGGATGAGTCCAAGCTAGTCCAAATTATTTAGACGTTTCGCTTGCTCTTTATTAAAAATTATATATCTCTCCAAGCATCATCGTCGTAGCATATGCCAGAAAATGAAAAATGTAAAATATCAATAATAATGAAGGGAAATATGTTGATATTAGCATATGCGACGGCTTTCTATGAAGGACTAAGTCCAAGCATGCGTCGGGCACCTTTGGTCCCAATCAAGACAAACATTCTGAGCAAGCTTGGTGAAGATTGGGCTAAAATGTAGCCACTGGGGTGTAAACAAGATTTTTCTAAGATATGACCTAGTGACCTACTTTTTGTCCCCATTTAACCTACTTTCAAACTCTTCCAAGCTTTTATCATGCTGACTAAATTTCATGAAGACTGGGCTAAAATGTGACCTTTAAAGTGTTCACAAGGTTTTCCTACCATTTGACCTAGCTTTTGACCCCACGTGACCCACTTTCAAACTCGGTTGAGAGCTTAACAAGACAATCATTCTGAATAAGTTTCATGAAGATTGTACGAAAAATGTAACCTCTAGAGTGTTCACAAGGTTTCTCTATTATTTGATATAGTGACCTAGTTTTTGACCCCACATAACCCACTTTCAAACTCATCTGAGATTTTACCAACACAATCGTTCTGATAAGGTTTCATGCAGATTGGGCTGAACATGTGACCACTAGTGTTTACAAGATTTTTCTACTGTTTGACCTTGTTTATGACCCCACGTGAATCACTTTCAAACTCGTCTAAGATTTTATCAACACAATCATTCTGATAAGGTTTCATGAAGATTAGACTGAAAATGTGACCTCTAGAGTGTTCACAAGGTTTTTCTACTATTTGACCCGGTAACCTAGTTTTTGACGGTACCCAACATGATTCACTTTCGAACAGTTCGAATCGAACTCGTCCGAGATTTGACCAAAACAGTAATTCTGACAAAGTTTCATGATAATTGGGCTGAAAATGTGACCTCTAGAGGGTTCACATTTTTCTATTAGTTGACCTGGTGACCTAGTTTATGACCCAACATGACCTTCTTTCGAACTCATCCGAGATTTTATCAGAACAATTATTCTGACCAAGTTTCATGATTACTAGGCTGACAATTTGACATCTAGGGTGTTCACAAGATGTTCCTACTATTTGACCTGGTCACCTAGTTTTTGACCCCACATGACCCACTTTCAAACTCGTCTGAGAATTTATCAGGACAATCATTCTGACAAAGTTTCATGAAGATTGGGCTGAAAATGTGACCTCTAAATTGTTCACAAGATTTTTCTACTAGATGACCTAGTTTTTGACCCTACATGACCCACTTACGTCCGAGATTTTATCAAGACAATCATTCTGACCAAATTTCATGATGATTGCATTAAAATTGTGACCATTAGAGTGTTCACAAGCAAGTTGTTGACGCCGAACATTCAAGTCTCCCAAAAGCTCACATTGAGCTTTGCTCAGGTGAACTAAAAATACACTAGTGCATTTCCACGATTTAAGGCACTCCGTTTCGGCACACCTACACAGCAGATTATGTGATAAATTCAATGATGTCATTTCTCACATCAATATTCATCGAGTAAACGATTAGAAAACAACATACAAGAGTTTGAATCCTGGTAAGGCAACAAGTACATATTGAGGTCTCCCCTAAATCCAAACTATTCGCCAGTGGCCATAAAAAGGCCACATAAGTTTTCCTACAATTAACAGAGGTCCAGTACGATGTGTACATTACTCCTTTATTTCTCCACCAAACACCAAATGTTATGACCATTCTTTAGAATTGTCTATAGGAGCCATTTGATCTGGGTCTGCTCTGTTTGCAAATATGTTGAAAGGTGTATTAATGGGTTAACAGAGAATGCATCATAAACTATGCAAATAATCTGTGTCCCTGCTTATAAAACTTTTAGTTGAGTCTGAGTACGTTCTCAAGCTTTTGATTGGTCAGATTTGAGCCAGAGGCTTTTTAGTTGAGTCTGAGTTCGTTCTCAAGTTTTTGGTGGTCAAATTTGAGCCTTTGGCTCAAATCTGACCAATCAAAAGCTTGAGAACTCAAATCTGACCAATCAAAAGCTTGAGAATGAAACTCAGAAAAGCTTTATAAGCATGGACCCTGGATGCTGATGAGACGCTAAGTAACTGTTTGACATCCTGTCAATTCATCATGTATTTTTGAAGAGAGATGACAGAAAGATCGACATATACTTGAAGCAGACAACACTTTTTGCAGGAATAAATTACTTAGCATGCAAAGGGTTAAAAAAAAAGAAAAGAAAAAATAACAAAAACAACACACCTATTATATATACATTTTGTATTTTCTTCTCAAATACAGCTTTTTGTACAAATACAATATACATCTGCCAAGAGCTTTTAACCCTTTACATCATAGAGACACCTGATGACACCTTTGCAAACAGAGTAGACCCAGATCAGACCACTCATCTGGAGCGGTCTGTTCGCTTGAGAAATTGTACTGATGTGATTCTACAGTTTCTGCCAATGTAAGAAAATCTTTCGTTATAATGCCATTATAAAAACTGAGCTTATCAAAGTTCATGTTGACATCATTTTTTACATAAATATTTGAGGGAAATGGTTAACCCTTCACCTGCTAAATACTCATGTAATAAATAATGACACCATGAATAATTATTAGCAGAGTTATTAGCAGAGTTTTTATACATATACATAAACGCAGATTTTTTTAAACTTTGCAGAATCTATATATTTTCCATATAAAGCAAATAGAGCAGACCCTGTGTTAGATCTGGATCTACTCTTTTTGCAAAGGCGTAGAAAGGCATTTTTATGTAGTTAAGGGGTTAATGATTGGCCATCCTGTATCAGTATACAAAATGAGTCAGTCTGATCTCTTATCGATAATATTTCAATTGATTATACCCTAGTTGAAGAAAAAGTACAAATATCCCAAAGACAATAGGTACAATTCAGTTAATACCAGTGAGGTGACATTTATAATGTCATTCTGTCACATAGGAGCTCGTCTGCATTATCATTTGCCTTGCTTAATAATGATGCAACAAAGATGATAATATTCCCAAAAGGGAATTAACCCTTTCCCTGTTCTATATGTAGGCCAAATTTCAATACCTACTGACTATTCATGGACAAAATTGTTATAAATAAATATGGAAGGTGGAACATTGTAGACATTTTAGAAAGAAAAGAAACAGATCTATCTAAATTCCATTAGCAAACAGAGTAGACTCTGATCAGACGGCTCCTCTAGGAGCCGTCTGATCTGGGTCTACTCTGTTTGCAGATGCGTGAAAACACGTTTATATGAGGGAAAGGGTTAATTAAGATAATACAGAAATACTTATATAGCTCTTTATCTAATATATTGATCACTACTGGCCTTTATCATGATAATCTTTGATAAATGCCAGTAATGGTCGAAATATTAGATAAGAGCTATTTGATTATGATGTAAATAGAATTTATTATGACACCAGAACAACAGATATAAATGTCCGTAAAATCACCATTTTTCCATCAAATACTATGTTGCGACCACTCGTTAGAATCGTAAATGTAACTACATTCCGTAATATCTATAAGTATTTGCAAAACTGTCCTCTCCATTAATTCTGAGAATTCGCGATCAGAGTGTCAAACAGTTTGTATTCAGATCAGACAATGAATTACTCTCTATCTCATCTGGATCCAAATTGTTTGCAAATGGCATCACTGTTTTTACCCTTGGATTTGAAGTTACAATGGTTTTGTGCTATTAAAGTTGTCAAAATGTAACGAAAGGAACCACGGTTAGATAGATAGATTTTTAACACTGAAATTCTTGATTGAGTCAGAATTTATTCTCAAGTATACTTATGAGTGAACTCAAACTCAGAAGTTTTCCAACCAATTGATCAGATTTGTGGCTAAACATTCTTCAGCATTTGAACAAAATATCACAGCTTTGCATTCATTGGATTGCACAACATTCATATAAATTCTCTTAGTACAGTGCAAAATCTGCTTAACCCATTTGCTCCCAGTGGATTCTTCCATGATTATATATTGGATTAGTCTATCTTTTATCTAAAGAATGTCTGGTCTAAATTTTCATTTCTGTTTTATATTGAATTTCCTATCAGCAAACAGTGTAGACTCTGAGCAGACGCCGCATTATGCGGCGTCTGATCAGAGTCTACACTGTTTGCCTACGTCCCATATATGGGATCATGGGAGCAAATGGGTTAACCCCTTCCCTGTTAAACATTTATTCAAGGTTATATCACCTCATTAATATTCATGGACAAAATTAATAAAATAGAACATGGAGAATGATTTTTTTCACCATGGTGGAAACTGTAAAATCAGATTTATAAAATTCCTTAACCCTTTCCCTCATATAAACATGTTTTCACACATTTGCAAACAGAGTAGACCCATATCAGACGGTTCCTATAGGAGTCGTCTGATCATGGTCTGCTCTGTTTTCCAACGGAATTTGATAGTTTTGATTCTTTACTTTCTAACATGGCTACACTGACTCACATTACATATTTCATTATAACTATTTTGTCCATGAATATTCAGTAGGTATTGAACTTTGGAATACAGAGCAGACCCAGATCAGATGGCTCCTATATCTGAGTCTGCTGTTTGTAAAAGTGTGAAAAAGCATTTATATGAAGGGAAGGGTCAAATTCAGAGCCGTAAATAAGGGCATATCGGTACTTCACATTCTAAAATCATCATAATTTTTATCTCTAGAAAAACTATTGTTGCAAGCACTTTTTTGAGACAATCCCAGAGTAACGGATAAACATGCATACTCGAGTACTAAAATCCTTGTTTCGCCACCAAACCCTATGTTGTGACCACTCTTTAGAATTGCCTCGAAGAGACAATTCCAAAGGGTTGTCACAATATATGGTTTAGTGGAGAAATAAAGAAGTTGTTCTTGGAAACGTTTTAGTTTACACATCTTATCGGGACCTCTGCAATCCTATAGTGTGGTCAAAACACAGGGTTTTGATGAAGCTATTCTTGAACAAGAGGGTCGTCACGGGTGACAAATGCCCCCAAAGTGTTTGACACCGAAATGCATTTTGGTGGAAAAACAATACAATGTAATGCAGGTGTAACATGAAATTTTGATGCTGTTAAAAATGACACAGGAGTCAGTTCTTAACATTAGAAACAGAACCTTTGACGATTATGATAGCTAAGAAAAGAGCCAAGCGTCAAAACTTAGTTAAAAAGGACCCTAAGTCATTCTCAACGTTAAAAAGGACCCTGGGTTGATTGTCAACGTTTAAGGTATAGGAGATATGCTCTGGACAAGCTTTTTGTATCTGGTAAGATATAGGAGATATGCTCCGGACTGTAAAATTGAGGTCAAAGGTGAAGGTCAAGGTCAGTGATCTGAAAATGGTACATGACTCTCCCCCATCCCAAGATGAACTCACAAACCAAATTTGGATTCCGTAGCTGGTAAGGTATAGGAGAAATGCTCCAGACAAGCTTTGTGTAAAATCTAGGTCAAAGGTCAAGGTCACAGTGACCTGAAAATGGTACGCGACACACCGCCATCCCAAGATAAACTCACACATTAAATTTGGAATCCGTAGCTGGTAAGGTATAAGAGATATTCTCTGGACAACCTTTTTTGTAAAATCGAGGTCGAAGGTCAAGGTCAAGGTCACAGTGACCTGAAAATGGTACGCGACACTCCGCCATCTGAAGGTGATCTCACAAACCAAATTTGGAATCCGTATCTGGTAAGGTATAGGAGATATGCTCTGGACAAGCTTTTTGTAAAATCGGTCAAGGTCAAGGTCAAGGTTAAGGTCATAGTAACCTGGAAATGGTACATGACATTCCGCCATCCCAAGATGAACTCACACACCAAATTTGGAATCTGTAGCTGGTAAGGTAAAGGAGATATGCTCCGGACAAGCTTTTTGTAAAATCGGTCAAAGGTCATGGTCAAGGTCACAGTGATCTGAAAATGGTATGCGACACTCCTCCATCCAAATATGAACTCACACACCAAATTTGGAATCCTTAGCTGGTAAGGAATAGGAGATATACTCCGGACAAGCTTTTTGTAGCTGGTAAGGTATAAGCGGTTTTTAAAATCGAGGTCAAAGGTCAAGGTCAAGGTCACAGTGACCTGGAAATGGTACGCGACACTCCGCCATCCCAAGATGAACTCACACACCAAATTTGGAATCTGTAGCTGGTAAGGTAAAGGAGATATGCTCCGGACAAGCTTTTTGTAAAATCGGTCAAAGGTCATTGTCAAGGTCACAGTGATCTGAAAATGGTACGCGACACTCCTCCATCCCAAGATGAACTAACACACCAAATTTGGAATCCTTAGCTGGTAAGGTATAGGAGATATACTCCGGACAAGCTTTTTGTAGCTGGTAAGGCATAAGCTTTTTTTAAAATCGAGGTCAAAGGTCAAGGTCAAGGTCACAGGGACCTGGAAATGGTACGCGACACTCCGCCATCCTAAGATGAACTCACACACCAAATTTGGAATCTGTAGCTGGTAAGGTAAAGGAGATATGCTCCGGACAAGCTTTTTGTAAAATCAAGGTCAAAGGTCAAGGTCACAGTGACATGAAAATGGTACGCGACACTCCCCCATCCCAAGATGAACTGACACACCAAATTTGGTATCCGTAGCTGATGTGACAAAGGAAATATACTCCGGACAAAAGGTACACACACCCACACACACACACACCCACCCACCCACCCACCCACCCACACACGCACGGTGCGATCACTATATGCCGCCAAAGCCTAGCTTTGGGGGCATAAAAATACTTTCATGCCCATTATCTACCCGGTATGCCCCTGAAAATATTTCAAGCAGTTGCAGGTACCGTTATTTAGTGTTGAAACGCTTAAACCCGTACCTTCATATTGACGCCTTTTGACACCTCTGTACTGGTCACTTTTTGAAACCATTTTGATAAATAGAAGAAAATGTTGTATTTATCCAATTAGTTTCAAAACTACACATTCTAAAACTTTCCTTTTCTCTAGTAAATGCTCCTTTTCGATAGATTTATTCAAAGAGGTTTGATCTAAAAATAATCTATGACATAATGGGTTAACATGTTGAACTCACATTTTTTTAACCCGGCTCTGTTTGCTTAGTATATCTATAGATATGATTCTACAGTTTCTGCCATGACCAAAACCTGTTCATGTGCCCTTATAAAAACAATCTAGTAATTTATTCATGATGTAACTA
Organism: Azorinus chamasolen; assembly: GCA_963576725.1. Lineage (NCBI taxonomy): Eukaryota > Metazoa > Mollusca > Bivalvia > Cardiida > Solecurtidae > Azorinus > Azorinus chamasolen. Next base: position 15,509,506 of record OY755251.1, on the reverse strand, counting down.
TTTCCCTCCTACTATACATGGAGTAAAGGGTTAAATAAATATTTGTATTGAAAGTCTGAAATAAGGTTTGGTTTTGGTTTTATTTATTGCTATGGCCAACAGCAGACACATGTAACTGAAATTAGAAATGTAACATAACTGTAATGAGAACTGTAACATATATACTGCAAACAGAGCGGACCCTGATCAATCAACTCTTACATGAGCTGTCTGATCTGAGTCTAGTTTCCAAAGGCAAGCAAAGACATGGGTTACTAGGTCAGAGTTAGAATTTAAAACATTTTCAGACATATATTTGGGAATATTCTTTACCCATTCCTCCATCTATATACAGGCTATATTTAGACAACCTCTTTGAATAAATCTACCAAAAAGGAGCATTTACAAGAGAAAAGGAACATTTTAGAATTGTGTAGTCCAGAAACAATTGTGATAAATAGAGCATTTGCTTCTATGGAGCAGATGCTCTATTTATCACAATGGTTTCAAAAAGTGACTATTACAGAGGCGTAGAAAGGCGTATTTATGGAGGAAAGGGGTAAAAAATTTGCCGGTGAATGTGTAAAATCAATCCATGTGCCTCTGTACCATGGAATCAAAGTCATACTCTTCTATTTAATATTCCTGACAATTCTTCTACAATAGGGTGATTTCATTTCTTGTAACGCCTCATCCAGTATATTTGTAAGGTGCACTAGATTGACTGGGTCTGTCTGTAACACATGACTTGTCTTCTCCCCGCTGTCATCAGTGTGAAGTTTGAAAACTATGTTTGGGGTAATCTGATTCCTGAGTGTGCGACTTGAAACCTAAAAACACAAAAATGAAAATAGTGATTTAAAATCTAAATTTACACCCAGCATGCTGATCAAACTGTTGCAGAGGAGCAGATAAGAAGCTTATGAAATATTGGCATTTTAAAGATGTGATAAAGCCTTTTCCTGACAGCTTATTGGATCACTGTTTGTTGCATGTGATGTAACAGTGATTCAGCCTAAATAATGTACATGTAGTTGTAATGGGCACATTGCCGTAATTGTGAGCTGATTTAGAGGGTTTGGAAGGCAATTTAAGGGCTCAATGGTCATATTAAAAATCTTTTTTCAAGAATTTAGAAAATGCGTTTGTGATACTGAACAAAGTGCGTGAGTGTGATTTAGACATAAAATGCATGTGTCACTTTTTTTACCTCACCATTCAAGATGTGGGGTATTAGATGTATTAGATGTAGGGGCAAATGCTCTGTTTATCACAATGGTTTCAAACCTACACAATTCTAAAATATTCCTTTTTTCTAATAACTGCTCCTTTTCGGAAGATTTACTCAAAGTTAAGTTGGGTCCAAAAATAGCCTATGAAGTAATAGGTTAAAGCAATTATTTGTTAAAATCTGGGTTTTTTTTATAGCTTCTGTCACTTACTTTATAAATGAAATGGACTGGAACAATTTATATAACTTTCATGGACGGTCACCTGAAGATGATTGCTGTGAAATTTGGATGAAATCTTTAATGTGGTTTAGGAGAAGATGCCTTTTAAAGACATTACCCAGGTCCATTCAATGATTCTCCCCCCCCCCCCCATTGTTCTCAATAGGCGTGAAAGTAACAGTAAAAGCATGATACAAGTGTGCAAAATATGGCAAGCCGTCTCATTCTGTCTAGAGAGGCCCTGACATACAATTAGTCAAGGGGAACACACTCAAAAGACCATTGTTGGTCAGAACCCAATAGAAGTTCAACCCTTAAGAAGCCTACCACTAACAAACAAAGGGCCATATGCAAACAGGTTGGATCCAGATGAGACGTCAAGTAACCCGGCATCTTATCTGGATCCAAGCTATTTGACAGACAACATTTTCACAAAATCTTTACAAACTATGAAGCACTTTCACATTTGAAGCAGACAAGCAATTTAGCAGATGAATATTTTATAAGGATTAAATACATTAAAAAAAACCTGAGCGCTTATGTATATCAGAGATAAAACTCTGGACATTTGGCCGGCAGTAGAATCCATTTAACCTGCAGTGGAGGAGAGCTATAATATGTTCAAAGGCGCCCTAATTAAAGCTGAGAATTCAATTTTGTCTTGTAGAGCTGGCGTCATGAATGTAGGTTGAGCACTTTAGAAGACATTCACAGGCCGAACGGACAAAGCGGGGCCTATATGCTCCTTCTTATAGTTTCAGGGAGCATAATAAAAAATAAAAACATATACTGCATTAGTGACAATCTAATAATTTCCAAATCATCAAATGTAAGATGGTAGAGTACATCTGCCTCACATGGAACGCTCCAGTGGTTCTTGACAGGCAGACTGCTATAGCTCTTACCATGTGCCGCATGCTTTTTCACAGGTTAGCTGTAAAGACCCAAGCCGGCCAAGGGAATGTCTTTAAAGAAATCACTCTTTAACCCATTCCCGCATATTGACGCCTTTTGACGCCTCTGTAAAAGTCATTTTATGAAACCATTGTGATAAATAGAGCATTTGCTCCACAGGAGCAAATGCTCTATTTATCACAATGGTTTCAAAACTACACAATTCTGAAAATTTCCTTTTCTCCAGTTAATGCTCCTTTTTGGTAGATTTAATCAAAGAGGTTAGGTCTAAAAATAGCCTAAGTGGGAATGGGTTAAAAAATATTTTAGCTCCTTTGATCTACATATGCAATGGACCAGAACAAATTATACAACTGGTGATCATTCCTGTAAAATTAATGTAGTTTAGGAGAAGATATTGTTTAAAATATTTGTTGACGACAAATGACAGACACAGGGCAATCTCAATAGCTCACCTTGACACCTTGTGCCAGGTGAGCTAAAAAAGATACTTTTTTTTTTATTGTTTGGCGTGTCTGCCAACACTAAGCAGACATTATTTTTTAATGGCAAGATAAGGGTTAAGTCTCCTTTAACAGATATGAAAAATATGACTTCCACATCTACACATCTTTAGCTTTGATAAATATGCTATGTTTACCTCAACATCAAACCTCCACTCAAGATTGTGATACTGAGGCAGACTCATCGCCATCTCGTTGAGGATGGTCCGAATCTCACGGCGATGCTGTAGGTACATCTGCAACAATTCCTGTCTACGCTCCTCCGAAAACCCCAGTGTCATAATTGAGTCTTGGAAATCAATCTCACTGATCTAATAACAACAGCAGATATTATAAATTTGTTCATAGTCTGAAAACTTAATCCTTTACTTCTTAATTATTCATGTAAGAAATATTGACATCATGAAAATTAATTAGATTGTTACAATAGCACAGAGACACGGGAAGTGTTGGCCATATCAGAAACTGTTGAATCATATCTATTTTATAATCATAAGCAAACAGAGCAGATGCTGATCAGACCGCTCCTATAGGAGCCATCTGATCTGGGTCTACTCTGTTTGCAAAGGTGTAGAAAAGCATATTTATGGAGTAAAGGTTTAACAGAAAGTCTCTGAAAATAAATATAAACATGTACATGACTGTATATGGTTGAGAAGTTAGAGTAAAGAATTTTTGGTATCATGTATATTCTTTAACCCTCTCCCTCATATAAACACCTTCCCATGTATTTGCAAACTGAGTAGACTCAGATCTGAGTGATGGCTCCTATAGGAGCAATCTGATCAGGTTCTGCTGTTTGCTAATGGAATTTGATAGATCTCTTTCTTTACTTAATGTTCCACCTCACAAATTTCTTTATAACTGTTTTGTTCAGGAATATTCAGTAGATACTGAAATTTGAAATAAACATAGAACAGGCAATGGGTTACGTAATACAAGAGCATTGCCAATTCTATTCTGTGACTGCTATACTCAATATTTTAAAGGACAGCAACTCTTTAAATATGCATGATAGAGTAATGTCCCCTTAAGTAATTGAAACCCTTACAACCTTTGCTATATGTAGTTGGAAAGGACAGCTGTACTGATGTTGAACCTGTGGCAAACAGTGAAAGGTTTGCACAACGTCCACAAGAATGATGACACAAATGCTTGGGCAGTATCTTACCCTTTTTTCTTCGAAAACAGGGTAGTATAAAATCATATCTTAAAGTTTACCCTTCAAATGCAAAACACATACGCACTGTCATTTGCAAACAGTGTAGACACCGATCAGAGAAGGCCTCTGATCTAGGTCTACACTGTTGGTCTTTCATAATCCTGTAGCACACTGAATGTAGTTAACCCTTTATCTCATAGGCTATTTTTAGATCCAACCTCTTTGAATAAATGTACCGAAAAGGAGCATTAACTAGAGAGAAGGAATTTTTAGAAATTTGTAGTTTGAAACCATTGTGATAAATAGAGCATTTGCTCCTATAGGAGCAAATGCTCTATTTCTCACAATGGTTTCAATAGGTGATTTTTAGAGGCGTAGAAAGGCGTACTTATGTCCGGAAAGGGTTAAACACGGATGGGCTGTTGCACTCTGTAAAACCAGTGTTTGAAGAATTTACCCTTTACTCCATAAATACGCCTTTCTATGTTTTTGCAAACAGAGTAGACCCAGATCAGCTGGCTCCTACAGGAGCCGTCTGACCAGGGTCTGCTCTGTTTGCTTGTGATATAATATAGATATGATTCTACAGTATCTGCCATGGTCAAAACTTCCTGAGTTAATGTGCTATCATAACAATTTAATATGATTAATATTCATTATATTAATATTTCTTACATAAATAATCATGGCAGAAAGGGTTTATATTTAAGCTGAGGCTGTAAACAGTTAAACGTGTTGGGCACCAACCAGTTTAACCCACTTCCTCATATCGACACCCTTTTGATGCCTCTGCAAAAGTAACTTTTTGAAACCATTGTGATAAATAGAGCAATTGCTCCAAAGGAGCAAATGTTCTATTTATGATAACGGATTCAAAAACTACAAAATTCTCAAATTTTCCTTTTGTCTAGTAAATGCTCCTTGTTGGTAAATTTATTCAAAGAGGTTGGATCTAAAAATAGCCTATGAGGGAACGGGTTAACTGGCATACATTTTTTATTTACTTGTACAAGTCCAAAGTAAATAGCATGAATCAAATAGTTTTTCTAGTATCCTTTCCTCCATAAATACGCCTTTCTACGCCTCTGTAAGTCACTTAATGAAACCATTGTGATAAATAGAGGATTTGCTCCATAGGAGCAAATGCTCTATTTATCACAATGGTTTCAAAACTACACCATTCTAAAAACATTCTTTTCCCTAGTAAATGCTCCCTTTTCAGTAGATTTATTCAAAGTGGTTGGATCTAACAATAGCCTATGAGGGAATAGGTTAAACAAGAGGACAATGATGGTCCTACATGGGTCAACAGGTCATGTGAAAATGCTCAATTGTTTAACCCATTCCCTGTTGTATGTATATTGCAAATTTCAACACCTACTGAATGTTCATGGACAAAATTTTATAATAAAGTATGTAAGGTGGAACATTTTAGCCATTTTAGAAAGTAAAGGAACAGATCTATCAAATTCTATAAGCAAACAGAGCGGATCCTGATCAGACAGCTCCTATAGGAGTTGTCTGATCTGGGTCTACTCTGTTTGCAAAAGCATGACAATGTGTTTATATGAGGGAAAGGGTTTAGAATATAACAAGAATTCTAACCCTAGTCTTGGAGGTCATATATTTTGAGAAATATAATGGTTTGCACAGTTTTTGAAAGGAGTTATTTTAAATTACCATTAAATCTTATTTAAATCTTGCAAGTGGTTTCAGAGGAGAAGATTCCAACATTTTCATTACAGTCTTATAAGGAAAATTAGGCCTTTCTGTCGCAGCCATTACTTTGTAACATAGTCAACATGGCTCAAACAGATTAGTTAGTGAGTCATTCAAAGAACACTGATGGAAAATAGTACTGAAAACTCAGAAGAGAGGTTTTTAAAATTTTATATGTGGGCATATAAGTAATACTAGCCAATCCCTTGCAGCTATGTTTATTAATGAATCAATATGACAAGCCGTATTGGTAGGTCACCTAAGGAACATTCTTGCAAAAGTTAACCCTTTACTCCACGAATATACCTGTAATAAATGATGACATTATGAATATTAATTACAGTAAAACCTCTCTATAACGGCCACTAAATTGTGTTAATTAGTGGGCATATAGGGCAGGTGACTGCTTAAAGCAAGGTCAAAGTAAAAAAGAATGCTCCTACAGGAGCGTTCTGTTTTACTTTCACCTTGCGTTAAGCAGCCACCTGCTTTTACCATAAAATACTTGATGTAATTTATAGCTGTTATAGAGAAGTTTTACTGTAGATTAATTTTCAAACTGGCATATAAAAATATTAAATATTTGCCAAAGCATAAACTGTTGAATAAGATCTATATTATTCCATAACAAAACCAGAGCAGACCCTGGTCAGATGGCTCCTATAGGAGCCATCTGATCTGAGTCTACTCTGTTTGCAAAGGCCTCAAAAGGCATATTTATGGTTAATTAAGGGTTAATCCAAAATCTGGCTAGGGGTGAATAAAAAATGTTTGACCATCTTTGCAGTAAGTGTTCAATTTTTTTTCCAAATTATAATGAAATCAATCCGGTTATTTCAGACAAGATTATCAAAGTTTTTTTTTTTTCTGTTGCCATGGTAAGCAGTGCCTAATAGACCCAGATCAGATGGCTTATTTTTGCTTATGATAGGGATATGAGCCTACAGTTTTTATAAGAGTAAAAATTTACATTATGAAAATTCAGTTAATAGATATTAATGATGTCATAATTTCTTTCATGAACATTGAACAAGTCAAGGTATAACTCTTTACTCCATGAATATTCATATAAGAAATAACGATATCATGAAACTAACTAGAGCTTATTTTTAAGAAAAACATATGTCTACCACCTTCTCCTGTCTCAAAAATGATTGAATGTTTTCCAAATGATTGCTTTTGTTGAATTTTAGGATGATTTATATCATTTGCTTTACAATGAACTCACAAATAATATTTTCAGTACATTGGGTGAAGGTCTGACTATTGGAGTAAGGGAGCAGCAAGGCATTTCTTATTATTTCAAGGGGCATAATCCTGACATGCCTCAAGAAATTTAGCTGCTTATCTAACTTGATCAATATTTTATTCCTGTAAAGATTTTCAGGAAGTTTGTACAAGGTCAGACAGAAAACCGTTGAGTTTGAGAACGGACAATGCTAAAATAGCCAATTTTTAATAATTCAAGGGCCATAACTCCAAAGTGCCTGGTGTAATCTTGCTGGTTATTCAAATTGACCAAGACATTATGGCCACCAATACCATTTTTAATAAGTTTGTTAGAGACTGGATGAGGATTTTTTGATTTAGAGAGCAGACAAAGCTAAAAAAGCCCAGTTTTCAACTCTGAAGTACCTGTTCCAATATTGCTACTTATTCAAACTGACTTAGATATTATAACCATAAACATTTTCACAAGATTCGGTGATGATCAGATGAGAACTTGACGACTTAGAGAGTGGACAAGGTCAAAAAGGACAATTTTGTATTATTCAAGGGCCATAACTCTAAAGTGTCTAGTTCAATCTTGCTGGTTATTGAACTTGGCCTAGATATTACACAGGGGTCTGGACCGCTTCATTGGGGTCTATATGTACTATATATAATAACAAGGGTTCCAACTAGCAGAACGGACATCCGTGTACCACAAGTACAAATATGAATGTAACTCTTGCAATTTCAGTGATAATTTTATAATTCTTTCGGCTATTGAAAGCCAATATATTTTACTATCAAATTAATATAATCTTCTCATGGTAACTTATGCGCAATGATCAATCCAACAACGATATTCTCAAAATTTCATGTGTTTTCTGGTCCATTGACAAACGTTCGTTCACCCCGGTTTCACTATATCACAGCCATAACCTGGCGATTTTCAGTTCAAACGATGGCGTGGTTCAATAAAACAACCCAATTATATCACCAATATCCATTTGTTTTGTCCTCTTAATAAATAAGCAACTAGCAACAGTGGCCTTTCCGTCTGTCATTATGTTTCTATTTCGGATGCTGCCATTTTGCAACAAATTTGAATTGAGCCATTTCATTGGATGAGCGAAGGAAAAATTGGAAAATCCGTGACGTCACGTACAATGTGCATGCAATATTAGTTTTCAGCTATAATTCGTAGTGCAATAGTAAGTTACGCGCAGACGTGTGTGAAGCTAATATCAACATGTGATTTCTGGTGGCTACCGTAAGCTTTGGCATAAGGCTCTTTGAACTTTATTAGTGAGAACGCCATATTTACCAGGACTTACCAATTAGTCCTGGGTGCTCCGACAAGTCAACGGAGGAATCTACAAACACTACTACTACTAATGGCTCCTTCCTCGACGATTTGAAGCAAACTGACAAAACTCGCTAGTTTTACATCATTCTTTTGATGCTGGGGACTAAATAATCGGAGGTGGGTGTTAGAATTGATTCGTTTTATTGACTCACGCAATTTTTTGAACTGCAAATTGCCAGGTTATTGCTGTGATATAGTGAAGCCGGGGTGAACGAACGTTTGTCAATGGCCCTAAAAACACGTGAAATTTTGAGAAAATCATTGTTGGATTGATACTTGTTCATAAGTTACCGTTATAAGATTATATTTATTTGATAGACAAATATATTGGCTTTCAATAGCCGAAAGAATTACGAAATTATCATTTAAATTGCAAGAGTAACAGTCATATTTGTACTCGTGGTACACGGATATCCGTTCTGCTAGTTGGAACCCTAGTTATTATATAGTACATATAGACCCCAATGAAGCGGTCCAGACCCCTGTGAGATATTATAGCCATAAACATTTTTATAAGGTTTGGTGAAGATTGGATGAGACATTTTTTGACTTAGGGAGCGGACAAGGCTAAAAAGGCCAAACATGGATAAATCAAGGGCCACAACTCTAAAGTGTCTAGTTCAATCTTGCTGGTTATTGACCTTGGCCTAGACATTATAGCTATATACATTTTTATAAAGTCTGGTGAAGATTGGCCAGACTTTTTTTTAATAAGAGAGCGGACAAGGCTAAATAGGCTAAATTTGGATAAATCAAGGGCCATAACTCTGAATTTCCTGATCCAATATTGCTGGATATTGAACTTAGCCTTGATATTGTAACGGACTCGTGTCCTAGTAGCTGGCCTTTTGTTAAGTATGGTAGCGTTGAGGAAGATCAGTACCTTCGGTACTTTGATAACTAACACCAGTGTAGTTCTGTCAATTTAATTACATGTATAAATAGATACACCAATATTTGCAGTTTCCAAAGAAGTTGACATCAAATATTGGTTAAAACAGAATTTTATTACAATCTATAATAAAATAGTGTCACTGCAGACTGTTTCATTAGACCGGAAAAGCTTTCAAGGGAGATTACTACGTAACGATGGATTCAGCATCAACCATAGGGAGTCGTCTTGTGTACAGATTAACGAAATTCTTGTTGTAAAAAGTTATAAAAGGATGTGTAAACTGGACTATTCATAAAAGGGATGTTCTAATATAGGCACCTTCAGCAGACGTAGTGTATGAAAGCCGAAACAAGAAGATTTGAATTCAGGCAGGTCGGAAACTCTATGTGCCTCTCAGGTTCTATCGGAAAAAGACCATGAACGCAGAAATTCTGCTCCTTATATACTAGTGAGACTGGATCGCCCCCAAACTGGGTATGATCACCACAGAAATGGGTAGGATCACCATAAAATGGATCGCTGTGATCCAAATGGAGCGCGATCGACTTTGATCGGTAGTGATCAAAGTTGATCACCACACTACGTCATTTATAACGTCATCAAAGAATGTGCTAAATACACGACGTAAACAAAGTTGAACTCTAAAGTTAACCCGCTTAGTCGATCGAAATTATGGAGAGAACACTTGAAATCGACATACTTTGTAAGAAAAGTAACTGTATCCGGAGAACTCAAAGGACGCTGGATGATACTTGTGGAAAAACAAGATGATTTACCCACAATTCCTGGTAAAAGATGTCCACTGATCCAGGTAACTGACAACAAACATGTACATGTATGATGACTTGTAGATGGATGAGTGAGAATGTGTCTGCAGTGACTTCCCTACATTAATGTTTCACTAAAAAATAACATGTTTATGAAAACATCAATCTAGATCTAGAATCTAGATCTAGCATGAAAACATTAAAATGAAACTTGCTGAATAGGTAGATACCCAACAGTAAAACATCAAAGACTAAAATATCATGGTAGTCTGTAAAACACTGGGGTGTTACATTACCCCCTACAGAATAAGGCTAAGCTCCCGCTGCCTTCTTCTATGATTCTCTTGAAAGTGTCAAGTCCGTAAGCAGCATTACAGCCATATTGAATATTCCTGATTTATATTAATAAAGTTTTTATATTCACATTGTATACTGGATCGTCTTATAGTGTCACTCTATTTTATAGATATAAATAAATTAATGTCACTTTCTGAAACTATATCTTGTGTGTTCATTTCTATATACATGCATAGACTTAAAAATCATTTTTTCTTTGCACTTTTCAGTGGGGCCTTCGAAATCGGACGACGATTCTCCTTAGAGCTGGAAGGTGTAGTGGTGGAAGAGGAACGTCTTTCGTTAGACATGTACCGTTCCATGGCTCTGTAGATATCTGTCACACGTCGTTCTACACGTCGAGTTTCATCGAGCTGCTGCTCCATGGCCCTGTACAGCCGGTTGACTGATTTTAACTGTTCGTCGTGCGCTTGACATATTTTTGCTGTGCAGCGACTTATAGCTTCTGCTATTACATTGGTGACTTCATCAACCTGAGTCTGTGTTGCCGAATCCTGGTTCTCTGATGACAGGTGGGGTCGCTTTCTTTGGATGGTAGCAGATTTCTCCTCTCGAGGACGCTTCCTACTGCTCTCAGCCTCGGATTCCAGCAAAAGGGGATCATTTTTATCAGCCGTCAGTGTTATGTCAACGACTTCGCGGTCCCTTTCGTCCTGTACAGGCGTGGACTGCCCTGATCGGATGTCACTGCTATTCCTCAATGGTGTTCTTGACTTTGCTACAGGAGTTGGCACCTGGAGCGGAGATTTGTGTACTGGAGACCTTTGCTGCAGGACAGGAGTCGGTACTTGAAATAGAGATTTAAGCTGGGGAGACGACATTCGCAGCTGCTGTGGCTCCGCAGTGTAAGAACAGGCAGGCGACCTCTGGCCATGGTGTGGCAAAGCTGCTACTGCTGCGGACAATGATGCTGGAGCTTGAAGAAGCTGTGCATTATTGGCTGTTGAAAAGGGCTGGACATCATCCAGCAGAGCATCAAAGCCTAGAACCGGAAACGAAGCAGTTGTTATCTGTGTCGGGACATAGTCAGGAATAGGCGCTGACCAGGGGTCTGCAACAGTCCTCTCTGGGTGATATTCCGGGACCTGGCTACTTCCTGACTCTGTTCGTGGACCCTGCTGGTCGGGTTCCGCTAACCATCTTGGCAACCGCAGACCGCCGGAAATGATCATTTCTTCCTGGTCCTGAAAGACATCGTCTTCCGATGGTAAGCGTTGGGGAGAACCACTAGACGACGATGACGACACAGCAAACATCAACTCGTCCACTCTTACAGGGTTTGAGCCTTTCCTCAGTACTTTCCCATAGTCTGGTGTGCCAAGCTTTTGTTCTTCGGCCCTATGTCTTGTATATTTCTTGATATGGCCCAGGAGACTCTCTTTTTCTAAGCAACGAAAATTGCACATGGTGCAATAAAAGGGGATGCGGTCAAGGGGGACGTGTTCCTTCAGTACGTGTGCAATAATGCGGTATCTCCGGCCCTGCTTCTGGCAGAACTTGCATTGATACGTCAGATATCGCTTATCAATTCCCTGTCCTCTCATCTGAAAGATACAATTTAAGGGAGAAATGCACTTTCTCATTGAATATGCTATTTTCATCATGCTGACCCTGGATGATTGATGCTGTTTTTCCTGGTAAAAGGAGACTGTGCAAAGACACTTTCCAATACTTCAGGAGAGAGGAGCCCAATGCAAGTGCTTTCAAAAGAATGTTTTTTAGACGGCTATATGTATAGACAGTTGACACGCCCACAGTGACACTTCACAAGCTTTGTTACACATATTACAATTTACAATTGTAGGATACATATTAACTTATCTTGTACTAACTTTCAGATATCTTATGTTGAAGATCATATGTCATTACATATTTACAAGTAATAAATATACATGGTTAACTCTGTCATGTAATTACCACATACCACAGAACTGTGTGTAGGCACAATACTTGAATAACATTATGAAAAACTGCTTAAACAGTACTTTATGTATTATGTATAATACTGAATAAAAGTCTTTTCTTCACAGGCGTAGTTAATTTTTTATTTCTCTGAAGATCTTGGCTCGCTGTGCTTTGATCCACCTAGGCAATGGCTCACATCGGTACTCCTTTAACTTATTGTGGTGTACCAGTCGCTGCTTGCCTTCTTGGTTTAGGCGCAAGACAAAGTTGATTGGGGACTGCTTTTCCACGATCAAGTATGGACCCTGATAGGATTTTTCAAGTTTTGGGTTAACACCGACCTTTCGTGTTTCGTGAAGACACCACACAACATCACCAATTTTGTACTGCTGAAAGGACAGCTTTGAATCATACAACTCTTTGTTGCGCTTGGCTTGTTGGCCTAAGTGTTTCCTGGCAACATCATGAGCTCTTGTCAGTTTTGACCTGAGCTTTAAAGCAAACTCGGCTGGGCCTTCTGTTGTTTCAGGTTCACAGGATTGCTGACCAAACATCACATCACTAGGCATACGGATTTCTCGGCCAAGCGTCATCATGTTGGGCGTTAGGTTGGTGGCTTCATGGGGAGTGGCTCGGTATGCACCTGCGAGACAACCCAAGTGGAGGTCCCAGTCGCCCTGTTCATCTGTCAGATAAGCTCGCACCATCTTCAGAAGGGACCGATTGAACCTTTCAACCTGGCCATTTCCTCTAGGGTTCCTTGCGCTTGTTCTGGTCTTCTTGATTTGCAAAAGTCTGCATAGCTCCTGGAATAGTTTCCCCTGGAAAGTTGCACCTTGGTCAGTGTGAATCGACAACGGGGTGCCCCATCTAGCGATGACCTCATTTACAAGACGCAAAGCACACTCTTCGGCCGACTGGTTGGGAACGGGTATCACTTCGACATACTTTGTGAAATGATCACACATTACCATTATGTAGCGATTGCCCCTTTCGGTTACCGGGAACGGACCTACAAAGTCAATTGCCAGCACATCCCAAGGCGCACCTGCTATAATATGCCCCATTGGAGCCCGAGGCTTCCTGGGAAGCATCTTGTCAGCTTCACATATGACACAGTGCTGAACATAAAGGCGGATATCAGTTTTCATGTCATACCAGTAGTAAGACCTCTGTACAGCTGACTTTGTTCTCTTGACACCAAGATGTCCCGCAGTAATTGGATCATGGTTCTGGGCTATGATTTGCCGTCTTAACTCAGTTGGAACAATCAGCTGTAAATACTCTGCTGTGCCGTCCAACTTTCTGAAGCTACGGTAAAGAATATTACCAGCTACTTGAAGTTGGTCCCAAATGACCCAATAATGGCGTGATTCAGCACTCAATGACTGCATGCTACCAGAGCTTGGCTTCACATTACTTACTTTAGCTCTGTAGATAATGCCAATGTTTGGATCACCTGATTGAAACTTGCGCATATCTTCTGTTGTGAATTGACACAACCAGGGTCTTCTTCTAGTTGGCTTTGCACGGAATTCGTCATTTGAGGTACCTGCAGTTTCGTTATCGACAGGTATTACAACTTTTATTATTGAGTCTTCAGTCTCATTCTGATTATCTAGCTGATGCATGTGTCCTGGTAACAGCAGTTTCTTTTCAACACTGTCTGGCTCACCCCTAACACACTCTGCGACTTTGTCTCTTTGACTGTTTTGTGCTTTAGGTGGCCCTACAGTGGCATTGGCTCCACCTGCAACATCGGAGACAACAGGCTGCCAATTCCAACTCAATGCCATCAGCTCTGCTCTCCGTCTACACTTCAAACAAGGGCCACATTTCAATGCCTCACTTGTGTCGACTTGATTGCAGGTGCAATCACGAGGACTTTCACAACGGGAGAGACCATCACAATGAGGCTGTTTCGCACCACTTCTGTACTCAATCTTAAAGTCATATGACGCCAAGATTTCTATCCATCTTGCTATTTTACCGATTGGCTCCTTCAAGCTGAATAGCCAAGTAAGTGCTTGATGGTCCGTCCTCACTACGAACCTTCTTCCTAAGAGGTACTGCCTGAAGTACTGCATAAAGTAAACTACTGCGAGCAACTCCATCTCAGTAACACAGTAGTTTTTCTCTGCTTTGCTCAATGCTCTGCTGGCATAACTGATGACACGCTCTCTGTCATTCTGTAACTGAGATAGTACACCTCCAATCCCGATGCCGGAGGCATCCACATCGAGATAGAAGGTGCCACCATCATTCAGAGGGTAGCCCATGACTACTGGACTAACAAGTGCTGACTTCAGCTGGTCAAATGCCTTTTCACATTCGATTGACCACAGAAACTCTCTTCCCTTCTTGGTCAGTTCGACAAGCGGTCGTGCAATCTTTGCAAAGTTCTGAATGAAACGGCGGTAATACGAACCCGTGGCCACAAACTGCTTGACATGTTTCGGAGTTTGCGGCCTTGGCCAGCCAAGTATTTTGGAGACATTCGTAGGATCTGGGCTGATACCATCTTTCGATACCACATGACCAAGGAAAGTGACCTCAGTTTGCAAGAGTTGACATTTCTCTGGCTTCAGCTTCAAACCAGCTTGTTTGATCCTACCAAGGACTTCGTCAACTCTAGCAATGTGCTCCTCGAAAGTTGAAGCATATATAATGATGTCATCGATATACACTAGACAAATTTCCCACTGGAGTCCTTGCAGGGCCAATTCCATGGTACGTTGGAAAGTACTGCTTGCATTGTTTAAGCCAAAGGGCATCCGCGTCATCTCGTAATGACCAAATTTACAGCAAAAGGCGCTTTTAGGGATATCTTCTGCTTTCAGAGGAATCTGGAAATAGCCAGATGTCAAATCTAGGCTGCTGAAATAGGCAGAGCCTGACACTGCATCTAGGCAATCTTGTACTCTAGGAAGTGGAAAGCCGTCAGGTTTCACCAGTGCGTTTACTTTCCTATAGTCAATGCATGGCCTTATTGCACCAGATTTCTTTCTCACAAGCACAATTGGACTTGCCCAGGGGGATGTGCTTTTTTGTATCACCCCTTTCTTCAACAGATCTTCAATTGCCTTCTTCTCTTCTTCAGCATAGGCTATTGGCACCCTGCGAGGCCTTTGCTTTACTGGCTCTGCATTGCCAGTGTTGATTGGATGCTCTGCTAGATGTGTCAGTCCTAGGTCCCAATCGTCTTTTGAAAAGGAGTTCTGGTATTTTAGTAGAAGACCTGCTACAACCCGCTTTTGGAAATCGGACTTTCCGTCTGTAGACTTTGAGTGGAGTTCTTTTAAATGATGAGGGAGTTCGTTTCTCCCATTCTGTTGAAATTCTTGAATGACACTTGGTACGTCATTTTTCGTTTTAACTTGAAGACGCCTAACCCTTTCCATGTTGTCAGTATAGTCTTCGTCTTCGACCTCTGTAACCACCGATACCACTTTCTCTACTGTCTCTGCTACGGCGATCTCTGCATTTTGTCGCAGCTCAACAGCCTCCTTAAATGGGTTCATAACCCGAATTTTACATGTTGGTTCCCTGTTTATGTCCACCAACGTTGATGCCATTATCAACTTGTACCTTGTGATGAAATCTTCTTTCGGCTCCAGCACATAGGTAGCAATGGGATCCTCGTCATCGTCTTCTTCCCGTTCTACATAAACACCAACAATAACTTCTGAAAGTGCAGGTACCACAGTATCATCCGCAATTACCACCTTTCTGGCTCGTTTGCTTCCTCTCCTTTTGGTACACGGAATATCATGCCCCCCAAACCTGACCACGCTCTTACTCAACAATATATCTGCTGGTCCGATATCATTTTTACCTAAGATATCGTACCCAAGAAGAACATCGTCTTCAATTTCAGCGACTATGGCTTCTTCTTCTAAAGCTAGGGACCCCAAAACAAGTCTGAATGATGCCTTCCCCAATCCCTTTATTGGAGACCCATCAGCTCCTCTCAAACTTGTTGTGCCTTTTAGAAGAGGCCTTTCATCTGCTTTCATCTTATGAAAAACCCTTGTTGAGATAATGGTTTTGGATGCTCCAGTATCAGCTGTGAAAACAACTGGTACACTACCAACCAACCCTTTCATGTATAAGCCATCGCCCAAATCTTGCGGATACTTCTCTTTTAATGTTGGTACCTGGTCGATTTCCTGGTTATGTCTTTGGCCGTCTTCATATTTCTCATTTAATTGGACCTCCCTTTGGCCGCAAGGGCTGGTCCCTTCAAGTTTAAAGAATCTGTCATCACCTGTTCTTTTTCTTGGCCCTCTCTCTTCTTAAGCCGTTTATCTTTCTCTGGACATTTTCTTGCATAATGACCCTTTCTTTGGCAGTTGAAGCATTGAACGTCTCTCTTGCTTGAGGTTCTGTGCGGAACACCGTTCCCTTGCTTCTCTAACTTTGCTATCCTTTCTTTCAGCTCTTGGATCGTCTTCTCTGCATCAAGATTTACACTCAGTTGACTTGAATTAAGACAATTCTTCTTCCAATCTTTCTTAATTGGCTTCCTTTCTTCCTCTATCTTGTAAGACCACTCCTCTGATAGACTGTCATCATATGTTTGGCGCATATGATGCCGACTCTTCTTGTCACCTCGACTGGCATGTCTTATTTGTACCAGGTTAACCACGTGATACACTGCTTCATCAATTGTCTGAGGCTCTTTATTAAACTCTACATCCATGCGTGCTTCTTCATCATAAAGTCCGTCAAGGAAGCGCCGTACAAGATCTTCATCTCTTGTTTTTCTGTCACGATAGCCATGTGCTCTGTCATATAGACGCTTGAGTTCAGCTGCATACTCTTCGGCCGTCTCGCCTGGACTCTGATTGCGCCGACTGAACTTTGCTGCAAATGACCTGGTCGTCTCGACTACTCTGAACCTGTTGTTCATCTCATGCACAATTTCTCTGTAGCTGTTCAGTACATGGGGCGATAACTGAGTGAACACAAAGTCTGCAGCTGTTCCTTCAAGTCTTGGAAGGAGCTGATCCAACTTTTCATCTTCTGACCAGTTGTACCTTGAGGCAATGGCCTCAAATCTGGCATAATATGTAGACCACTCTTCCTTCCCCGTGAATGACGGCATTTTTACATTGCATGCCCTTGAGTTATGCATATCTCGGGCCTCATGTACATTGAAGTGAACTGCACGTGGTCTAATGCTGTTTGGGTAGAACTGATCATCTGCTGCAGTTCTGGCTTCATTAAACTGGTAATGCCCTTGATTCTGCTCCTCCGTGGCTTGCCAGACTTCTCTTTGGCTCCTGTAGGGGAGGTATGTTCTGTCACCTTGGCCCATATAGAAACTACTGCAGCCTTGACCACTGTCGGTCAGCCTGGCTGGACTTGGAACACAATTCATATTCTGGTTATGAGAGAAATTATATGCCATTCCAGCGTTATTTCTACTCTGAGAATCTACTCTGACTGCCTGATATTCGTAACCCTGTATATTTGGTTCAGTTGGTCTGGATTGTTGCTTGTCTGCACCTGATAAACACCCTGTATATGTCTGTGGATCTGGGTTTGGTCTGTTTTCTCTTTGGGTGTCTGACATTTCTGGAATTTGGGAGTCTGTTTGTAAAGTTGAGTGAGTAATGCTAGGCATAATCTGCTTGCTGCTTTGTACATTAGGGCCACTCAAATAATCTCGACCCGCATTAACACTCTCGTCAGGTGCTGCATTTCTTCTGTTCTCACTTGCTTTAGGACTGCTGTTGTCTGTACTACCTATGTTTTTCATATCTCGAATTTCTTTGACTACTGATCTCAGAATGCCAGACATGTTGATCATCATTTCCTGCATTGTTCCAACATGTCCTGGATCTAGATCAAGTGTATCATCAATCATATTCGGTCCGGTATCGTCTGCAATGGATCTTGCATTTTGCGAGTGTTTAGGGTGAAAACTAACTTCACTGTCAACTTGTACTGGATTACTCATGCTTCTTGGTGTGTATGGAATTCTCTCTTGGCTGTGAAAAATGCTATATAAAATCACTATTTGATTTTTCTGGATCTATTAAAATTGATGGCTGGAAAATGGATTCAGATCACTGGATTTGCTTATTTTAGCAAATCCCACCGCTGCCACCAAAGAATGTAACGGACTCGTGTCCTAGTAGCTGGCCTTTTGTTAAGTATGGTAGCGTTGAGGAAGATCAGTACCTTCGGTACTTTGATAACTAACACCAGTGTAGTTCTGTCAATTTAATTACATGTATAAATAGATACACCAATATTTGCAGTTTCCAAAGAAGTTGACATCAAATATTGGTTAAAACAGAATTTTATTACAATCTATAATAAAATAGTGTCACTGCAGACTGTTTCATTAGACCGGAAAAGCTTTCAAGGGAGATTACTACGTAACGATGGATTCAGCATCAACCATAGGGAGTCGTCTTGTGTACAGATTAACGAAATTCTTGTTGTAAAAAGTTATAAAAGGATGTGTAAACTGGACTATTCATAAAAGGGATGTTCTAATATAGGCACCTTCAGCAGACGTAGTGTATGAAAGCCGAAACAAGAAGATTTGAATTCAGGCAGGTCGGAAACTCTATGTGCCTCTCAGGTTCTATCGGAAAAAGACCATGAACGCAGAAATTCTGCTCCTTATATACTAGTGAGACTGGATCGCCCCCAAACTGGGTATGATCACCACAGAAATGGGTAGGATCACCATAAAATGGATCGCTGTGATCCAAATGGAGCGCGATCGACTTTGATCGGTAGTGATCAAAGTTGATCACCACACTACGTCATTTATAACGTCATCAAAGAATGTGCTAAATACACGACGTAAACAAAGTTGAACTCTAAAGTTAACCCGCTTAGTCGATCGAAATTATGGAGAGAACACTTGAAATCGACATACTTTGTAAGAAAAGTAACTGTATCCGGAGAACTCAAAGGACGCTGGATGATACTTGTGGAAAAACAAGATGATTTACCCACAATTCCTGGTAAAAGATGTCCACTGATCCAGGTAACTGACAACAAACATGTACATGTATGATGACTTGTAGATGGATGAGTGAGAATGTGTCTGCAGTGACTTCCCTACATTAATGTTTCACTAAAAAATAACATGTTTATGGAAAACATCAATCTAGATCTAGAATCTAGATCTAGCATGAAAACATTAAAATGAAACTTGCTGAATAGGTAGATACCCAACAGTAAAACATCAAAGACTAAAATATCATGGTAGTCTGTAAAACACTGGGGTGTTACAATATTATATCCATAAACAATTTTATAAGGTTTGGTGAAGATTGGACGAGACATTTATTACTTAGATAGCGGACAAGGCTAAAAGGCCAAATTTGGATAAATCAAGGGCCATAACTCTGAAGTTCCAGAAACAATCTTGCAGGATATCGAACTTTGACTAGATATTATAGCTATAAACATTTTTATAAGGATTGGTGAAGATTGGATGAGAACTTTTAGAATTAGAGAGCGGACAATTGTGACAGATAGACAGACAGACAGACAGACAAGGAGTAAATCAATATGTCTCCCACACCACTATGTGGTGGGAGACATAATTAGACTTATTTTTGTAATAGCACATGGACACATGAGTTTTGGTCATGGCAGAACCTGTAGAATCATATCTATATTATATGATACATGTAAGCAAACAGAGTCTGGGTCTACTCTGTTTGCAAAGGTATAGAAAGGTATATTTATGAAGTAAAGGGTTAAAGCCTAACATATAATGAACTTTTTGTCAAAGCTATTGGCAGATAAGAAATTGACAATCTATTGTTGTCTTTTACCATTAGTTTGGAGCTTTCCGTTAGCAGATACATAAGCCCTTCCACGCCATTTTTCACCACCTCTGGGGTTACACCAAGTTTCTCTGAAACAAAAAAAGGACATATAACACACACGAGAAACAACAACACTTAGAACAATATCATAACCCTTTCAACCCAGGACATGCATTCCCTGTCATAAATTTGCAAACAGGGTATACCCAGATCAGAGGGCTCCTAGAGGAGCCCTCTGATCTGGGTATGCACTATTTGTCAACCAAAATCATCAGGGAAAAGTTAAGCCTTTCATACTCAGTGGACTCTATAGCAAACATTGGTGGGCTATCCCTTTCCCTGTTCTGTATTGATATAAGAAATAATGACAACATGAATATTTATCAGCTCAATTTTCATAATATAAGATTTTGCTTTGACCAAAAACTGTATAATTAGAACTACATGATGTCAAAAGCAAACAGAGCAGACCCTGATCAGACGGCTCCTATAGGAGCCATCCGATCTGGGTCTACTCTGTTTGCAAATGCGTGAAAACATGTTTATATGAGGGAAAGAGTTATTCCGCTCTAAAAATTCAGGATCGAAAGAGTTAAACACTCAAAATGAATTGCTTCAAAATGATGAACAGCAGTAAAAGCTCTCCTAGGTGATCAGTCAAAACCATCAAGTACAGTAAAAACTCTCCTAGGTGATCACTCAAAACTGTCCAGTACAGTACAAGCTCTCTTAGGGCACCACTCAAAACTGTCAAGTACAGTAAAAACTCTCCTAGATGATCACTCAAAACAGCTAAGTATAGTAAAATATCTTGTAGGTGATCATTCAAAACTGTCCAGCAAAGTAAAAGCTCACCTAGGTGACCACCCAAAACTGTCAAATACAGTAAGTGGTCTCCCAGGTGACCCCCTCCCCCCAAAAGTAAATAGTCTCCTAGGTAATCACTCAAAATTAGCAAGTAAAGTAAATACTCTCCTAGGTGACCATTTAAACTGTGAACAGAAGTGTAGTAAAAGCTGTCCTTGGTCTTTTCAAGCATTTGCAAACATAGCAGACCCAGATCAGACAGCTCCTATAGGAGCTGCATGATCAGTGTCTGGCTCTGTTTGCTTATGAAATTGTAATATATGTGTATTGTAGATCTAATTCTACAGATTCTATCAATACCAAAATTTCACATGTATACAGTAAAACCTCTCCATAACGGTCACTAAATTACATCAAGTATTTTGTTATAGGAGCGTTCTGTTTTACTTTCACCTTGCTTTTTAAGCAGCCACCTGCCATAACTACCAACTTACTAACACAATTAAGTGGACGTTATAGAGAGGATTTACTGTATATGCCATTACAAAAGTTCAGCTAATAAACGTTCATAAGTTAATAGGCCAGGTGATCTATTGTGTACCAAAATTGTCCAGGTATTTCACTTTGAAAGATCGAGGACCATCCAAGGATCATTCCTATGAAGTTTGATTGAATTCCAGTATTGTCTCTCTACCAGTCTGTAAGGCTGAATAAATCAACTCTGCTCTGTTTTCATCATTTTAACTCTTTCCCTGTTGAATATTCATTCATGTAAGAAATAGTGGCATCATGGTCTTCACGGATATTTATCAGCTCAATGTTTATAATGACATAATGTACTCGCGCTTGTTTAGTATTGGTAAAAACTTGTAAGAGTCAGATCTATTATAATTTCATATGCAAACAGAGCAAACCCTGATTAATGGGGCATCCATAAACATTAAAATGACAAGATGGAAAAAAAAATGGACTTAGTCTTACGTGCTGCACTTTGATACACTTTTGGGTTGGCCCCTTTCCTGATAAACTCTAGGCTGATCCTGCAAAACTCCTGTAAAACTGAAATTAAAAGAATGACCAAACATGTATGTACAGTAAAATCCCTCTAAAGAGACCATCTGACAGGGTGTTTTTTTTCATCATTTTGGAAAGATGACCTATACCCTTTTAATTTGGGAATTTTGCCTGATTTGGGAATATTTTAGGCTTTTTAGCTGTAAGAAGATTTCAACAAATTCCCTCCTACTGTCCTACAAAGTCCATTGCAAACACAATAGAATATACCCAGTCAAGCCAAAACTTCTGAAATTTAAAAACAAACTGCAGACCCAGATTAGACAGCTCCTGTAGGAACTGTCTGATCTTGATCTGCTGTTTGTTTATGAATTTTAAAAGTTTTGGTCTGACTGAATTTTCTATGACGTGTCTAAACACTTTTACCTCTGAATCATAATTTGGGGGGAAAAAACACACTTTTTGCCATTGGGAACATAGCCCAATAAGGTCTATAAAATTTCTTAAAAAAGCCATTCCTAGAAAGGCATATTTATGGAGTAAAGGATTAAATCGGCCAGATTCTGATTGGTCAAAAAGTAAATTGGGAGTCCATGACTAATGTTTACATTTTGAACATACATGTATGTCGCTAAAGATTCTGCTAATCGGCCAGATTCTGATTGGTCAAAAAGTAAATTGGGAGTCCATGACTAATATTTACATTTTGAACATATGTTGCTGACTTGATTTATTTAAGAAAATTTAAGATAATGGAATTTTATGAGGATTGACTGGTGAATTTATGCAAAAATATGGCGAGCCTAAAAAATTAGCAGATGAACAATCATTTAGAATTGTTCGGATTTATGTCTCCGATATGGATATATGAAGGGAAATAAAAAAAGAAATGAAATTCATAACTCGCACTCAAGTTATTTGAATAATATCTGGGTTAATATTTCTGTTTTCAGCAGCCCGCTGTCTGGTCAATGATTTAATAATGAGCAGGCGAAAATGGGTTAGGCTATTCCGTTTTTGGTGGTCTACAGCTGAAAAAGTCCATGGATTAGCAATATGACCTGTTGTACCTGTTAAATGTTGTATCTTTGGTATTTAAGTAACTGTATCACCAATAATTGGGCCATATAGGATAATATATATTGGGAGTAGTCTCATCAACGAGCTGCAAGACAGCATGTTAATTTTGTGATGGTTGCCGTCTTACAGTCTCATAGCAATACGTCAAATACTGGGTGGAAATCGTTAATTCTCCAATTTACAATCTGGTCATATTGAAGCTAATTTTCAATGTAAATCTGCACTTTTGTGGCAATTACGTCATTCAAACAACAACTGACCTCAGATATGCTCATAAATCCGCACTGCAACCCATACCGTTGTTGTCATGTGATGTGAGTGTTTACACACAAGTGCAATATACGGATTACTGTAAGCGCTACGAGGAAACGGATTAAGTGGTATAAAAGCAACTACAGAATAACTCTCTTAGGAAGTTCTCTTGTCAGTAGTTCACATATATGTGTACTCTAAATGGTGATATCGAGCTACTTTTGGTTTTAACGCTATCCCGGCAGACGGCAACTGTCACAAAATTAGCATGCTGTCTTACAGGTCATTAATGAGACTACTCTTGTCAGGTACATACATTTAATACATTTATACTACTGTATGTCTTTATTTTAGAATTATCTCGTATTTTGGAAAAAAAATCCAACCCGATATAAATCATTAGGTGTGTCCTAACCTAAATCAGTCTTATTGCCTGTGTACTCTGCCGGGATTTCGTTAAAACCGAAAGCAGCTAGATATCACCATTTAGAGTACACAAATGTGAACTAATATTGGGAGTTGAGCTTTAGAAAGGTCTTAGATGAGCATTACAATGAAGTGGTATCTCAATGGCCAATGAGCCTTAGAGAAGTAGGTGCAAACAATAAACTTTATAATGGAGTTAGTATAGATACAGAGGCCGATTGGAAATTGGGATCAGAAAAAACGCGAAAACACATGATATTATAATCAACCTTGCAATATAAGCAAATACAACAAATATTACCTGCTAAATCTATATCCAAAAGAAAACTCAAATGTGTTTTATGTTTGTCATCAAACATTAACAACATTTTGGCTATTTGAGGGGACAAACGCGTAATAAGATTTTCCTGTTGTTTTTCTTCGTGAACGCCCCGGAAGTTAAATCACCAAGGCTTCAATAAGTCCGGGACTAAATTCGGGACTATAATTCCTTCATTACATATGGAATGCGGATCGCGACATGCCAATTGCTAATTTGATATAGTTGCCAAATGCTAATTGCGTTTTTGCTAGTTACTGAATGACAATGGTTAATTTGCCAGTTGTCTATTTGCCAGTTTGCCAAATGCTAATTGCTTTTTACCACTTGCTATAAATGTCAGTTTCCAATTGCCATTTTGTCATTAATTCTAGTTATCATTAATTATAAGTTATCTTCATGTAGTTATCATTAATTCAAGTTTCTTTTCTCTAAAGAGTGATTGTCGGTTCCACGCAAAATTGACGATACGTTTAGCAGCTATTTAGGAATAGAGCTACGTTATCGTATCTAGGTCAAGTACTACAACCGCATTGCTTTTTCGGGATCCAGATCGATGGACTTCATTACACAATGTGTTTTGTGTCCTTTTATGAATGATATTGTACACACATTTCAATGAAATAAGATATTAGGATCCTCGTTGGCATCGTATGGAATGCGGACCGGGACATGTCATGCAATTACTAAATGCCAGTTGCTAATTTGCTAGTTTGCCAAATGCTAATTCTTTTTGTCTTTCTTTTTTCTTCTTCTTTTTTTGCCAGATGCTAAATGCCAGTTGCATAAAGCTTTTTGCATGTTGCTAAATGCTAATTTGCAAGTTGCAAAATGCTAATTTGCAAGTTGCCAAATGCTAGTTGCTTTGTTGGCATTTGCTAAATGTCAGTTGCTAAATGACAACTGTGTCATTAATTCTAGTTTTTTAACTGAAGAGTGATTGCTGGATCCATGGATTAACAAAATCGGCGGGCTTCGTTCTACACTTATGTTTTGTATCCGTATCAAAACAATAATATACCCAATTTATGTAGATCTGTACGTGACAAGAACACGTTCGTAAATATTTCATTTGGCAAACGGCAAATTAGCAAATGGCATGTCCCGACCAGCATTCCATAATTACAGGAGAGTCAAGACAACATACATGTGAACATATAGACGATACATGTACGAAACAAATTATGTACACATTAGGACAATACATTTGTAAATACCCAAGACAATAAAGTAGAGGAAAACAGATATAAAATACAGTTGAACTTCGATATCTCGAACTCGGATAACTCGAACTTCTGGATAACTCGAACAAAAAGTTCAGTCCCTGCAAAACTTAAAATACAGAATTGCTCTAAAATGTATCGCTACATGTATCTAGAAACACATGTGACATCTTAATACAGGTCTAAAGTAATGCTGAAAGCTCCTACAGGAGCTTTCAGAATTACTTTAGACCCGTATTAAGCTGTGGCCTTGAGAAAACGTTCGGAGTAGAAATCGGATAACTCGAACTCCTCTTATCTCGAACTAATTTGTACGGTCCCTTGAAGTTCGAGTTATCGAAGTTCAACTGTATGTAAGTACAAAAATGAGTCATGCAGGAAACACCACATACAGAACAAACACTCGCCCGAACAGCAACACAAGGAAACAGCAAATGTACATAGGTAGAAAAAACAACAAGAGACGCACAAAGTTATGTAAGTTATCACGAAAAGATCGAAGAGATGACACATGGTTATTATAACACAATGAAGAAAGGTGAATGTTAACTACGCCTGTTGTACATCTCTAACGAAACAGAACATGTGAACGGATGTTGTTGTTCAAAGGATAAAGAATACAGACATTTATTAAAAATGTACACATCTTTGAATACATGTATATCATATAATACATCTATGTACTCCAATTCAGCAGCATGGACGTATAGATCTATATACATGTATATTCCCGATACATATATAATTAAAGCAATACTCTACTCCCAACTGTTTTGTACGGCTTTGCTCAGTTGTGTATGCTTATACAAATGTACTGCTTAATAGTCTAGTTTGACCTTACATGCTGATTCAAATAAAATTATATTTAACCATTAGCATGTTATTGATGCATCAATGGACAAAATAGTTATGATGAAATATGGAAGATGGAACATTGTAGCCGTTTTAGAAAGTATAGAAACAGGTCTATCAAATTCCATTAGCTGAGCTGACCCAGATCAGACGGTTCATACAGGAGCCATCTGATCTGGGTCTACACTGCAAATGCGTAAAAAAGCGTATTAATGAAGGAAATGGTTATGGCAGTGACATATACAAAGATATGTACATTGTGTGTATATGTCACAGTAGAAATTGCGATTCAGGACAATCGTCGATTCTCCTAGGATAGGCCTAAATTGCGATCGCAATCCGATCAAATTAAGTAGGTTGGACCCAGAAGGTTTAGGCTCATTTGCTTGAATGCTTTCTATGTATCTTGACCGGACAATATGATTGATGTACACATATCTATGTGTGATCCTGTACCTCGGTGTGATAAAATATAATGTTCTGTTCTGCTGCATTCGTCTTCCATCAGTGAATATTCACAATGTTATAAATTCTTTCATGATTGTCTATCAGGGAATGGGTTAATATGTGATTATACATAATGAACCAATTTGGATCCGTGATCATTTGTATTTGTGAAGTTCCGAGTAAAAAGGTGGTTAATAATAATATTGATCTTGTTCTCTAAATCACAACTAATCTTAACCATTACCATTTCATATAAACGTGTTTTCATGCATTTACAAACATAGTAGATCCAGATCAGACGGCTCCTATAGGAGTCATATGATCAGGGTCTGCTCTGTTTGCTAATGGCATTTGAAAGATCTGTTTCTTTACTTTCTGAAATGGCTACAATGTTCCACCTTCTATATTTCATTATAACTATTTTGTCCATGAATATTCAGTAGGTACTGCAATTTGGAATAAACATAGAACAGGGAAAGAGTTAACTAGTAGAATTACCAATTATCCTAGGGTAGATTAGAATCGGAGTGTCCTAGGACAGATTTCAATCGCAATCTGTCCAAGGAGAATCGGCCATTGTCCTGAATCGCAATTTCCACTGTGACATATATGTCTCTGGTTAAGCCATTCCCTTATAGGCTATTTTTAGATCCAACCATTTTGAATAAATTACCGAAAAAGAGCATTAACTAGAGAAGAGGATTTTTTTTTAGAATTTTGTAGATTGAAACCATTGTGATTAATAGAGCATTTGCTCAAATAGGACCAAATGCTCAATTTATCACAATGGTTTCAACAGATGACTTTTACAGATGCGTATTTATGGAGGAAGGGGTTTAGGAACATGTATTAATGCGTTTGTAAATAGTCCTGCGGTAAAGGTCTAGTGAGAGAATGCACCACATTTGTGCATGTTGTTGATCGTGTACATCATACGACCCTTCAAATGGTGGAGGTACGGTATATCAACTGTGCGTGGTTGTCAGATCCTGTAACGTGCTACTTTGAGTTACAAATATGACTCATGCTTTAACACATTATCCCCTAGTGACGCATTTTTGCGCATCTATAAAAGCCACTTTATGAAACCATTGTGATAAATAGAGCATTTGTTCCTACAGGAGCAAATGCTCAATTTATCAAAATGGTTTCAAACTACAAAAGTCTAATATTTTGATTTTCTCTAGTTAATACTCCTTTTCGGTAGATACATGTACATTCAAAGAGGTTGGGTCTAATCACAGGGGGCCATTTCGTGGGTCTACATGGTCTAAAAAGTAAAAAAAAAATGATGTAGACCCACGAAATGGCCCCCTGTTGGTCTAATAGCCTAGGAGAGAATGAGTTACGGGCTGCCACAAACCAGAGAAAACAAAATGATGTAAGTTGAGCTTTCCCCGACATGTTACTCTGCGATTTATGGCCTTTCTGTCATACTTTATATGATATTTGTTAAATAATTTTATAATATATGGCCTTGAACTATTTATCTTTTCAAAATTCTCAAAAAATTCCGAGACATTTGCCTAGATTTTCAAATTTCCCTCTCACAGTGTTTTCAAATTTCCTTGACTTTGACTTTTCTCCAACACGTGGCAATCCTGTTTTTTTCTGGAGGATGTAATGACAACAATAAACACATTCAGACTAATGTTTATTCAGATTACAATTTGATTCATTTATCATATAAGAATGAGAAATATGTAAAAAAAAAAACGAACTTTATATTCCAACTCACATACAATATACATGGCAACATATGTACACATCAAGAATTACTGACAGACAACTGGAGATTTGTACCAATTACTCTTAGGGTTTCCTCTAAGCTTCGCCATTAGCATCAATTGAAAAGAAAGTTCAAGATGGTGCACGTATTATTCATATGCCTAAGATGAATGGCCTTTAATTATGGTCATCGATATAAGTAGCTGCTTAATACAGTACGACACTACTCCTGAAAGCTCCCGTAGGAGCTTTCTGCAGTTCTGATAATATTGCATTAAGCAACCACCTATATAAACAACTCAAAAACATACACGTATTTAAAGTGGTCATTGTAAACAGAAATTTCCTATCTTTTAGATGGCCAGGTTTTTTAACCCCCTTTCCTTCATATAAACAGGTTTTCACGCATTTGCCAAAAGAGTAGACCCAGAGCAGATGACTCCTATAGGAGCCGTCTGACCAGGGTCTGGCTTGTTTGCTAATGGACTTTGAAATATGTTTATTTACCTTCTAAAATGGCTACAATGTTCCAACTATATTGCCCATGACTATTCAGTAGGTATTGAAATTCGGGCGAAATACAGAACAAATGAAAAGGGTAAAGGTTATTGACATCCTTTTATCTTTTTGGCACAAACTACTACTCGCTTCGCGACAGTGACGGTGCAAGGAAAAATTCATTCAGAGGAAACCCTGCAAAACCTTATACCGGTATGGTGGCCTTTCCTACTAAAATGTAATGACCGACTGTGTCCACCACAGACAGCCAAGGAGGTAAGCCTACTCTGCTTTGTTCTGTGTTGTCAGAACTATCAAAACACCAGTCAGGTAATACAACATCACATTAAAGTAAGTAAAATGTGTGGCTTAATTTCTCTATACAAATAAACTTTGGTCTACAATAAACCTTTGCATTGCCGAATTTAGCAAAAATCATCAATAGTGGTTAAAAAATTGTAATACAATATAACAATAAAATAATGAACTTTAAAATTGGTAAAAGCAACAAAAACGAGATCCATACAATGGCTGTCATTCATTCCTCTAATATTTAGGAGCAGTTTGATCTGGAGCTACACTATTTGCCATAAATGTGTCTGTTTAACCCTTTCCTTGTTTTATGTTTATTACAAATTTCAATACCTTCTGAATATTCATGCACAAAATAGTTATAATAAAATATGAACGGTGGAACTCTCTAGCCATTTTAGAAACTAAAGAAACAGACCCATTAGCAAATGGAGCAAACCCTGATCAGACAGCTCCTATAGGTTTTATTCAGTCATGAAAATTGCCTTTGCAAACATTTCAGCTCCAAATGCAAACAGTTCAGCTCCAAATGCAAACGGTTCAGCTCCAAATGAAAACAGTTCAGCTCCAAATGAAAATCTAAGTAACTCATCAAGATCAAAGCACACAATCAAACAGTATGTGAGAAAAGTGTCTTTCTAAAGAGCTCCATGTCAGTTTACCTAACATTTCAATGAGAAAAAACATGAAACAAAGGTAACATTTCTATATCTCTATTCACATCCCTCATCCCAGACCTTTCTGCACAGTATCTATGATCAGATTCTATGGTACTCCGCACATACAAAATTTCATTCTACAAATCAGGGGATAAGTGCAAAACTGTTACAGTGCTCCCTCTCTACAACGGCCCTCTCAATAATGACCCCTCCTTACAACAATGCATGCCACTGTTTCTGAAACAACAAGGCTCCAGAAACAACCTTTTTCCATCGTATTTTCTTTATGCCTCGATCAAACCCTATGTTGTGACCACTCTTTAGAATCGTCACTATGTGACGATTCTAAAGAGTGGTCACAACATAGGGTTTGATTGAGGCATAACGGTTTTAGTTCTCGAAATACACCTTATGTGGGGATCTGCAAACAGGCTAATTATGTTTGATTTTCCCTCCCTATAACAACTCCCTCTGAACAATGCATACAATATTTGTTTCCCAAAGGGTGTCGTTGTAGAGAGGGAGCACTGTATAACGACAAATCATGAAGCCTTCCGCAAACTGATTGCAGTTGAGATGTTGCGTAACTCACTATCTCATCAGGATACGAAATGTTCGACATTCTCATCACGTTTATGGAAATAGAAACAAAAATCATAATTCAGAATATAAGACGACAATTTTTGCAAATACTTTTTAATATTAAAGAATGTAGCTAAAATAGCTTTGCACTGAGTCCTTGAAATGAACTCTGTGAGAAGGAAAGGGCACAAACTGTAGGCTTAACAGGAAAAGTCTAGTCAATCAAACTGTAAGTGAGAGGAGGGTCAAGTGTTTATATTGAAAGCGGAAGTTTCCTTTACCTAGCA
The DNA here is from genome assembly GCA_963576725.1 of Azorinus chamasolen. Classification (NCBI taxonomy): domain Eukaryota; kingdom Metazoa; phylum Mollusca; class Bivalvia; order Cardiida; family Solecurtidae; genus Azorinus; species Azorinus chamasolen. Next base: position 15,478,987 of record OY755251.1, on the reverse strand, counting down.
TATAACTATCCTACTTGAAAGAGACACATGTGTTTCCTCTCATCATGCACAAAAATTCCCACAGAAATTCACCACGGTTATTCACCAGCACAATCTAATAGAACAATTGTTCTAACAATTATCCATGAATCAATCCAACTTGATCCTTGCACCCATAGTTAACTCAATTTGTATAAAATCTTGACTGTTTAAAGATTCAACTGAAATACTTTATTTGTGTATTAACTTATTTAACCCTTTCCCTGTTCTATGTTTATTCCAAACTTCATTACCTACTGAATATTCATTAGAAAAATGGTTATAAAGAAATATAGAAGGTGGAACATTGTAGACATTTTAGAAGGCAAAGAAACAGATCTGTCAAATTATATTAGCAAACAGAGCAGACCCTGATCAGACGGCTCCTCTAGGAGCCGTCTGATCTGGGTCTACTCTGTTTGCAAGTGCGTGAAAACATGTTTATATGAGGGAAAGGGTTAATCCTTTACTCCATGAATATTAAAGTATAAAATAATAACATCATGATCGGTACAGGAATTTTTGGCCATGAAAGAAACTATAGAATCTTATCTATATCGTATCATAAGCAAACAGAAGAGACTCTGATGAGATGGCTCCTACAGGAGCCATCTGATCTGGGTCTACTGCTTGCAAAGGCTTAGAAAGGAGTATTAATTGAGTGAAGGATTAAACTTTCTTGTGGCATCTCCTGCCTGACTCCTGTTCTACATGTTTTTTAAAAACCCAGTAATTATACTACAGTAAAATCTCTCTAAAACAACCTTTCACAACTACTTCTAACTAACAGTCTCCAACCCTTTCCATAATGAACATTTATGCATGAATTGAGCACTCAAGAATATTCATTAATTAAAACTTTAAAAGGAAACTGATGGCTTAGACAAAAAACGTTGATTCAGTTCTACACAATTTCATAAGCAAACAGAGCAGACCCTCATCAGTAGATCCCATGGTAGCCATTTGATCTGGGTCTACTTACTCTGCAAAGGCCTGTATGGTGTGTACAGTAAAACCTCTCTATAACGACCACTTAATTGTGTTAATTAGTTGGTATTTTGGGCAGGTGGTTGCTTAAAGCAAGGTGAAAGTAAAACAGAATGCTCCCATAGGAGCATTCTGTTTTACTTTCAACTTGCTGTAAGCATCCACCTGCCTTTAACACACAATACTTGATGTAATTTAGTGGTCGTTATAGAGAGGTTTTACAGTATTTATATGGAGGAAAGGGTCAGAGCAAGACAAGGGTAATGCAGAGAGCTCCAAAATGAGATTTCATCAATATTTTTATTTGGCATTTTTTAAAGATCATTTGTGGTTATTTTAAAGAGATTTAACTGGATTCATCATTCATAGTATCATGAAAGACATTGCGAATTTAGTAAGTTGTCAACATACAACATGAAAAAGGTCTTTCCAGGAACCTCAAAATTAATCACTACTGAAAGAGACAAATTATTTGTCAACGACCACGTCCTTCATTAATAGCTGGTTAAAAAACAATGTGTACGAAACACAACATTAACACAATAACCAACACAACAGTTTTTTTTTAATATCTTATTGCTATCCCTCCAGTGCTGATTTCTGACCACTCTAATAAAAGACCGCAAACATCAACCATAGTTCAGAAATGCTTTTCAAATTCTTTTATTGTAACCTTTCAGTTCCCAATTCTTCCTTTCAAATTAAGAAAACATTTACAAAACAATATATAGTCGTTTCAATTTAAGACTCGCTTAAATACTGTGCTAACATTTACCTGAGAACCTTCATACAGAGTTCCAAATAAGATGCGTAAATTTAAACTGTCAAACATTTTTTACAATAACTTATTTATTTCTCCACCAAACTCTATACTCATAATACTGTGACCACTCTTTAGAATCGTCTCTTCGAGACGATTCTAAAGATTGGTCACAGTATAGGGGTTGGTGGAGAAATGACAATTTTAGTATTTAGGTACGCACCTTTATCTGTAGCTCTGTTCATACCATCAAACCTTCTCAAACAACAAAGAGACAAAAATATACATGAGCCAAGCTGTATAAAATCTCGCCCATGAAGAAAGTAAACAATGTTGACCAAAGTAAACAACTTTCTTTGAAATGCAGAAACCGGGTCAACAGTATTTTTAACCCTGTGCTCAATAAATATGCGAGCAAAGATTATTTCTATTCTGACAGTAATCCCGTTACTCAATAAATACGCTTTTCTACACCTTTGCAAACGGAGTAGACCCAGATAAGACAGTTCCTATAGGAGTTGTCTAATCAGGGTCTGCTCTGTTTGCTTATGAAATGATACGATTTTACAGTTTCTGCCAGGGCCAAAATATTCTGTGTTCAGGTATCATTATGAAAATTAATTTAATTTCATTATGTCATTATTTCTTATATGAATATTCATGGAGTAAAGGGTTAAAGATTTATGCTGCGCAAATTTCCACAATTTTTGCGTTTCAAACTGACTTCAGAATTGGAATCTATGTACCGTAACACTTATTTAACACTTAACAGCATGGTTAATAAATGATTGTGTCGAAAAAAAAAAGAAAACTGGATTGCTACGGAAACCAACGGAACAGCATTCGCCATTGGCCTGAATCAGTCGTAAGATTCAAATTTACATACCAGAAATAGTCATTCGATGTATATGTAGACCAACAACCAGTGTCAGCTATTGTGCATGTGATAACAACCTAATTAATATTCAAAGCGTTGTTCCGAAATAGAATCGGTGTCATTCAGAACTTGGCCGAAGATATCCGCTAATTTCCATACAAAATCCCTGTTTCTAAAAAGGAGGCTCCTTTTAAAGAATTTAGCAGTATTTTGACAGTGATGATATTTAGCTGAACAAACATATCCTGATGGAAAATGGGTTGTAAGCATTATTTTCATTGTATGTATACGCATACAGCTTCTGGTGTTGATTGATTTATACGAAAAATGTGCTTAATATATCTTTAACTCACCAGCAGCTACCTCTAAACTGCTAAACTCAGTACACACTCATCATACACGGTGATTCTCATCTTAAATATAGGACTCCAGAAAAGAGAGCACAGATAAATATTTTGCAACAAATTTCCTTCATTTCTCCACCCTATCCTTTTAAACTACAACAATTCTAATAAGTAGTCACACTATGGGATTTGGCTGAGAAATTAGGACTTAAGCATCTGACATACACTCCCTTCCTAGAACACATTTAACCCTTTCCCTGGTGAATAGTTATCCGTGAATTGGTCACTGCATAAATATCAATTAACTTAACCCTTTCCCTCATATAAACATGTTTTCACGCATTTGCAAATAGAGTAGACCCAGATCAGACGGCTCCTAGAGGAGCCGTCTGATCAGGGTCTGCTCTGTTTGCTATTAGAATTTGATAGATCTGTTTCTTTAGTTTCTAAAATGGCTATAATGTTCCACATTCTATATTTCGTTATAACTATTTTTCCCATGAATATTCAGTAGGTATTGAAATTTGGTCTAAATATAGAACAGGGAAAGGTTTAAATAATTAATATTGGTCAACTTAATTTTTATAAGTTAAAACTTTCAAGTGGGTGTTTTTGCTTTGGCAAGAACTGTAGGATCAGATCTACATAATTTCATATGCAAACAGAGAAGACGCAGATCAGACGGCTCCAGTAGAAAAGGGTTAAAAAGGGTTAAATTTACACAGTTTCAAAGGGTTAAGAGGCTGGTTTTGTACAGAGAGGCTCATGTACAAGTTACATATATGTACATATATCTTAGGTACAATTTGTTTACAAGACACAAATGATTTTTTATAGTGACTACATATTTCTGTGACCACTATTCATCTGTATGACACAATGAGTTGCTGATTCTTTCTATCATCAAACATACACAATAACTAAGTTATCATTATGTGACATAAACAATGCAAACAAATATTTCAAGTTTGTGCACATCTATGGAAGTCCTGCAACAGTATATACAAATGTAAAGTAAAATCTTAATCCTTAAAGTTAACTCTTTGAATTGACCTCATTTATGCAGCTTTTTGTATCTCAATATAAAATGACATAAACTTGGGTTTTATCATCTGAAAAGTTTAAGGTCAAACCCCCAAAACAGTCACCGAACACACTAATAATATTTGTTTACAGCAGGCAACATTTTTGGCACTCATTATGTTTAAGATAGTATTAAAAAGAAAGTATTTAATACATGTGAAACAATTGTTCTCCCAATAGCTGCATGAAATAAGCACTGGGTGTTATAAAAAGTCCTTATTTACCTCTGTACACGGCTATACAAGCCGACAAAACCAAATATTATGCTTTAACAAGGACTTCTCACTTGTAGATCTTGTCCTTGATGACATGCTCAAGGTCACTGTAGCCATAGGTTTTGAACACCTTCCTTTTCAAATAGAACTCTGAAAACCAAAGAAAATACGAATTACATTAACTATATCAGAGGAACAGATCAATGTGTATTCTCAAACACTAAAAAAGTCATTTCTCCACCAAACCCTATGTTGTGACCACTCTTCAAGACGATTCTAAATATTGTAATTTATGCATCTAAATTCTTATCTGGACCTCTGTGTATGACAGAATCTTTCAGTGAGTATCTGCACACATTATGATACAGTAAAACACCTGTCTTGATAGTCCAACCTAATCCCACCATTTTTTTATTCTTTGGCAAACAGATCTGTTTTGTAGGAGCTTTCAGCATTACTTGCGACCTGCATCAAGTTGTCACATGTTTTTATAGATACGTGCAGTGGTGAATTTTAGAAAAATACCTGTATTACAGATTTTTGAAGAGATCAAACTTTTACATAGCGTTAACACGAAGATCGAATTATCCGAGTTTGAAATACATGTATTAAGATGCATTGAATAGCCCTAAGCTCTTTTTTCTAGTCTTTCGGTGTAAATACTCACGAATCTCAAGCATCTCTGGTGGCTCATTCTTCTCCAGCTTGTACGAATCATAGCCGAGACATTCTTGTTTGATTATGTTACCAGCAAAGCTGAGATCTGTGAGAGCGGGGACAACAACGTGGAAGTTCCTCCTGACCACATCAACCTTGGGCATATAGTAGCCAGACTGTAAGACAAGGGAATTGCATGTACATATACTTAGCAGAGGCCCAGATAAGATGTGTAAATTAAAACATTTTCAATAAAAGAAATGGGACATGGATGCCCCCGCCGGCAAACAGGAAGTAGATGGACGACAGATCTGAAAAGGGGAGACACTTTACAACTCATTATGATAATGCTTCAGACCAAATATCAAATCATTCCACCTTACACAAGCCAAGAAATCCTTGACGAAAATTTAGGACGCACGGACAGCAAGGGAAAAACTTAATACCTCCGTCGCCTAAAGGCGGGGGCATAAAAATAACTTCTTTATTACTCCACCAAACCGTATATTGTGACCACTCTTTAGAATAGTCTTGAAGAGGATTTGGTGGAGAAATGACAATTTTAGCACTTGAGTATACAAGTTTATCTGTTGCTCTGACTTATTTCATGATATAGTCTTGTCATCAGCAAACAGAGCAGACCCTGATCAGATGGCTCCGATCGGAGCCGTCTGAACTGGATCTACACTGTTTGCAAAGGCATAGAAAGGCTTATTTATGGAGTAAAGGGTTAAACCATTTGATTCTCCCCTTAAACATCAACTTTTGAAAATAAAATTTCCACAAAACTCATAAGGTTAACTCTGTACTACATGAAACTTCATGTAAGAAATAATGCAGGGTTCATACAGAGATTTCGTGGGAAAATTCAAGCACTTTTCAAGGACTTGATTTAAAAATTTAAGCACTATTAGTGACACAATCTGTTTGCCCAAACACTGAAAACGTCCATTCAAAAGCATCCACAAGCAGGAATAGCTTAATTAAGCACAAGAGTAATGCAGAAGGTTCCTGTAGGATCTTTCTGTATTATTTTTACACTTCAATAGGTAGTCACATATCTGCACATGTCAAAAAATCTACTAAAGTATATTTGAATGATGAGTCATAGGAAATCTGCCGTAGCCAATAGTTCTGCCTGAACAGTTTTCAAGGACATTTATGAAGATTTTCAAGCACTTTTCAAGCACTTTTCAAGATTGGCCAAAACATAAGCACTTTTCAAGCACTTATGTTTTCAAGCACTTTTCAAGGCAACCCCTGAAATTCAAGGAGTTTTCAAGGCTGTGCGAACCCTGTAATGACATCATAAATATTCATTATCTGTATTTTCATACTGCCAGATGTACACAAGAGTTTTTTGTATTTGTAGAATCTACAGAATTAGATCCATGTAACTCCATAGGCATACAGAGTAGATTCTGATTAGACGGCTCCTAAAAGGAGCCGTCTGGGTCCATGCTTATAAAGCTTTTTAGTTGAGTCTGAGTTCGTTCTCAAGCTTTTGATTGGTCAGATTTGAGTTCTCAAGCTTTTGATTGGTCAGATTTGAGCCATAGGCTCAAATCTGACCAATCAAAAGCTTGAGAACGAACTCAGACTCTTGAGTTCTCAAGCTTTTGATTGGTCAGATTTGAGCCATAGGCTCAAATCTGATCAATCAAAAGCTTGAGAACGAACTCAGACTCTAACTTAATGCTTTATAAGAATGGATATTGATCTGGGTCTACTGTTTGCAAAGGTGTAAAAGGCATATTTATGGAGTAAAGGATTAAAACCTAATTGCCCTGTCACAAAATCTGTACTTACAGCATATTTGCTGATCAACTCTGCAAAGCTCCTTGGGGGCTTAATCTTGGTCCTGTCCAAGTCCATTAGAAAGCACTCACTGTCATCTTTGTCGATGATTACTGTCATATTCTGAAAAGATAAATCCTTCATTTTCTAATCCAACCATTCCTGTCTGTTGGCCAAAAACTTCCCCTATCTGCATGTATTTATGAAACTATAAAATTAACTGTCAGTATTAATATCAATACAAGAGTTGTCCGCAGACAGCGCGCTCCACTTTCTTTAGTGCTGGATAGTGTAGTGGAAGTCTAAGTCAGAAAGGGGAGATAACAACAGCAATATTAATTTTAGGGTTACCTACCCTTGTGAAATGGGTCCCCCTTGTAATAGTTAATATGTATACCAAAGATGAACCAAATATCTTGGACAGTTTCTGAGACATGGACCTGAACATAAAACTTAACCAACAATGAAAATTGTAAGTCGAAAAAGGGGCATAAACATGGCAAAATTAATTTTAGGTTTACCTACCCTTGTGAAATGGGTTCCCCTTGTGATAGTTAATGTGTATACCAAAGATGAGTCAAATATCTTTGACAGTTTCTGAGACATGGACCTGAACATAAAACTTAACCAACAATGAAAATTATAAGTCGAAAAAGGGGCATAAATATGGCAAAATTAATTTTAGGGTTACCTACCCTTGTGAAATGGGTTCCCCTTGTGATAGTTAATGTGTATACCAAAGATGAGCCAAATATCTTTGACAGGTTCTGAGACATGGACCTGAACATAAAACTTAACCAACAATGAAAATTCTAAGTCGAAAAAGGGGCATAACTATGGCAAAATTAATTTTAGAGTTACCTACCCTTGTGAAATGGGTTCCCCTTGTGATAGTAAACATACATATCAAATATGAACCAAATATCTTTGATGGTTTCTGAGAAAAGGACCTTAACAAAAAGGTTAACCAACGCCGACGCCGACGAGAGGGTCATGACAATACCTCCACTTTTTGAAAAAGTGGAGCTAAAAAACAGTACTGAATTCTTACATAATTATTCATACGTCCGGCTTATTTGAGCTTGGGTAAAGGCCAAATGTGCATTGTAGGTTTAAAACATGACACTTGATAAGGGTAAACTCTTTTAACCTTTACTCAATGAATATTCATGTAAGAAATAATGACATCATGAATACTAATTAGATTAATATATAAAATGGTATATTAACATATGCAAGTTTTGCCAAGGCAGAAACCATAGAACCAGATCTATATTAATCCATAGGCAAACAGAGCAGACCCATATCAGACCTATAGGAGCCATCTGATTTGGGTCTACTCTGTTTGCAAAGGCGTATTTAAGGAGTTTAGGGTAAAATCTTAGATTACAAAATGATTCTGTTCAGTTAAAACAATATGACAAACAATGTGTAAAATCCTAGTCAGATATTTCGCCTTGTCTGGCTTTTATTCTTTGCTAAACTGTATGGTCTCCATAAAATTATATATAAATCGTCAACAGTGACCTGTCCTTCATCGATCATCACTACTGAGCTTTTACCATGTGATTGCCGCGTACTGTGATTAATCGGCACATCACTACTGCATAGTTATATTGTCCTACACAATTCCCTGGTGCCCTATTTTCTGGACAATGTACAGTGTCAGTCTTTGTCAAGTTTACTCACCATGTGAAAATCATGTATGACTACCGAACGCCTGCAGTCATCAAACTTTGGAACATCAATCTTCTCCACTTCTTCCTCAACCAAGATATCTACTTCTTCTTCAAGAACACATCTCTCTACACCATAATCCTGATAACTGGGCAGAGGTGTTGGCATTGTGTTAGTTTCGTCATCCACATAGTGGATCGTTAGTCTGGAAACCTTGTGCTGTAAAAAAACAAGGAGCCATTGGAACCGGTGGATGCTTGAACTGCTCTTTGTCACAAGAATATCGAAACAAGAAGTACAATAATTTTAAACTACCCATTTACAATTAAATCAAAAACCAAATGGCAAGGTGCAAATATTCCATCAGCTGAAGTTTCTTTGAATCCTATCCTTAGCTGCTGAGAAATCAAGCAGAAAAGAAAGAACTACATATACAGTAAAACCTCTCTATAACGATCACTAAATTACACCAATTATTTTGTGTTAAAGGCAGGCGGCTGCTTAAAGCAAGGTGAAAGTAAAACAGAACGCTCCTAGAGGAGCGTTCTGTTTAACTTTCACCTTGCTTTAAGCAACCATCTGCTCTAAATACCAACTAATTAACACAATTTAGTGGTCGTTATAGAGAGGTTTTACTGTATACACCATATATAATCAATGTATTATTTAACACATTCCCGCATATTGATGCCTTTTGACGCTTCTGTAAATGCCACTTTGTGAAACCATTGTGATAAATAGAGCATTTGCTCCTATAGAAGCAAATGCTCTATTTATCACAATGGTTTCAAACTACAAAATTCAAAAATGTTCCTTTTCTCTATTTAATGCTCCTTTTTGGTAGATTTATTCAAAGTGGTTGGATCTCAAAATAGCCTATGCGGGAATGGGTTAAATGAATTAAAGGCCTATAACTCTAAGGAAAAACAACAAATTATAAGAGGACCATGACGGCCCCAATCACTCACCTGGTTACTATAGACTTGTGCATACACTGTATTTTCTATGTAAAAAAGTCAGCTTCAGATCAGGGGCCAATATGAAACCAAGGGCCATAACTTTAGGCATGGAGGTTAAAATTTGAATAATCTTGGTAGAGGACCATTAAGTGATGCTTCATATCAAATATCAAAGGTCTGGGCCTTATAGCTTCACAGATGGTTCATAATTTAAACAACATTGGTAGATGATCATAAGGCGAAGCAACATGCAAAATAGTAAAGGTCTAAGCCATTTAGTTTAAAAGGAGAAGTTTTTTTTTAAAGATTTAACTATGAACTAGAAAATTGTGTCTGTAAGACACAGTGATGCCCCCGTGTATGTGCTTGCCTAGCTGCACGTAAAATTTCCGAGTCATTTAACCTTGACCTTGGGCTTGCGGGCAGCATGGGCTGGGTGTGCAATGAAAGTATGGATGGTGTTTAATGTGTATATGCAATTCCATGGCAATAGCTACAGTGGATAGGGAGATATATAAGACAATGAAAAAACTGTGACAAAAACTGCACGTAAATGTGACAACCAACTGCACGTAAAATTTCAAAGTCATTTGACCTCGACCTTGGGCTTGCGGGCAGCATGGGTGGGGTGCCATATGATAGCACAGATGGTAATTGATGTGTATGTGAAGTTTCATGTGTATAAGTGTAGAAATTACTGACTTATAACACTTGAAAAACTGTGACAACCAACTGCACCTAAAAGCATGACAGACGGACAGATGGACGGACGGACATGTGCAAAACATAATGCCCCCTGACTATCGTCAACGGGGGCATAAAAACTGATAAGCCCAGGGGTGGGGCCATTTTTGGCCTGGGAGTCATAATTTGAAAATCTTTGTAGAGGACTATCAAATGATGCTACCTACCAAACATCAAAGATCTGGGCCTTACAGTTTCAGAGAAGATTTTCCTATGAAAAACTGATAAGCCCCGAGGTGGGACTATTTTTGGCCCAGGGGTCATAATTTGAACAATCTTTGTAGAGGACCATAAGATCATGCTACAATACCAAATATAAAAGGTCTAGGCCTATGGAGCAAATGCTCTATTAACCACAATGGTTCCAAAAAGTGACTTTTACAGAGGCGTCAAAAGGCGTAAATATGAGGGAATGGGTAAATGATGATCACATTTGGATGGCAAATATGGTTGTACTTACTTTGTGGGCCATGTACTTGTACAGGTACACACTGCCCACTATGCCTGCACTGAGCACCAGCAAAGCGATGATTAGAAGGAAAACATTGACCATTCGCTTGGTGCGCTCGCTAGGCATAACCTCGACATGAAGAGTTCTTCCAGCAGGCTCTGCATTGTCAGGGACAGTCTGCAAGAGATAAGAGTATCAGTCATACCATTCTGGTTACAGATATAACATATTTACCTTAAATACTGAGAAATAAGATGCGTAAATTAACCCTTTATTCCATGAATATTGAATTTTCATGTAAGAAGAAAAGACCTCATGAATATTGATTAGATTCATTGATATAATAGCACATGGATAAGTAATGTTCGACCATGGCAGAAACAGTGGAATCAGATCTGTATTACTCCATAAGCAAACAGAGTGGACACTGATCAGATGGCTAATACATATTAACCCCTTCCCTCTTCAATGTTTATTCCAAATTTCTACTGAGTTTCAACAAATTTCTATTTCAAATTTTCTACTGAATATATTAATATATAGCCAAAATAGTTATAATGGAAGGTGGAACATTGTAGCCATTTTAGAAAGTAAAGTAACAGATCTATCAGATTCCATTTGCCAACAGAGTAGACCCTGATCAGACGGCTCCTATAGTTTGCAGATGCGTGAAAGTGAAAAGGGTCAACCCTTTCCTTCATGAATATAATTGACTTTTCATACATTTGCAAACAGAGTTGACCCTGATCAGGGTCTGCTCTGTTTGCTAACCGAATTTGATAGATCTGTTTCTTTACTTTTTAAAACGACTACAATACTCCACCTTCCACATTTCATTGTAACTATTTTGTCCATAAATATTCAGTAGGTGTGGAAACTTTTAATCTTGTTAGAATTATATCTTGGAAGTTTGTTCTTTAAAATCTGTTTTTAGCTCCTGTGACCCATTCATGCCCTGGAAATTTAGCCTGTCCCTGTTTGTTCATTTATGAAATACAAAGACATTTTTTCAAAGTTTGGTGCAGGTTCAACAACACAAGCTTAACCCTTTCCCTGTTCCATGTTTATTCCAAATTTCAATACTTACTGAATATTCATTAACATATACATGTAGCTATAAAGAAATATGAAAGGTGGAACATTGTAGACATTTTAGAAAGTACAGATACAGATCTATCAAATTATATTAGCAAACAGAGCAGACCCTGATCAGACGGCTCCTCTAGGAGCCGTCTGATCTGGGTCTACTCTGTTTGAAAAATGCGAAAAAAACACGTTTATATGAGGGAAAGGGTTAACATCCAAGACAGTGACAACTTCCGGCTTTCATTCCGCTTCTTAGAAACCGTACATGTATGCATGTTGTAAATTAAGGAAGTAAATAATTATGTTAAATATTAAATATTTTAAGAGCCCCATGTTACAGACATTCGGACTCAATGGCATTCAGCCAATTTGTTCAAAATAATTTGAGTTAACTGCAAACAATGTTGACTGGTATTCTTAAAGATTATGAATAATTGAGACACAAATGATAATTATAATTTGCACAGTGTATTTTATTCCACATCTGGATCTGCACCGATGCCTGTTCTATTTGACTTGGAAGATGGAAAGTTTTCATCATAACTTAACCCATTACCACATAGGCTATTTTTAGGTACAACCTCTTTGAATGAATCTACCAAAAAGGAACATTAACTAGAGAAAAGGATTTTGTTTTAGAATTTTGTTGCTTGAAACCATTGTGATAAATATGCATTTGCTCCTAAAAAATAGAGGCAAATGCTCTACTTATCACAATGGTTTCACAAAGTGACTTTTACGGAGTCGTCAATATGAGGGAATGGGTTAAACTAGGAGGAAAATATATACAGAGCAACAGATAAAGGTGCGTACTCGTACACTAAAACCGTCTATTCTCAACCAAACCCTATGGTGTGACCACTCTTTAGAACAGTCTCTTCGAGAGGATTCTAAACACTGGTCATAACATAGGGTTTGGTGGGAAAATAAAGGAGTTATTCATGAAAATGTTTCAGTTGATGCATCTCATCTGAACCTCTGTATACACGATGTACTTTTTGAAAAGGGAAATGGGGCCACAATTCAGCCCCAAACCAAAGGTGCTCGACGCATGCTTGGACTCACCCATGGACCCCCCCCCCCCCCCCCCCCCCCCAAAAAAAATAAAAAAATTGTGAGCGAAGTATGTTAAACTAGCCTAAAACTATCTATTTGAACCTTAAACCACTCCGAAAAACGAGAAAAACGCGACTCGGAAAAAATTTCCTATCGGTTCTATATATGTATTGAAAGGTATCTAACTACGACAGATCAGCTGCGGAAAATACAACAGTCATGTTTTTCAAAGTCTTACAGCAACGCCAATTCAACACCGATTTTAATCATTTTGGTCTTGATCCGTTCCAAATTCCATATGCTAAGCGGCACAGTTAGTGCTTTCCTTAAATATTGCCCCGTCTTGTTGCTGCAAGACCGCGAATTTGAAAATACGCTAGAGCGAAACGATGTGACTCCCTCCAGGACGCATAGAAGTATTATAGGGGGATCTGTATTTGTTAAACTTTTCAGCAAAAACGCGAATTATGCTGAAACACATTCGAAAAACATTTAACTTACCGCAGTTAAAACGATGCTGGCTATTTGTAGTCTGCTATGAGACGCCAGTTTTCTTTCTCCTACTTTCGTTTTCAGCGGAAGTGGCCAAATCGCTGTGGCCCGGAAGTAGTAGTCAATTTGCATATCGAATAGTTTATGAGCCGAGTCACAGCAAAATGGTTGCATCCGTTCAAAAGGAAAGTTGGAGAAAGAAAACTGGCGCCTCGTAGCTGACTGGAAATAGTAAGCACCGTTTTAATTGCGGCGAGTTTAATGTTTTTAGATAGTGTTTAACCATAATTCGCGTTTTTGTTGAAAAGATTAAAGAATACAGAGCCCCCTATATACGTCTATGCATCCTGGCGGGAGTCACATCGTTTCGCTCTAGAGTTTTTTCAAATTCGCGGTCTTGCAGCGACAAGACGGAGCAATATTTAAAGAAAGCACTAATTGTGCCGCTTAGCATATGGAATTTGGAACGGATCAAGACCATACTGATTGAAATCGGCATTGAATTGGCTTTGCTGTAAGACTTTGAAAAACATGGCTGTTGTATTTTCCGCAGCTGATCTGACGTAGTTAGATACCTTTCAATACATATATAGTTCAAATAGATAGTTTAGGCCAGTTGAACATACTTCGTTCACAATCTTTTTTTTCTTTTCTTTTTTTTTTTGGGGGGGGGGGGGGGGGGGGGGGCATGGATGAGTCCAAGCATGCGTCGCGCACCTTTGCCCCAAACTGGCCTTAAAAGAGTACTGTTGAATTACCTTTGTGATTTTTTTTTTTATCAAAATGAAATAAAATTGAGATAGGGCCTAAAGCAAATTAAGGTGTGACATTTTGTGAAAAAATCATTTTTCTTAAAACTTATTTTCTCTAGTTGCATGCATTTTACTGTAAAGTCATGAACCTTAAGTAAAAATTGAAAGATTTTGAAGAAGTGTGTGGACGTTTTTTAGAAAAGTTCTCTAATTTACCCATTTACATGTAGCTGCAAAATATTTAACAGACATGGTTAATTTGATTAGAAAGCAATAGTACTGCAATGGTAGTATATGATATCCAACTAACATATTCATATACAAATGTATATAGTTACGTAAGGTCTAATTAATATTCATGATGAATAAATATAACTTTCATAGAAATGCAATGATTTTTAAACTTGTATTTTGACACTCAAAATGAACAAGGAAAACAAGACATTAGGTCCTTTGAATATAAAATATATACATGTATACAGTGGAACCTCAATAACTCAAACTCAGATAACTCAAACTTCAGGATAACTCGAACTAAAAGTTTGGTCCTTTCACACATGTGACAGTTTAATGCTGGTCTAAAGTAATGCTGAATATTTCAGTGAAAACATGATGTGTTTGTGAAACACTATGCCCTCTATTATTCCCAATATAAATTTGACCAGTAATTTGACCTTTGACCTTTAACCTTGATATATGACCTTGACCTTAATAAGTCACCCTTAGAATGTTCGCCTCCATAAGCTGCACATGCATGCCAAGTTTGAAGTATGTATGTGCAATGGCTACAAAATCATTGCCAATTTTAAAGTTGTACACAAACCAACCAACAGACAGGTCAAAAATATATGCCCCGGTGGCCACCCCACCCCTTTTGATCGGGGAGAGGTAATAAAAAACACTGTATCATATCAAACTACATTGCTAACATTGGCTTTGTTGGCAAAAAAGTCAACTAACGAGCTAACCAGTTACTAGTATGAGTCCTAAATTAGAATATGCCTCTCCAATATGGAATGCTCAGCAACAAAGCAAAACAAAGCAAATTGAGCAGGCGCAACGCAATGCTGCCATATTCATTGCCAACAAACCTTTCAACCCACACTACCCAGACAGTGTTACATCGATCATCTCTTCACTCCAGTGGGCATCACTACAACAATGTCGACAACGATTTGACTTGGTCCTCCTCTATAGGGTTGTCCATGGTCTTGCTGCTGTACCAGCTACTCCTACTACCCCTTCAACCAGACGAAGCACCAGTCTAAAATTTCTTCAACCACACAGCCGATTAAATGTCTAACATCACTCATTTTTCCCTAGAATTATACCAGTCTGGAACGGCCTGTCCAACTCAGTTGTGACTGCCCCGAGCCTGGGCACCTTCAAGACAGCCATCAGTCACTCCCAGATTGCCAGGCGTAGAGCAGTGGAAGAATGTACATTGTATATACATGTTTTGCAATTACTGGTAGCTATTTTATCAGTCATGTTGGATACCTTGTCTGCACTTTACCCGGCATGCAGTTTTACATAGGTCTTCTTCAGTAGGTGTCATGATCTGGCGTTGAGGAGTATACCATTGAAGTTGAAACATATCTACATCTACTGGGATACTCCCAACAATCAATTCCTGATCATTACTGGGAGAACTTGTGAAGAACTAATTTATATAAAGTTTTTGCATAACGAGCAATGAAAGCGAACTTTTCAAGGAATTGCATAAAATGTCTGATCAGGTTGAAAAAAAAATCGATTTGAAATAGACCAGACATTATTAGCTTTCAAACTTCAAAGCTGAAAGTGCATGCCAGCAGATGTTGCAACCAATTTAATGTGTTCCATGCTTGATTCGTTGTGTCAAGAATGTAGAAAACAAGCATTGATGAAAACACTGCAAATTAACTTTTCTATTTTTAGCCACATTGTGTTACCGGTTCTAGGACATTAGCCCATCTGCAACCCCCCCCCCCCACAAACACACACACACACTTCTCTAAGGGTGGACATTAGTCCACCCATGTTTTCTTGGTGGGCGGACATTAGCCCACTCGTGTTTTTGTGATGGGCGGACATTAGTCCCCCTGGTGATATATCGAAGGCTGACAATAGCCCACTCGGACAGTAGACCCCTCGAGATTTGCCCACCTATCTCTGAAAGGCCAAAAGACTATAAAAATATTACCTTCGACGTTAGATCGGAGCAGCATCTGACACAAATTTTATTTTCGGTAATGTTCGAATATGTATGTTGAACTACAAGACCACGGTCCAAAATGTTACGGACCAGAAATAAAAAAAACCTAGACGACTGCGGATAAAACAAAACAATCTAAGAAGAAAAAAATAAAACAATAATACATAAACTTGTTTTGTTTCTTTCCAGATTGTCATATTAAAGAATGTGTTAAATTTAAAGATAATTATCAAACTCTGCGTAATTGGCTGAAAAACTCGTAGGTGTGATAATCAAATTAATTACATGCACGTGTTTGATAATCCAAATAGATGTGTATGCTGTTCTTTATCCTGCTGTTTATAAGTAATTAAGGTAATTAACGGTTTGGAAATAATTGGTGTGCGTGTGTTGCATATTACAAGAATTTGTTGTATCCTTATGTGATCGGTAATTAAAGTTAATCAGGTAAAACATTTAATAACTGCATCAATTGTATCCGGGATTCGGTTAAAAGTTTATACATTGCACGGCAGCGGAAGTGAACATATTGAAGGCAGCGTTCGTGTTTATTAAAATCATATTACAAATTCAATCTATGGTTTTCATGTTAATATTTTAAAACAAACAATGTAATTATCCATGATTTATCATACAGTGCAATGAAACATATAAACAAACATTAAAGATAATTATGGGCCAAACATCCTTGGTCCGAAAAAGACTTGTTTTCTGTATCATAAAGACTCACAGAACCAGTAAGAAAAGCATAATTATTACTAAGGGGGGTAAATCTCGAGGGGTCTACTGGCCGAGTGGGCTAATGTCCGCCTTCGCTATATTACCAGGGTGCAAATGTCCGCCCCCGCAAAAACAAGAGTAGGCTAATGTCCATCCACCACGATAATACGTGTGGGCCAATGTCCATCCTTAGAGAAATCAGTACCCTCTGATATAAATACGGAGTTTTTTCTCCAAATAATGAGTGACAGTTCATCTATTTTGGTCAAAATGTGAATATTCATTAGGTATAGGGTTAAAATTACCTGGCAATACTGTACACCTTGATTTAATTTGTTTAATATTATTCCTTACAATCAACTGTTGTTCAGGCTATCAGGTACAGATCTATTTATAATATTAAACAAATACAATCGTCATTTCTCCATCTAACTCTATGTTGTAACCGCTCTTTACTATCAGCTCTTCAAGCCGATTCCAAAGTGTAGTCACACCGGGTACAGACAAAACCACATGTGGACAAAACCCCAGCAGTACGTAACCCCATAGGACAATACCCCATAGGACACAACCCCATTGCCAAATGTGTCAAGGCGGAAAAAAAACCCATACATTAATATAATTGGGTTATAAATCAACTTCTAGATAATTTGAAGAAGAAACTCTCAATCAGGATATAAATTCAAAGCAAGATTTATAAATTTTCAAATTTAAAGTTACAATCTGCAAATAAAAATAGAAGTTACAGCATATTTAAAATTAGGTCAACATTATGAATAAATGAAGAATGCATTCATAGTTAAATAGGCTTTAGTTTACTTTTACTTTTTACTTTAATTGTTGCTTTTAGCAGTATCAATGTTCAGTAGTCATAATCATATATTAAATTCAATTAAAGAGGATTATGCTAAACTACTGATTGAATGTGTAATGTGTTTTTAGATGTATCAAAGTTAATTATATACACAATTAATTAAACAGGATTATTACAGAGGATGTCCCTACATTTGACGCGTTTCATAAACACTTAAAATATACAAAACTCATTTATTTATATGCTGAAAAGTAGTATATCGCAAAAAGCCCCATCCAATTACCGTTTATAATGACAAAACATCCATGTGTTTGATATCGCCGATCCCGGTTTTACTACCCGAAGTTTCAGTTTCATTTGGGTTGGGTTTTAGTTTCATAACTGTTCGCCCTATTCGTAATCTCCTACCACTTCCGAGAAAGCTATTGCGTAAACAATGGAGGGGTCGGGTGATCATCGGCAAAACGCGGAAGAATTTGACGGAAAAGGCCGATAGTATTGTGCTGTAGAACAAAAATTATCAGTATTAATGAAATCGGTTTATTTATATCACAGGGGCATTTTTCCATATAAGTTCAAATTGGGAACCTTCATAATAATGAGCATAACAAATACCAAGTTTTATGATATTATTGAAAATATGCAATCATTGTAGGGACTTCCTCTTTAACCTTAGTGCTTAATTTTTTATTAGGACAAACACTATCTGTTGGGTTGTTGTGATAGTGACCAGGTA
This sequence comes from Azorinus chamasolen, assembly GCA_963576725.1. Lineage (NCBI taxonomy): Eukaryota > Metazoa > Mollusca > Bivalvia > Cardiida > Solecurtidae > Azorinus > Azorinus chamasolen. The sequence continues at coordinate 15,460,565 of OY755251.1, read as the reverse complement.
CTTGGTTTAGTTTATATTCTATCACTGACAAATAGTGTAGATCCTGATTATATCACTCCCTTACAAGTGATAGATTTGGGCAAACACTACCTGTTGTGAGAGTGACCAAATACTTGGTTTAGTTCGTTACATACATGGTTTTATATATCACTTGCCTCAACATTTTAGACGTGGATTTATATTCTAATATAACTATAACTATCACTGACAAATAGTGTAGATCTTTATGAAATCACTCCCTTATAAGTGATTGATTTGGACAAACACTAGCCTTTCTCCACACAAAAACTTTTTTGTTTCCCACTACCACTTGGATTTCGTCAGAGAAAATCACCTTTTTCCAGTTTTGATTTAAAAGTCCACAAAAGTTTACTTTGTCACCAGTTAACCCCCTTTTCCTTATTCACCCCTGAGACGGTGAGTGTCTTACAAACTCGGCGTCTGCTGAACCCGTAGAATCTTAATCCTCTCCTGACAGTCCGGCTAGAAATCCTTGAGGGTAAAGCCTCATTAAACATGTTAGTGATCACTGTCTGTGTCAAAGGTTCTGGTCTATACAGTTTTCCACTCCTCAACAACGTTCGATCTCCCCGTGGCCCTGTGATTTTCTTGCGGCCACTTCGTTGTTTGTTTTCTATCGAACCACGCATCAAAAATCGTTGTTAAATTTACTCACGGTTCCCCGATTTATTCCCGTCATTTCTCCGACCTTTCTTTGATTAATTTACACCATCCGAAAGTAGATCTTAAACAACCATTTTTTGTTCAGAGGTCATCTCTTTTCCCTTTCTGGCCATTGTTTACAAACGCTACGATTACGTCAGAAATGATGTCACTTTTGTTGTCATACTTGTAGTAAACATTCTAAAAATTAACCATGCAAATTATTATGCAAATAAATTGAAATACTTTAATGATTGAAGTCCGTAAAGTAACTGGTTCATTTTTGTGTTCAACTTGGTCGCCATTTTGATGAAATATATATGGCCACATACTGTACATGGTTTTATATCATTTTGCCTCAACAATTTAAATGTGAATTTATATTCTAAAATAACTATAACTATCAATGACAAGTAGTACTAGTAGATCCTGATTAAATTACTTCCTTACAAGTAATTGATTCGGACAAACACTACCTGTTGTGATAGTGAAGATGTACTTGGTTTTATTTGGTACATACAAACAATAGTGAAAATCAGGTTATTACCCTATTACCATAATATTATATATCATTGAATTTGAATCGAGATTTATTTTTATTTCTTACCGGATCGAGATCAAATTTAAAACACTTGTGTCATCCTTTTTCAGGAACTCTGTGCCGAGTTCCCCTTGAATCCATCTTTAGATCAAGATTTCATGCATAAAAACAATGTTTTCCCATTGTAAACACGTTCATTTCAAATTGCAAAATGCAGACAATTGACGTCGAATCGAACGTTCCATTTTAACTGAGAGAATTATAGCTCTTAAAAGTTGGAGTCATACATAAATTACGTCATTTATTTCATATCAGTATGCAATTTACCCCTGTTGAAAAATGATACGTTCCACTATCTGTACATACGGCGGCCATTTGCAAAGAAACAGCTGATCGAATTAGCATGTAGAAAATGCATTTTCGGCATTTTCTTCCTTGTTACTGCATGGCATTCAGGGATATTTAGTACGGGAGTTCCTGAAAAACAATGCGATCAAATGAAATAGAATTCAGGTCAGTCCGACTCAAAATGAAGTTTCACATGGGGTTTTGTCCACATGGGGTATTGTCCACATGGGGTATTGTCCTATGGGGTTACGTCCTACTGGGATTTTGTCCTCATGGGGTTTTGTCCTACACACATCACACCATAGGGTTTGGCTGAGAAATCAAGGAATTATTTTAAGTTACGCATCTTATCGGCGCCTCAAATGTCACCGAACCTCATTAAAGATTCATGGCTAGATCGGAAAACTTTCGTATACATTTAGCTAGAACATCTCAAATTGTTGTTTATTACGTTCTACCGGTTCTAACACTATGTTTGAACTTAAATCAAAGTAACATTTAATTTATACGAAACACACAGTGCGGGAACTGTTTTACATCCGGAAACAAGACAAAACGAAAGACTCCCAAAACAATAAATGCACTGCAGCAAATGCAGGTTTTGCTCACCAGGGGAATGACTGTCTCATCTGCCTTCTTTACAATCTTCTTTCCGTCTTTCGATACTTTAATGATGGTCATGATTGCAGTGCATGAACCAAAACTTGTCACGGAAGAACTATTGTCTAAATGAAACTGTGTTTACGTAAATAATGGACTCTTGTTGGGAAATTTTCTGACGTCATTGGTGTTATAAACATTACAGATAGCATACATTTAACGAATAATAAAAGTACTGTTTTGTTTTTGAGCAATGTTGAGATCGAAATAAAAATAAAAAGACATAAAGAAATGAACACATTTGTGAACTGAACATTTTTATTGCAAAACTGTCAGCAAAATCACGAAGTAAATACAGATTTGTATATTTACTTCGTGGTAAAAATGAATGCTGAATGCATTTTGGTAAATCGGGTTTGAATAAAATATGGACATGCCTATCACGTATTTTTGTGGGGCATAACGCGGCGCCAATACAATACAAACTTTATTTAAAGTCCGCGCATATATATAACAATGTAACATTAGCTTATAGTCATTAAGAGAACATTTAAAACATTGTATTTGGAGAGAGAAAATAAAAATTTAGCAACACCCCATGATACCGCTGGCCTCACGATACGTTTATGGTGAATTCGCCTAATGACCAACTCGCCTACGATTAGATATATAGTAACTCAAATGGTGAATTCGCCTAGAAAGCAATTATATAGCGATTGTATTTCGCACCTATTATAGGGTATCAAACTTGTTTCCAGGTAGTGATTATCAAGATTGAACTTTGAGTGTAGCCCCTGATCATATGCGTTTGAAAGCACATTATGGAAGAGTTTTTGCGTGTAAGGGAAGGGGCATTAATAGTTATTTGTGCAAATCTTAAACTTATTGGGATGAATTATTGAAAATATTATTGATTTTTGTCAGATGATCTGTGTACTATCTACACATTTTTGACATTAGGTATGCTAAGCAGTTTGTAGTAATGATTAAAGTTTACAGGTAAACCGGAAAAATGACTGACCCCCAAAATTTATATATTATAAATACATATAGGGCTATGAATAATTTTAAAAAAAACCAGATTGTTTCGCATACGGAACTATTGTGTTTGGAAATGATATGACAGACGCAGATCGATCTATGCTCTATTCAATCTTAACCAAATATGAAGTAAATAACCCCTAATATTAACCATTTCCTTCCTGTAAACTTGTGTTCATGCATCTGCAAATAGAGTATATCCAGATCAGACGGCTTCTAAAATGAGAGCCGTCTGATAAGGATCTACTCTGTTTGCTTATTGACTTTGACAGAACTGTTTCTTTACTTTCCAATCTGGCTACAATATTCCATCTTCCTTCTGTATTTTATTTTAACTATTTTGTCCATGAATATTCAGTAGATATTGAAAATTGGAATAAACCAGAACACTGGTCAGTTCAATCATATTAAATTGGCTGTTAAGATGCCTTAATTAAGTGCATCAATTAGCTTTAAAGAGAACCGTTCTTACGTTGTTCGTCAAACACGTGCCTATTTAAAGGTGATATACCTGTATATATAAGGTGCGAATTAAATCGCTATATAATTGCTTTATAGGCGATTTCACCATTTGGGTTACTATATATCTAATTGTAGGCGAGTTGGTCATTAGGCGAATTCACCAGCACCCTCACGATACCGGTGTAAATATAAAGGCCGAGTCTATTACCACGTAATTACGTGTCATTAGCAAGTCATCTAAAACAACGTATGCACATAATAATCACCTTTTCGTGAAAATCACCCCCATCTCAAGAAAGTTTCCGGCCAATATATACAAATAGTCTTATTGTAAAAGAAGAAGAAAACGTTAGAAATTTATTTTACTTTTAATGTGTTACATGAATAAATAAAAGTCTGTTATTGTATAAAACGAAGAAATGGACGATTTTTTAAAAAAATTACTATAATTTGCGATGTCTTAGTATCACGTAAGTAGATCTGTACAGTGCTTAGTGCCACGTATGGCCTTTTAATACCTTATTATGTACAGTTTTGCTCCAGTTTTGTTGCAAACAGATGTGTAATAATAAGCTTAATATATGAACTATTTGTTACAATGGTAAAATTAGTGTTATGTCTTGAAATAAGAGAAAAAATGAAAGCATTTTCAGCGGTGATGTCCCTTTGCTTATTGACCTGTATTTTCTGTTAGACGGGATTTTACATAATTCTCTCAAGAGAAAAATATTGTATAGAAAACCTGATATATGGAATAGTTGTTGCAATGAAAAAAGTAGTTTTATGCCTTAAAATAAGGGAGAAATCGCCGTACGTGTCACCAAAGGAACGATTACCCAGCCTACGGTTATTGAATTTTCAGCGGTGATGTCCCTTTGCTTATTGACCCGTATTTTCTGTTAGAATGAATTTTTTATATTTCGCTCAATATTTCCGAAAAAACAAATTTGTATTAGAAAACCTGATATATGAAATAGTTATTACAATGAAAAAAGTAATTTTATGTCTCAAGATAAGGGAGAAATTGCCGTACGTGGCAGCAAAGGAACGATAACCTAGCCTAATAGCACTGACTTTGTCAGCGGTGATGTCCCTTTGCTTATTGACCCGTATTTTCTGTTAGACGGGATTCTACATAGTTCCCCTCCGGATTTCCGAAAAAACAAATTTGTATTAGAAAACCTGATATATGAAATAGTTATTACAATGAAAAAGGTAATTTTATACCTCAAAATAAGGGAGAAATTGCCGTACGTGGCAGCAAAGGAACGATAACCTAGCCTACGGTCATTGACTTTGTCAGCGGTGATGTCCCTTTGCTTATTGACCCGTATTTTCTGTTAGACGGGATTCTACATAGTTTCCCTCCAGATTTTCGAAAAAAATTGGTATCAGAAAACCTGATATATGAAATAGTTATTACAATGAAAAAAGTAGTTTTATGTCTTAAAATAAGGGAGAAATCGCCGTACGTGGCACCAAAGGAACGATGACCTAGTCTAATAGCATTTACAATTTTCAGCGGTAATGTCCCTTTGCTTAGTGACACGTAATTTATGTTATACGTGATTTTATACAGTATGTTACGATTTCTTTTTGGAACGTTTATTACCATTTTCACTGCAAAAAAGGCGTCGGTACACGAGATAAACGTGTTTTCACGTATTTGCAAACAGAGTACACCCAGATCAGATGGCTCCTATAGGAGCCGTCTGATCAGGGTGACAGGGTCTGCTCTGTTTACACCCGTTTCCAACATCCAGGTACTTGAGGATTGCTGCAAAAAGGCGCCAGTATACTAGGTAAAAGTGTTTTCACGCATTTGCAAACAGAGTAGATCCAGATCAGATGGCTCCTATAGGGGCCGTCTGATCAGGGTCTGCTCTGTTTACACCCGTTTCCAACATCCAGGTACTTGAGGATGAAATCTCCGACGTACAGAACATGGCATCAAAAGTAGTCTTTGCCTCGTGAGAAACAGATTATTCGATGAAATTTGATTTCTCTGAAGCTTATATATGGTAAATCATGTGTCATTCAGCTTGGTCAAAGTTTGCTCCACATTAGGTTTGGTTGATGTTAGACGTTTACGGGTGTGAATGAGTAACACCAATTAATGTGTTTGTCGGCTTACCAACGCTGTTAGACGTAATTAAGCTGTCGTGTGCGTGGTGTTTGGTGTTTGCATTGCAAACAACTCGTAATTACCGACTGTGATATTTGTGTATCAAAGCTGACATGAACTCGGCTTGCATGCTGAGTTATCAGTCAAACCTAGCTGACTTTTGCATTCATTTCTTTAGTATTCAAAGGACGCTTGTGGGAAGCAGGGATACTTTCACTTTTACATAAGTGAAATAGATTATTGTGGATTTATGTGGATTTATGTGATTCATATGGAATTTTACTTATAAGTGGATCAACACTAAGGTGGGTAATTTATCTAGTCATTATTTTCCGTACTATTATTGCAATAGTATTCTATACCACGCATTGTTACAAGAAACAGTGTTACAAAAATATATCTTACTTATCTAGGTGTGTAATTCGTCCAAATAAATGCATTTTAACCATGATATTAGAATGCTATCTGAATTTATTGCCGCATAGTGTAACTCTCACGATGCGTGTGATTTTTACCCTGTCACCGGTTATAAAAATACGTGGCAATAGACACTCCGAAATATAAATCTCGCCACCTGCCAATTGTCAACTTTGTCAAGCAATAGTAACTTCTACTATTCTAATGTGAAATTATTTTTTACGCCATAATCGAGCGATTTCATGTTCATGAAAACGTGTTCTAGAGTCTGTGTCATGCGTAGAAGTGATGAGTTAAAGTGCCAACACTGTAAAAACAGTTAACTTCCATTTTGAGATATTGTGATACTGTTAGTTAATTTCCTGTTAGATTGAACTTTTTGGAACTTGAAAAACAGATTAACGGTTATAATATGTTATGTATGACTGTGAGCCTATGTGAAAATGTACATTTAAAGCAGTGCGAACACGACTTTCCATACTACGACAATTTTTACCATTGCACCGGTTACATGGAGTTGGTTCCTTTACTTCATTCAATGTAATCACTTTATTTTGATATTTCTCAGACTTAGAAATATAAAAGAAATAATCTTGTACTTGAGACAATTTGAAAGATTAGAGACAAGTGAAGGAAAGGCTTGCTGATTTTTTTTAGTTAAATTATATTTTCTTTGTATGAGTGTTGAGTTCATTAAGTACACCGGTACCGTGGGGACCCAGGCTACATACCACATATAATGCCTACAAATTAAATTTAAATGTTACTGACGTCCATCTATGCATTCAGGTTGGGTTCAGATTAGAGGTCAAGAGACTTGGCAACCAATCAGAATCCAGCCTGGAGGCTGTAAATGTTATACAAGACTGGTGTACATTGTAATCTGTCAGGAATTTTGCTGATCTTGACCTTAGTCTAAAATTGTCTTTAAGATTTATAATAATGGTTGTTTATCTATGAAGGAGGATTGTACTGGATGGAAAATAAATTTAGATTGGACGGAATTGTTACATTTTATTGCACTTATACTCGGGTGAGTTTCATCATTCAAAAGTGTGTTATCCCCAATAGTTTTTGCGACATTTACAAAGAAATCATTAAAACATTACAGTAATTATCTTTCCATCTTCGTATATTATCGTGTCTTTTTGAGTTTTGGTGCCTTTATTTGTGAGAAACGGTTTAATTGTAGGCCAAAAATCAGTATATTTGCATCCTCCCACACAGCGATCTATAAAATATTTGTTCATTGATTTTCATCTGATACTAGTAACAAGATTTCTCTGAATTCTGTAATTCTCCCAATTCTTTGTTGTTTTATTTCTATTATATTCATTCAATAACATTCTTTTCTTTTAAACAGCATTTTTAAAAACTTTGTTCATGTAGGGAGCTGGCCTTTGTATGGCTGTCGGACGTTTCGCTACCTGTCGAATTAATAGGAAAAACAATATTGTTGCGGCGGCAGTTAGTGATTTGAGGGTCGAATTTATTAACATAGAATAAATATTTATATTCAGATACCAAAAAAGGAGAAAAATAAAGTTTTATGTCAGAGAATGATTGATGTGTCTAGATAGTCCCTAGTTTCAGATGTACAGACCCTGCATAAATGTAATATAAAAAACGACTTAAATAAATTTGATTATTATCTACGCTGCAACAACTGTTGACAACTACAGCATATAGAACATATGCAATACTGGTAAGAAAAAAAATAATACTGTAATAGATCTAACGGTAAAAGTAAACACATAAAGGACAAATTTAATACTGTAATAACTGTAAAAGTAAACACATAAAACTGAGAAAAACCACACTTTTTATTAAAAATAATACGCGTATCATTATCGGTGTCCCTTGGATATAAGCACCCACTGCTTACGTATTACCACGTGTCAACATTGTCTACTCCGAGATCAAAGGTACCGCCGATAAGCCGATAATATTGGTGTATCGGTATGTGACACTGATTGGATTAACATTGACACGCGCTACATGCATTTTTGCTGAATGAATTTTGATTTAAAATATGACAATTGCATAACAATCAAATGAAAAGACTATACTTAAATTTACTTTTATTTTAACCCTTTCCCTCATATAAACGTGTTCTCACTTATTTGCAAACAAAGAAGATCCAGATCAGACGGCTCCTATAGGAGCCGTCTGATCAGCGTCTGCTCTGTTTGCTAATAGAATTTGAAAGATCTGATTCTTTACTTTCTAAAATGGCTACAATGTTCCACTTTCCATATAGGAGCCGTCTGATCAGCGTCTGCTCTGTTTGCTAATAGAATTTGAAAGATCTGATCCTTTAATTTCGAAAATGGCTACAATGTTCCACCTTCCATATGTGAACGTCTCATTCGGATCCAAACTATTTGTCTATGCTGCTACGCTCGGTAGTTAAAATTGGTAAAGGTATCTTTTTTATCTGTTAAACTATTATCGTCCAAATCATTGAAAACTTTGAATAATTATATTTGATTGGGTGACAGGGTTAGTGCAGGGTAGCGAAATGACTTTCCGTAGGGGTGCGAAATGACTGTTCAAAGCGAAATGGTCAGGGTAGCGAAACGCTGTGTAGCGAAACGTCCGTAAATCCTTTGTATAACCCGTTTACTTTTAATAGGTGCATGTTTATTGGCAGTCTCAATAAAAAATAATGCTAAAATCATTGTACATTGTGTTTACGTTATCATGGCACATGTTTAACTTTAAAAGATTGGAGTTAAGATCTGAATTAAAATTTTCTACGTAAACTTTTTCAAAACTTCTATAAGAGCAAAACTTATTTTTGGTCTTTTGAGACTCCTGTTTAAACTGGACACCTATGAGATTGTGGCAGTCACTGAGTCCGCAGTCAAACTTGCAGGTACTATCCAGTAAATGTTTGCTGTTCGTAAGCATTACATCAATCAAAGTAGGACAAGTTTTGTTGCTGAAACATGTCGGTTCTGAGATAATGTTTTCCAAGTAAAAAATACCGCAGGAGCTTTTTAAAGTTTGGCTTTTAATATGATCTAACATATTGTAGTTGAGATCTCCAATTACCAAGATGTTGTCATACTTATAGGCCGCTTTATCAATGGTGTCATCAAAATTTGTCTGAAAGGTTTAATTAGTCATGGATGGGGGTTTATAAGTTCCATAGCCCCAGACTATCCTCAATATTGGTTTTGTTTGTATACATGTATTGTATAAGTGTATGAATATATAGAGCCTATGGACGCGATTTAAAATGCGGGGCCGATTACACCGGCAACACTAAATAAAGATTTACAAGTAGAGCTATACTGATTGGGTGCCCTTAGCCGCAACGGTAGCCAGACAGGTTTACATTGAGGACCAGGAAAGCAGATGTCAGAACATTTCCTTCTTTCTACACTTTGAACTAACTATTATTATTATTATTAGATATATTATTATTATCATTAGATATATTATTATTATCATTATCATCATTAACATATTTTAAAAATGTTTATCTGCTTTTTAGTTCTTTTTTGGTTATATCTTGCTGCTGCCAAGTGTTTGTATGATTTTATTACTTTCTGTAAATGCGCTGAACACTTTTTCCCAGTCTCACTGAGGCCTGCCTTATCTCTCTCTACAAATGACTTATCTATCTACAAACAAATGGTAAACAGGATGTTCGTATTTACTCTTTTCTGTCTCAGTATATAATTACAATGGCGCCACAGTGGGCCGGATTTGAGAAAACATGTCATTTTTACTGCTTTTTATTGCCCCTGTGCTGTGTTGTTTTTTTATTATGAATGTCGAATGTTATATTTTGCCGCTGCCAACTGATTGTATGCTTTTTATGTTGTAATTTTGCTGTTTTCCCCAGTCTCAGGCTTGCCTTATCTCTCTACAAACGAAGGGTAAACAGGATGTTTGTATTTACCCTCTTCTTTCTCAATATGTAACGAGCATGGCACCACTGTGGGATTTTAGAAAAATGCCAAACTTGTTTATTACTTTTTACTGCCTCTGTGTTGTTTTCTGCTTATGCATGTTGAATGTGATACATCTATTTGGTTGGGGTTTTTGGTGTTTATTTGGTGTTGTAAATGTTTTGTTCTCTTGCATTCTTTTCTGCCCTGCTGAACAAACCCATTTGTTCTTTCAATTCTGGAAAACAAAACATTAACAAGTTCATTATGTATAGCATGTACTGTGATCAACATTCGTGCCTTGATGTCTTATTGAATGAGTGAATGAAATGAATGAATGAATGAATTAAAGACTTTATTTAACGAGGGTAGCTCAATTAGTCATAATGACTAATCTACCTTGAGGCCCTCAAACAAGCATTTCATACAAAATATAAAACAGCAAAACATATATCTAGATAAGCGGTTACCAGGGGCGTAGCTTACCTTTAACAAATGTGTAGGCACGACTTTTGGTAGGGGGGTCCGGGGGCATGCTCCCCCGGAAAAAATTGAACATCTACAATGCTGGAGGCGCATTTTAGGGGGTTCTGGAAAGACATTTATGCAAAATATAAATGACATAAAATGCTTCAAATGTGATAAAACTTACCATTTGGGACAGACAGATGTTGGGTAATTTTGTCAGAAAAAAAACCAGTTGCAGATTTATAGATTTATTTCAGTCAATTAGGCGGTTTTTGGAATATATTCGTAGTATTTTACCTATTGACAAACTCGCTATCTGAAGCTTATAATTTACTGAACTTTAATTTTTCGAAACAAGTTGATCTAGCACCTCGTCATTAAGCAGTTATGATTTTCAGGCTAAATTGTAGATAGTGTGAACCTAGATCATTGCTTTTATGAAAAATGATATATTCCGACAGATTTTTTGCTACTCAAACTTGAAAAACAACACTGTTAAGCACATTCCGATGTATGTGAAGCACATGACGTGCCAGGCGCGTAAGCAAGTTTTTGAGATTTGGGCCGCGAAGGATATTAGCAAACTTGTAATGGGTGGGTACGGGAGGGGTTTTCCCTCCGGTGCCGATATTTTTTTGATTTGTGTTTTCTTAGAAGCGATTTCAATGCATTTTAAGACAATTTATGAGGTATTATAGCTTTTGTTATTTTACCAACAAGACGTCATTCTGATTGTCAATTTCTTGCGTGGCTAAGAAACTAAATCTGGTATAAATGTACTATTGTTGAATCAAACAAACCTAAGAAACGACGAGAATACATTTATTAAATGTAATAACAAAAACTCTGCATTTTTAATACAAAACATCATAATAATTAATGCATGTTATGGCAGTATACATGTATTAATCCAACAATCCTTCACCTGCTAGACATGAACTGTAAAATGCACACAGTTAAGATCTAGATGAGATGCCGAGTAACACTATGTCTCATTAGAATTCAAGTGTGTAGGAGCCCATCAGGCGTATGACCAGTGTCATCTGAATTTATATACATTGTATTCTCTTTTTTCCAAACATATACATGTATATATATATAAGCTGTATATATAAAAGCTGAAATCTTTTTTCCGACCTTATCTCACATTATGCAGTCAAAGTTTTTGATAGAGAAATACATTTTTACCTGATTGGAAATGATAAGAAAGGCACGAGTTCCGTGCCTCATTAAGAATGTAATGGTTTGTGTTTTCATTTGTAATGCTGAAGTTGGGATCTCCAATATTAGGATATATACATGTATAGAAATGTATAACTACATGTATACGCATCTAAAACTTGTCAGAGCCGGGATACAATCGATCTAGGAGGCGACATTGTGTAATTTGCTGATAATTTTCTTTGACCCATTGATTTATTATGAGTCTTTATAACTGAAAAAGGCTAGTGGGCTATACATCTATTTAACTAAAATAGAAGATCTAGAAATATTTACAAAGCAATATTCTTATTTTTCTTGAAGTTCAGAACCTGATGCTGTCCTTGATCCAGTATAAGGGATTCACACCTAAATCCTTACCCCACTTAGTCGTCATTTTTATTTGCATTTTCGGCATTTTCAGCCCTTTTTTATTTTTCGAATTCCGAAAAAAAGTGTAGGCCCGTGCCTTTGTGCCTAATAGGAAGCTACGCCACTGGTTACAACAAATCAATTTTCAGAAATTAAATCTTTGCACGTTAAATAGTGTTGCGTCGGAAAATTGAATAATTTTCTGTTGCAGATTCTTCAAGGATACACATTCGGGTCCCGATAAAACTCCAAGTAATTTGGTGTCTTATTTGGATCCAATCTATTATCATAGCTTTTATTTGCAACTAGCATCCAAAGAGTTAATAAGGCACGAAGATGCTAAATGACGTCACAAATATGTGGTTTTAATCACAGATGCCAGGCGCGTGACAGACCTCTTTCGTGTAGTATCTAATACATTTACCCACGCTGTCATTACTATAAATACCAGGAAATAGTTTTAGCTCAGTACATCTATTAGTTAAAATAAAATGTCCTCTGCTTTAAATTTTGAAAAATGTAGTTAAGAGTGTAAATTAATCTAACCTGATGAGACGTAAAGTTACTCGACGTCTCACTTGGATCAAAACTGTATGCACAATGTCTATGAAAGACGAATGGAATGAATGAAAGGCCTGGGAGTAACTCAATTAATATATCGTGAAAAAATATTCCAAACAAAACATAATAACACTTTATGAAGGTTAAGTTTAATATCTGTTATGTACAGATGCAACTCACTGATCTGAATCTGTACAGTGAGTCATGTTTTTTCTGGAAAAGATATTCAGAGTTCAGAATAAAGAAATGGTATGATCTATTATTTCCGATATTGCAGTATTGCTACTCGTATTAACATAAAAAAGTGTGTTTGTTTGTTTGTGTTGATTAACGTCAGTTTCTGCTCACTATGGGCTGGCTAATTGGACGCCCCAGAGAGAGGGGAGAGGATACAGAGAAACCCGGGCGCGATGCCCTACTCTTATTATCGACTGAGTTTCTCTGGTTCTTTTAGATGCCCAGTGTAAAGGACTGATACATCGGACCTCGGTTAATAGTCTCGCCCGAAGGACTACATAAAAAGTATAGCTACTAACACAAGATTTCGGACCTAGCTGGTTCTCTTTTATTACTACATGTATAGCATCAAAGGTTTGTGTATCTTAATCTACTGCTTATAAGCCAATCCTTTTTTACAGCCTACCGGTATTTTACTTTTGTCTGACTTATACTTATGTTTGTCGGAAAATAGCTGTTACAGTTAATGTTTATTGTTATATGGTAGGGGAGACCGGGGCTAGTTGTTACACTTTTCAAACTTTTTGTTTTAAAAAAATAACCAGTTGGGCGAATTTAACTTTTTAAAATTTATTCAATGACTCTGAATATAGATTTCATTTATAAATAAGAATTTCACTTGCAACTATATAATCATCGGAAATATTCACAAGTCAATTCTACAAAAAAATATGTAACAACTTACCCCGTCAGTGGGGCATGTTGTTATATGACACGGGGTAAGTTGTTACATAATTCTTGTAACCTATTTTTGAGCAAGTAAGTCTTATTTAAATTCTATATGAACAGTTATAACTTAATTCTTTCCAAACATTTAACATGTAAACTTATATGATCAGTGAAAACTGTAAAGTAGATCTACTGTCGACATTGATGAAACATTTGCAGAGTATGCATTCCTCAGGACATATTTTGAGGCTTTTACACCAGTCAAGCAATGTCATCATCAGAATCACAATTCACACATACATAAATTCCTGATCGTGGAATATCCGCACATTCCTCATGTGCACAATCCTTACACTAGTAACACTGGATCCACATTTCACGGGATTTGCTATTAATGAATGTGTCGGCACAAACCAAACAAAAACAGTCATCTTCTGATTCATCGTCATTTTCCGGCTTCCGACTATTGTGTTTGGGTCTTTTTTAATGGTTGTCTTCCTCATTATAGCTCGTGATACTTTTGATGCCCTTTTTACCTTTTTATGCCCCCCAGATCTGATTGGGGGGGGGGGGAGCATATTGTTTTTGCCCTGTCTGTTTGTTTGTCTGTTTGTCCGTTTGTCTGTTTGTTTGTCAGCAACTTTAACATTGGTCATAACTTTTGAAGCAGTACAGATAGAGACTTGATATGTGGCATGCTTGTGTATCTCATGAAGCTGTACAGTTTGAGGGATGACATGTCAAGGTCATCCTTCAGGGTCAAAGGTCACCAACTTCAAATTGGCCATAAGTTTTGAACCAATAGAGATAGAGTCTTGATATTTGGTATGCATGTGTATCTCATGAAGCTGCATATTTTGAGAGGCAACCTGTCAAGGTTAAGGTCATCTTTTAGGGTCAAAGGTCACAGACTTTAACATTGGCCATAACTTTTGAACCTGTAGATACAGACTTGGCATTTGGTATGCATGTGTATCTCATGAATCTGCACAGTTTGGGGTGACATGTCAAGGTCATCTTTCAGGGTCAAAGGTCACCGACTTTAACATTGGCCATAACTTTTGAACCAGTAGAGATACAGACTTGACATTTGGTATAGATCTACATGTGTATCTCATGAAGCTGCACAGTTTGGGGTGACATGTCAAGGTCATCTTTAAGGGTCAAAGTTCACCGACTTTAACATTGGCCATAACTTTTGAACTTGCCCCAATGACAACTTTACATTAAACATGAACCTCAGATATCGCATTAGTAACTTATCGTATTTTGTTTAGTAGATCTAGTGGGATATTGTCTATGTAGTTTTATATAGAACTATGCAAAATAAAATTAAAAATCATACAAATATTGCTTACTAGATCTAGACGATTTTTTTAATCAACACCCTTACTTTACTTTCACGATGGAAATATTGATGGTTCACACTCGTCGAATGGCGGTCGGTGTTTTTAAAATGCCTTGTAGCATGCAGTAGGGTTTAAGAAATGCGCGTTCATATGCACGTATTTTGACGTCATTTATGACGTCAGTTAAATGGTATGCGAAGTGTAATGTTCAACCTGCCCCATGTAACAACTAGCCCCAGTCTCCCCTACGTATCCGACGTAAAAATAAATTATCTTGTATCTTGTATCATCATCATCATCATCATCATCATCATATCAACATCATCTAATCATCATCATCATAATCATCATGATCATCATATTGTTATACCACATTTATATAGCGCTCTTTTCACACAGGATATTTGCGTTCATAAAGTGCCTCATAAACATATCTGTTTATAAGATTCAGTATTATGGAATCACTGGTTACACACTAAACTTAATTTCTGATTTTCTTATGGATCGGACCCATTCTGGAGGAAGAAATGTCAGAAAAAGTGCCCGTTACATTCGGAGTTATTCAGAATACAGCAAGGCAAAGTCCTGGGTCCGATCCTCTTCCTCCAATATATAAATGATTTACCTTTTAAGTTGGTACTTAAAATGCAGCACTCTCTGCCTTTTTGCTGATGATAGTATCATCTACAAAGAAATTGAAAAATATGGACCACTAGGCCTATATACAACTTCAGTCTGACGTAGCTCTAAGCTGCTGCACGGTGGGAACATGACTGGTTATCAATGCTCTTTCACCCTGAGAAATGTAACCTTCTCAGTATCACACAAAACGCAATCTAAAACATTATGCTTACAAACTACATTCTCACACACTTCAAAGGGAAATTCTGCTAAATATCTTGGTACATGTATCACAATACAGAACACTCTCAAATGGGACAAGCATATATGATCGACAAAAATAATATCACCAATAAAGCCAACCAGACCCTAGTGTTCCTCAAAAGAAACTTAAAGATGACTTCTTCTAAAGCCAAATATCATGATTATAAATATAGCTCTAGAAAGACCTAAATTGGAATAATCTTCCTCTGTATGGGACACATGTAGGCCTACAGTAAAAGCCCGCTAATGCGACCACTTAATAAACAGCCACTGGTGCTTAATGCAGGACGGAAGTTAATTATGCAGAAAGCTCCTATAGGAACCTTCTGCACAACTTTCGTCCTGCATTAAGCTACCACCTGCCTCTGCCACCCAGAAGTATGCCCCTTTTTGGTGGTCGCATTAGCGGGGTTTTACTGTACAAGAAATTGAAAGGGTGCAAAGACGTGCACGTCTATTTGTTTCCAACCACAGGTGCTAGGCGTGTGGCCATTTCACAAATACTGCTTATAAATACCTTCAAATACGTTTAGACATCATAACTTGACATTATAAAAAAAAAAAAAAAGATTTTTTTTTCGTATAGTATATATATATATAGATCTCTAGTAATATACTATACGAAAAAAAAATCATTTTTTTTTTTATAATGTCAAGTTATGATGTCTAAACGTATTTGAAGGTATTTATAAGCAGTATTTGTGAAATGGCCAAAGGCCTAGCACCTGTGTTTCCAACCGTTATCACAACGCAAGTTCTGTCTCTGATATGTTGCAAAATCTAAATTGGACAACTCTTCAAATAAAAACTCGCTCCAGACTTTTTATGTTTTGCAAATGCATCCACAATTTTGTTGCTATCAATCCATCTGAATATATATCCTACAACCTGCAGACAACAGAACAAGACAGGGCAACACTTACTCATAAAGACATATTCCAACATCCAAATATACACACAACTACTAATTTTATCCAAGAACAATATTACAATGGGACCTATCGCTAGCCTCATTCCAATCAGCGGATACAGTTGACACATTTAAGACTAATGTTCATGTGTACGTACTACCACCAATTTTCCATAACTAATTACTAACTACATGTATCTTGTACATAGTTTTAGTTTTATCAGAGACATATACACGATGTATGTACATGTCTCTGATCTTATCAAGATCTTGTACCATTTAGCATCCAGATATAGGATTTTATGTATTTTATCATTTTAAATCGGCGTCAGCACATACTTCTCAATGTTGAGAGAGTGCTGTAAACTTAATGAACAGACTCAATAAAACCGAGTCTGCAATTTTCTCTTTTTGTGTTGCAATTTTTGCTTTCGGGGGATCACCACCCTTCAGAAATTAAAGAAGAAGAAGAAGAAGAAGAAGAAGAATCATAGTTAAAAACCAAATGATCCTTTTCCGTAAGTTTCTATGCATGTAAATAAAGGGGAATAGACGCGCAATCGTACTATAAACTGACCCGACGGTCTGATGGTATGATGCAGGGTGTGTATCTCGTTCTATATATAGTAAAACCCCGCTATTGAGACCACCTAAAAGAGGTATAATTCTGGGTGCTAGACGCAGGTGATAGCTTAATGCAGGACAAACATGTTTATTCATTAAGTGGTCGCATTAGAGGAGTTCTACTGTATGTATACGAGCAATTAAAGTGCATAAGTAATAGTTTATTAACCCTTTCTATAATAAACAGTCGTGCATGAATTCATCATTTCATGAATAATCATTAAGTTAATATTTATAAGGTAAATATTTCAATGGGAATTGCTGGCTTAGACATTTATAAAATGTAGGATCAGATCTACATTATTGCATTTATAAGCAAGCAGAGCAGACCCTGATCAGAATGCTCATATAGGAGCCGTCTGATCTGTGTTACCCTATTTGCAAATGTTTGAAAAGGCGTTTATATGAAGGAGAGGGTTTAAACCTATTCCCTCATATCGGTGCCTTAGCAACCAAAGAATACCCATATCAGACACTTCCTGTTGAAACGGTTTGGTCATGGTTATTCCTGTTTGCTATGTTATAGATCTGATTATCAATTCTGAAAGTAGGAGATCTCTCGAAAGCCAAAGTAGCAATGTGAAAAGAGAAAATTGCAGACTCGGTTTTATAGAGCCTGTTCATGAGCAGGTATTAAAAGTGTAACGTGTGTTACCCACGCCCCTCTGGCACCGGTTTAGGCGGTATTCAATTTTCATGACTAAAACATTGAAACGAATGATCCCGAAGGACCAGAAAATATAACAACACGGGTGAAGTACGGGGAGACTTTTTACGGCCGCCACACGAGCACTTAATTATGCTATTGTAAAGTACATAAATTCTGAAAGTAGGAAAGTCTTTCCTGTCTACTATGTTATATAATAGATCTGATTATGGTCTTTCCTGTGTATTGTGTTATTGATCTAACTATAGTCTTTCCTGTTTGCCATGTTACACACGTGACAGATTAATGCAGGTAGAACGTATTGCCGAAATCTCCTGTAGGTGCTTTCAACATTATTTTAGACCTGAATTAACCCTTCTCTTGCTGAATTTTAAAATATATTTCTCCTTCTTTATACCCATGCCCTGTTGTATAATTACATATACCTTCACTGTGTACAAGTATTTCGCTGTGCAATCACTGCTGTGAAGTGCACTGGTTGCACAATCAACTTGTAAATAGTGCAGACCCTGATGAGACAGCTCCTGCAGGAGCTGTCTCATCTGGGTCTTCGCTATTTACAGGTAGGTATATTGACGTGAATAGCAAGCGAAGGGTTAAGCTGTGAACTTAAGAAATTTGTCCAGATTAGAAATCGAATACCTCGAACTTCTGTTCCCTCGAAGTAATTTGTATGACCCTTTGAAGTTCCAGATATCGAAGTTCAGTTGTAGTTCACATGACTGTGTAAAATATCAATTCATTAATTAATATTGAT
This sequence comes from Azorinus chamasolen, assembly GCA_963576725.1. Classification (NCBI taxonomy): domain Eukaryota; kingdom Metazoa; phylum Mollusca; class Bivalvia; order Cardiida; family Solecurtidae; genus Azorinus; species Azorinus chamasolen. The sequence goes on along the minus strand of OY755251.1, from coordinate 15,441,767 downwards.
CGAGTCATAAATTGTCGAAAACTGTACTCGAGGGACTAAACTGAACTTTTTGTGTAGGGGTTATAGTCTTGAACACCTACAGTTGAACTACGATATTTCGAACTTCAGGGGGCCATAAATATTAGTTCGATATAACAAATGTTCGACTCATCCGATTTCTAACCTGAACAATTACTCATGCTCACAGCTTAATGCAGGTCAAAAGTAATGCTGAAAGCTCCTACAGGAGCTTTCAGCATTACTTTCGACCTGCATTAAGCTGTCACATGTGTTTCTAGATATATGTAGTTATACAATTTAGAACAATTCTGTATTGTAAATTTTGGAAGGACCGAACGTTTAGTTCGAGTTATCCCGATGTTCGGGTTATCCGAGTTCGAGATATCGAAGTTCCGCTGTATTTTATTATAAAACATAAATTATGTACAGGAACCATCTTTTGCAGTGTGTGATCTGAGTACTGAACTTGTAGAAATTTTGCACCGAGTTGCGTTTTGTTCAGTACTCATTACGTTTTGTTCAGTACTCATTACCCGTATAAATGATAGGGGATATGATTTCGATTAATTTTGATTTATCTAGTGCCTGGTCTAATTGGCAAATCCTATTGTCCCTAATGAAAAATCTCGCTTAACCCTTTACTCCATAAATACGCTTTTCTAAGCCTTTTCAAACGGAGTAAACCCAGGCCAGATGGCTCATATAGGAGCGGTCTGACCAGGGCCTGCCCTGTTTGCTTACGATACAATACAGATATGATTCTACAGTTTCTGCCATTTAAAAATAATCCAGTTTCCATGTGCTATTTTAACAAATTAATATAGTTAATAGCCATGACGTAATTATTTCTTACACGAATATCCACGGAGGAAAGGGCTAAGAAGTGAAACCATACACACGTACTCGTATAGTGTCACCATAAATAAGTGTTCAATATCCTATCTACATGTAGTAAAACACATCTCTCTGCCTGTCAGTTTGTCTGTCTGTCGGTCGGTCGGTCTCTCTCTCTCTCTGCCTGTCTGTCTGCCTGTCTCTGTCTGTCTGTCTATATGTCTATCTGTGATTCTGTCTCTCTCTCTGTGCATGCGTGCGTGCGTGCGTGCGTGCGTGTCTATTTGTTTGTGAAAACTCATAATTATACGACATGTACTTTACAAATTCATTTTGATACGGGTAGTTTTATTTTATGTGCTTTCTCCAAATAAGACATCGATTCGTTAAAACTGTATAGTGTACAAGTTTAATGCCACAGTCATTTGATATTGTAATTTTGACCTTTGACCTTGTAGTCTTACATTGACCTTGACATGGTGCCGCTAAAAAAATGCAGCTCCATGAGATGACTATGTATACATGGATATGCAAATTATGACGTCTCTATCAGAAATAGTTCAAGAGGTATAACCAAGGCTAAAGGTATGACCAAGGGTGAAAGGAAACAAATGACGAGCACCTGTCAGCAATTTACAACTGGGTTTAACCCTTTCCGTCATATAAACGCATTTTCACATTTTTTTCAAACAGAGTAGACCCAGATCAGACGGCTTCTATAGGAAGTTTATATATCTGATCATGCAGTTTCCACAACAGTAAGTTAAGGCATTCTCTTTTCCATGCTCGATTTTATTGATTCTGGCCATGAATATCAACGAGGTAAAGACATTTTGAAAACATATAAAACAGGTAACGGGTTAAAGCACATGCACTTGATTTGTGTAAATATCCAATAAATGTAATCTGAGATGTACATGTTATCGGAAGTGTTAGAGCTTATCAATATGTTTAATTGACCATTTTCTTTATACAAAGACCTTTTCACGTATTTGCAAACAAAGTAGACCTAGATCAGACGATCCCTGTCAGGTCTGCGCTGTTTACTTATGGAGTTATATAGATATGATTCTACAGATTCTGAAATGGCTAGACATTCCCTTAATCTTTTGTCATTATAACAATTCAGTTAATGAATATTCATGAAGTCAAGAACTCTTGTATAATAGTCATGGCGTAAAGGGTATAGAAAACCACCGCCCGTCTAAATATAAAGTGAATATACTGTTTAAACATACCCTGAATGAAACATGTATTGAACTGGCGTACTGTGTTAATTAAATGTAAATTCAAATGTGACAGTTTTTAAGCAAAAGGATTACATAAACCTTGAGTGAATGTACATTGCATATATATTACTGTTGTCGAAAGTCTAGCCTTTAACCGGCCAGAGGTGTCCAAAACACAGAAGTTGCATGTTGAATGTACGAGGGGTGTTCCAAAAATAATGTCATCTGTGCTTCATTTCGCGGAAATCGTGCAATTCATGCACAAAACCACCTCGTGTCGATTGAGTGATCACTGGCTCGTGACACAGGTAAATATCTCGTCCACACGTTCACTTGCCTCGGTACAGTGTACATCGTTTCATAGCCTATTCGTTAGACTATACACAAAATGACAGGAAAACGAGCTGAAAATGTTCTTGAAATTAGGGCCTATATAAAAGGTAGGTCATTACTCGGCATAAAGGCTGTAGATATTCACCGCGAGGTGTGTGACATTTATGGGGAGGGCCAAATGTCCCACAGGACTGTTTGTAGGTGGGTAGCTAAATTTAGTGCTGGGCAGCAGCAACTGAAAGATGCTGCTCGCCTAGGTCGTCCTGCAACAACTACGACCAAAGGTAACATAGAAAAAATCCGAAATATCCTCAAAACTGATACTCGATTCACCGTAAGACAATTGGCTCGAATGACAAACTTGTCGTTAGCAAGAGTTCATGCAATTTTGAAGAAACACCTAAAAGTTAGAAAGATAAATGCAAGATGGATACCCCATTTGTTAACGGATGAGCAAAAGAAGACGCGTGTAACAATGGCAAGAAAACTTCTCAAAATGTATCCAAAATATAGTAAAAAGGCTTTTGATAATATAGTCACTGGTGATGAGACCTGGGTGTATTATTTTGAACCAAAGCGGAAGGTTTCCAACCGAATATGGGCCACTAAAAATGCCAGACGCCCAAGTATTGCCAAACGAATACGAACGGTAAAGAAGGTTTTGTATGCTATTTTTTTCACTAATAAGGGTCCAGCTATTCAAATCCCGGTGCCAAAAGGCAGAACGGTCACAGGCAAGTTCTATAAAAACGTTGTTCTGAGAAAATTGAAGAACTACTACAAAAGTAGCCGCCCCAAAGCAGGACTTAAGTATGTCCGACTTTTGCATGATAATGCACCCGCTCACAAGGCACGTATTGTGACTGACTTTTTGGAGTCAGAGAAGGTTACCGTCCTTCCGCACCCTCCGTCTTCGCCAGACTTGGCCCCCCCTGCGACTATTTTCTCTTTCCAAAACTTAAATATCATTTATCTGGAAGGAGATACAATTCGAGAAATGCCCTTGGATCTGCTGTTTATCAGTGTCTGATGGGTGTCCCCATTGAAGAGTATGAAAAATGCTTCCAAAAATGGATTGACCGGCTAAAAAGGTGTATTCTGACAAAAGCACTTCCGCTATATGAGCACCGATGCAAGTGACGTTATTTTTGGAACACCCCTCGTATATGCATTGAGGAAGTATTTTAACTTTTAACTTCTATTTATAAGTTTACACGACATATCCTTGGGACGTGTGTGCAGCACACATTATATGTGAGTGATTCAGTAAATATCAACAAACAAACACAATTAGAGGTTTGCCTGGTGAAAACTCATTATCCAGCATACAAATAAAACACAGTAAGTAAATGTATGTGTATGAATTTATTCCTAAAACTTAGCTGTTATTGGTAAAAGTAAGAATAGATAATTCTCAAACTTATGTAATTTTGACGCTTATGTTTACATGGTTGGAACCACTTTTCGCATGGTTTTAAACGATATTGTAAATTTGTATCAGGACTTATAAATTTAGAAATCAAATATTAAAATAAAAACCATAAATGTAAGATAGTGATGCGGGGACGCCACATCCACATGGGCCAAATGGTCAGGGGCCGAAAGGGCAAATTCCGCTAGGCGGCGTCGTAGCTCCTCCTCTTCTATCTGAACGCCTGAGCCGGGAGGTCAAGCTTATCCATCCAGGTAAGTTTATACTTGTATTTCCTGTATTTTATGCCTATCTTGTTATTCATTTGATATATTCATACATTTATCCTCTCGGCTTCACAGCAAGTGGCGCTGCGAGCAAAAAGGAAGAGCATTTAATTGTTATTTTATGCATTTTCGTGAAAGTTTTCTTAGAAAATTTTCACGAGGCTCCCACGCCGTTTTCAATTTTTTCTATCCGTTGTATTTAGTCACCATCCGATATCATCGGGTGTTGATAATTGATAGTTGTCAATATATATTCATTGTTTTTCCATTTATATCGATATTTTTGCATTTTGTGGAAGTTTTCTTTGAAAATTTCCACGAGGTGACTCCATCCTTTTTTGTTACCTTTATCCGTACTCTTTAGTCACCATCCGATATCATCGGGTGTTGATAATTGATAATTGTCAACATATATTCATTGTTTTTGCATTTATATTGATATTTTTTGTATTTTGTGAAGAATTTTCTTTGAAAATTTCCACGAGGTGACTACATCTTTTTGTGTTACCTTATTGGCACTCTTTCGTCACCATCCGATTTTGTCGGGTTGCTGAAAAAGAATGGGTAGCTCTTCGGGGACTTTTGAAAATCAAGAGGCGTCCTTGAAGAGTTTCTGTGAACAGCAGAACAGAATTTTGTCTGAGTTTTTAAACAAACAGGAAGCCAGACAAAATGCAATAGAGCAAAAGCTTTTTGATCAGCTGGAAGAGCGACATGAAAGAAATGTATTTTCTGCCGTTTGAATGTAATGAATTAGGCAGAAAGTAATTTCCCCTGATTGTTGAATTTCAATGATTGGTTTATGTCAAGTTGTTTACATAGTCAGCTGACTGGTCAGTATGATTACTGGTTGGTTGATATACAGTTGTTTATATAGTCAGCTGACTATGGTCAGTATGCTTGTTTGCATACAGGTTTGGGTCATTCAGCGTTGGGCGTTCATACTGGACACACTATAGCGATTTTTTCTATGTTAAGTACCGAGCACATGGCAGAGAATTCTGAGCACGTGGCAGGAGATAGTGGCCGAGTGGAGTCAGTCTTAAACCAAGTTCTCTTACAGCTTAGGGAACAGAGAGACGAGCTAAATGGTCTTAGAGCCGAAGTGAAGGACAGTAGCATTTCGGTCAAGGCGGAGGTTGTGAAATTGAAGGAGAAAGGACTTTCGTGGAAACGCGAAGGAAATAAGTTACAGTATAATTTCAACTCCGACATTGAACAGGATTGTGTTCAAGCTTTGTGGGCCGTGGACAATAGTAAAGTTGATTATTCTAAGGACATTTTGAACAGCTGTGTAGAGAAAATCAGGAAAAGGAACAAGCTTATTAGGATAGCCGATACTTCGGAGGCGGGTTGGGACACAGTTAAGTTATATGAGTCTAATCCGATAGCGAGCGATAGCGAGGACGAATCTCGTATCACCAAAGCCGAAAACCGAGCTTTGCGCAAACGGAAACAGGCAGTATCCAAGGCAGCTGTCAAACGGAAACATGTTCCGGTTCCCTCTCCAGGGCCTCTTCCTTATTCTGGGCCTGCTCTATTTGGGTCGTGGGGAGGAGCAGGTTACGGACCGACAAACACCCATTCAGTGGGGTCTTCCAGTACTTTTCGTCCCCCAGGCAGCAAGCGAGTACCCTCAGGATGTTGTTTTTCCTGCGGCAGTTTCCAACACTTCAGGCGAGACTGTCCCCTCGTTAAATTCCAACCAGGAGAGTCCATTGCCAAAAGTGGCCAGTGACATGAAAGATGAGTATGATTCTAATTATAGTAACGGTGACGGTGTTTCGGTAAATTTTACCCATGACTACTATGAATATGAGTCAGGACAGAAACAAATCCTAGTTAAAGGTCGGTTAAAACAAAATTTGAAATTTTGGAAGGACATTGGGGCGAGTGATTTTGTAATTGATATCATTGAGAATGGCTTTAAGATACCCTTTTATTCTCTTCCGCCTACCATGTTGATTAATAACAATTTGTCTGCAAAAAATGAGCCTGTTTTTGTTTCTGAGGCAATTGGCGATCTTTTGGACCGAGGCCTGGTTGAAAAATGTAAACAACCACCATATGTTGTAAACCCATTAACTGTTTCGGTTCAGAGTAATGGGAAGAAAAGACTTATTCTTGATTTATCCGTAGTTAACAGATATCTTTGGAAACAGTCTATCAAATATGAAGATTTGAGAGTTGTTTTAGAATATCTGGAGCCAAGTTCGTTCATGTTCAAATTCGATATTCACTCAGCGTATCATTTTATCTCTATATTTCTTCCTCATACAGATTTTCTAGGATTTTCATGGACAAATGATTCAGGAGAAAGAGTTTTTTATAAATTTTTGGTTTTACCTTTTGGTATATCAACAGCACCATACTGTTTTGTCAAAGTGACACGTCCTTTAGTGAAAAAATGGCGTAGTGAAGGCAAACGCGTTGTTGTCTTTTTAGATGATGGTTTTGGCTGTGAAGCTACATATGAGGTGACTTTACGATCAGCTAAATCTGTTAAAAATGATTTGATTTTGTCTGGATTTGTCCCAAAGGCTGAAAAATGTTTTTGGGAACCTATACAGTTTCTTGAATTTTTAGGAGCTAATTTGAATTCTGTAGAATTTTCAATTTCAGTTCCAAAAAGGAGGATAGATAAGTGTAAACATTCTCTCTCGGATATTAGAATGGCCTTAGGTAGGCATAGAAGGGTACATGTCAAAGCAGTGGCTAGCTTTGTTGGTCAGATAATATCTATGTCTATTGTTATTGGGAATTTGTGTCAGTTTATGACTAGGTTTTTGAGCATGGATATTTGTTCAGCACCTAGTTGGTCATCATATATAAAGTTATCTGAACAAAGTTTGTATCAACTGTCCTTTTGGGAATTAAATCTGACAGAAGTTAACAATAGGGTTTTGCATCAAAATCCTTCTTATTCTAGAATAGTTTATAGTGATGCAAGTAATACAGGGTTTTCTGGCTATGAAGTGAACACTTTGAATGGGATTGTTCAAGGTATATGGCAGGATGATGAGATATTGAAATCTTCTACTTGGAGAGAATTAATGGCAGTTTTCAGAGTCTTAAGTTCAATGAAACAGGTTTTGCATTCTAAAAGAGTGAAATGGTTTACAGATAATCAGAATGTTTGTAGCATTATAGAAAAGGGTTCTATGAAGCATGATTTGCAAGAGATCGCATTTGAAATTCATTCTTTATGTTTGAAACATTCTGTCATTTTAATGATGGAATGGATTCCTAGGGAACAGAATGAAATTGCAGATTATTTTTCAAAGTTGATCGAGAAAGATGATTGGGGATTGTCTCCCTTGACTATCGAAATGATCTGTGAGAGATGGGGTCATTTAGAAATTGACTGGTTTGCTTCACCTTATAACAAAAAATGTCAGGCTTTTTATAGCAGATTTTGGAATGAGTTTTGTACAGGAGTTGATGCTTTTTCAGTTAGCTGGAGGAATAAATTCGGTCTGTTTGTTCCTCCTATTTCTCTGGTATCTAGAGTTCTGACAAAAATGCAGTTTGATAAAGCACAAGGTGTTTTGGTTATTCCGTTATGGAAATCTGCAAGTTTTTGGCCATGATATTGGAAGGCGACATGTTTATTAGTAACGTTTTAGATTGGTTTGATTTACCAGTTCAAAGGCAGTTTTATATTCCATGTAGAAATGGATCTGGTATTTTTGGAAATGAGGATTTGAAATTTAGAATGTTGGCCTTGAAGCTTGCATTTTGATTTGGCGTGGCTGCCATTATAATTGCTAGACGGATGATGCATAGTGCCCGTCTTGGCTGACAAGCCATGATAATATGGAGAGTATTTCTGAGGATGTTTGTATATACTGTGTTAAGTGATATGAATGCAAAGGTGTTTTATAGATTCAGCTCTATGTAGTTTGTTTTATACATTTGTTTTTTCAGACGTTCTCCACCGAGATAGATGAGTTGCCTGAGGTCTTAGCTGAGAAGGTGGCCTTGATTCCAGAAGTGCTGCAGACGGCCAGAGCTGATAGTACCACCAAGTCTTATTTTGCTGCTTTTCATCGGTGGAGGCTGTGGGCGTCGAGTAATTCTGTGGAAAGCAAGGACATCTTGCCAGCTAAACCATTCATATTTTCGATATACTTGTGTTCAATCATTCAAAGTGCTAATTCACCTAGTCCAGTGATTAAAGCTTTTTATGGTGTGAAGTATGTGCACGATTTGTTAGGTTTTACTTCACCTACCGAATCTCTTTTGGTGAGAAATATTCTTCAGTTGGCCAAAAGGAGGTTGACAAGTTCAGCTGTGAAGAAAGAACCAGTGACTGTCAGAATGCTAAGTGACATGTATGATAGATTGTTTGAATTTTACAATCTGAAGAATCAGAGGACTATATGTGCATGTTTGATTGCATATGCTGGATTTCTGCGCAGTGCAGAACTTTTAAATATAAGACGGTCAGATATTGTTATAGATTCTTCACATTTAACTATATTTATTGAGTCTAGTAAGACTGATCAATATAGAGAAGGCGCTTGGGTGGTTATTGCTAGGACTGGGACTAAGTTATGTCCTGTTGTGAATCTGGAAAAGTATATGTGTTGGGCTAATTTTGTGGAACATTCTGACACTTATATTTTTTGCAGAATTGTATCTAAACAGGGTAATTTTCTTTTGAGGAACACTCATAAACATATTTCTTATACTACTTTGAGAGAAATATTCATAGATGCCTTGAAACCACATGTTTTAGATGTTAATTTGTATGGACTTCATTCTTTAAGGTCTGGTGGAGCAACGTCGGCGGCTAACAATGGCATCAAGGATAGACTTTTCAAAAGGCATGGTAGATGGAAAAGTGAAAATGCCAAAGACGGGTATATTAAGGATTCACTGAATGAGAGATTATTGGTTTCTCAGTCTTTGGGTCTTTAATCTATTTTTGAGATTGTAACTGTGTTCAGTTAAGGATTTATCTTTAATGGTTGCTGTTAGTTGCACTTTAAGAATTGGTTATAGTTTATGTGTTCTGGCTATTCAGAATCTTGTTTGATTATTTAGAGCCCGTTCTTTTAGATTCAGCACTGTCCAATCGCTTCTTACCAATTTAATAAATTGTAAATGTAAATTTGTCGTTTTTGTATATTTAGTCATTGAGATGTTAAGGTCAGGGGAAGTGATCACGCTCTGGCGAACAACTTTAAGCGACTGGAAGCTAGCTTAGAAGCTAGAGTCCAGCCGCTTATGGAGCGCCAGAGCTACTTTGAATCTCAGCTCCAGGAGGACTTCAGGAAATTGGAATCTAGGCTAGATACTAGATTCAAGCCCCCTTTGAGTGCTCCTGGATTGGCTCCATACTTGCCTCCTCCAATATTTTTACCACCCCCATCGCAGCCTCTATCGCCACCTGGTCAACCTTCTGACGTAGAAGCCCCACCTCAGGTAGTTAAAGCGGAAACTGGTCAGGCCACTAATGTGGTATTGCAGGCAATACCAGAGGTGGTGTTTATGTGGGCGCAGGTGCAGGTAATGGTTTTCCACCACCCCCACCCCCTCCACCTACCGATAGGACACCCACTAATGACTTCCTCCCTACACGTCCTCGTAGTCCAAGTCCGGAAAGACCAAGGACCCATAGGAACCGGTCTACTTCGCCACAAGTGCCAAGGATGCAGACTTTCTCCGGCAAGCCTGTTGGGTAAAGTTTGATGTCTTTTTGGCCAAATTCAATCGTGTGGCCAATAGGAGACAGTGGAATGAAGCGAAGAAACTAGATCGCTTCTTCGACTGTCTCTCTGACCAAGCGTTGGAATACGCAATAAGGTCTACGGTTGCTGACAATTTCAGCCTGTTAGTTCAGGACATGGCCGTCCGGTTTGATTACCGAGATGAACCGATGGCTGCCAGGCAGAAATTGTCCGCCATCAAACAGGATGTGAAGACGGAGGAGGAAATCCTTCAGAAAATTCAAGCTCTGGCCAATGATGGTTACAGGGGTGAGAGGGACAATGATCTCCTCAATCGCCTGACTACAGAGGCCTTTCTCCGAGGGCTCAAAAACAAGGAGGCAGCATTGGATGCTCTTGGACGGAAGCCTAAGAGCATGCAAGAAGCTTTAAGATTTGTAAAAGCTTTTTGCGCAAACTCCAAAGTTCTTGGGGTCACAAAACAGGTGACCTTTGAACAAAAGGCTGTCTCTGTGACCCCAGAAACTTCTTTCAAGGAACTCGGTGACTCTTTATTACGGGGTATGGAGTCCCTTTTAAAGTTCCATTTAAACCCGAGGTCAAGGTCACCGTCCCCTTATTATGAAGCGCCAAGAGAGCGCTACCCAAGCCCCCATGACAGGTACAGGGACCGAGGTTTCAGTCCTAGTCGCACTCACAGAGAGTATGATAGGGGGCGTTCCAACTTTAGGTATGAACGGTCAGATAGGGATTCCTATCGTAGGTCACCAGACCGTTCAGACCGTTATTCTAGTCGGCCATATTCGAGTAGGCCATATTCCCCAAGACCCTATTCGCGATCACCAAGTCCGAATAGGAATGGTTTCGACCCTAGGAGAAATAGGGACTGGGATCGGCGCGAGGATCGGTATAGATCCCCTCCAAGGGATCGTTACCGAAGTCCAGATTGGGGATACAGAGAATCCCCACGCCGATTTCCAGATCGTGCCATTGGTCAACCCCGTCAAGATTTCCATGCAAGATCTGCTAGCTCCTTGCCTATTGAGGAGAAATCCAAGTCTTTAAACTTGGAAGGGCTGGTTGCGAAAGCGACCCACAACTAGCCCCACCCGATAAGAAGGGTCGTGACATAGAATCATTTTCTGTCAAGCTCACTGAAGGGCACACGGTTTTTCGTGATATTTTGATTGACTCCACGCCAGTCGTGGCATTGATAGACAGTGGAGCCATGATTACAATTTTACAAGAAGACAAGTTCAAAGGTATGCTAGAGAATCACAAATTATTGCACCTTGCATACTACAGGGCATTGGTCCTGATCCAGTTAAAGGTTCAATAATAGATAATGTACCATTGACAATCTGTAATCGCACGGTTTTACACACAGTGTGCATAGCCCCAATTAATACTCTGTGCATTTTAGGTTTAGATATTCTCAAACCCTTGGGAGCTATTATTGATTTTGGCAACAGCACAATGTCCATTGACAATGAAAAATTTCCTTTGAAAATTTACTCAAATGATCATGGCTGCAGAGTCTACAATGTAAGAAGGGTAGTTATCCCACCAAATTCAATTGGTGTTTTGGAAGCAAAAACTGAGAAACTTTTGCCATCTAGTTTTGTAGTTGAACTTTCAAAGTTCAAAAGTTGTCTGGTTGCGTCAGTGTATGGTGAGAACACACAAAATGTTAAACTGAAGGTCATCAATGATTCAAACTCATATAGACTTTTCAAACGTGACATTTTCTTAGGGCAGGCTGAACCAGTGACTCTCATTGAGTCTGACAATACATGTGACAAGTCTGTTAAAAGCTCTACACCCAATACTGGTTCTTTGCCTGAACATTTGGCTAGCATGTTTGAAAAATCAAGTTCCGACCTGAACCAAGTTCAGAAAACAAAGTTCAGAAATCTTTTGATTGAATTCCAATCAGTGTTTTCAAAAGACGATTTTGACCTTGGCTGTCTCAAAGATGTAGAGCACAAAATTGTAACGACTGACGAAATCCCTGTTAAGGAAAAATTTAGGCGCACTCCATTGAAATTCCAACAATAAGAAAAAGAAAACATTGACAAACTCTTGCAACAAGGTGTCATTGAACCTTCTTCTTCTGACTGGTCTTCTGCTCCAGTTCTTGTCCGCAAAAAGTCAGGGGATTTACGTTATTGTCTAGACTATAGGGCCCTCAACAATAAAACTGTCAAAGATAATTACAATCTCCCTATAATTGAAGACTGTCTAGACTCATTGCAAGGGAAGAAACTTTTCTGTGTCCTCGACCTTTGTAGTGGTTATTACCAAATACCTTTAGCAGAAAATTCTAAAAGTAAAACCAGTTTTACTAGCCGGTTTGGCACATTTCAATGGACGCGTCTCCCATTGGGGCTTTGTAACAGCCCCGCGACTTTCCAAAGGGCCATGCAGTTAGTTCTCAGAGGTTTGACACATGGGAAGAGCTTGTCGTGTATCTCGATGATCTAGTCATTCTTGGTACGGATTTTGACAATACTCTTTCTATCCTTCGCAAGGTTTTCACCAGATTCAAGGAAAATAACTTGAAGCTTAAGCCCAAAAAATGCATTTTCTTTAAAAAGGAAGTGGAGTTCTTGGGAAAGCTTGTAAGTGAACATGGTGTTTCAATTTCTCCAGGAAAAATGGAAATCTTAAAGAACTGGCCTAGATCTACAAATGCGAAAGGCTTGCAGTCCTTCTTGGGTTTTATGAATTATCATAGAAGTCATATTGAGGGATTTGCAAGGGTCGCTGAGAGCTTATTTGCATTGTCTAATGCCAGACAGTTTATGTGGTCTCAAGAACATGAACATGCTTTCACTCAATTGAAAGAGTTAGCGGTTAAGTCCCCATTACTTTACCATCTTTCACCTAATACAGACTCACGTGATACAGACTGTTTCTTCCATAGTAGGAGTGCCTGTCCCCGAGCTGATTCGTAGCAGCAACTCAAATTTGGCTAAATTGTTTAACTTGAACTGGTAGTCTTTGTCAAAACCCGACTACAGCTCATTACTGTCATTCTTCAAATTCGAATTTGGGGTTTTTATTATGGTACTGATGATTTCATCTAGCCGGTCGGTTTATAAGTCAGTATTGTTCTTCTCAATCAATTTTTCTTTTTGGCTGGGGGGAAAGCATCGGCTGGAATGGTTTGAATTGTGAAGGAGGAGTGAACAAGAGAGAGACAAACCTCTGTTTTGCACTCGTCAGTTAAATTGAGACAGCATATTTAATGGCAGTCATTCCAAATGCTTCCAGCTGCCTAGAGTATTAGTATGTTTATGTTTGGTCTATATTTGGCAGCTGGCATAGGCTTTCGCTATAATTACATTTATTATAATTTTGTACTCCATTAAGCTATCTTTTCTCTCTTCCTTATTATGATTATCATATCTATTAAGTTTTCAGGTCCAGACCTTCAGGTAGAAGGAACCCACGGGTTTGAAGATAATACCCGTTTAGTAGAAACGAAAACTTAATATTCTTTATACTTTCTCTATCTGTAGAGCCTCAGGAAGAGTATAACTAATGATAATATTACTAATTACTAAAAAACAAAGTGGGGGAGGAGTGATGCGGGGACGCCACATTCACATGGGCCAAATAGTCAGGGACCGAAAGGGCAAATTCCAAACGTCCGCCAGGCGGCGTCGTAGCTCCCCCTCTTCTATCTGAACGCCTGAACCGGGAAGTCAAGCTTATCCATCCAGGTAAGTTTATACTTGTATTTCCTGTATTTTATGCCTGTATTTCCTGTATTTTATGCCTATCTTGTTATTCATTTGATATATTCATACATTTATCCTCTCGGCTTCACAGCAATAGTAATAATAAAATTAAAGTTTAAATTTAGTGCATACTTTAAACTGAATAATTTAGACATGTGTGTTTTCAAATTTCGTTCAGATGGGTAAAGTAGATCATAGTCGAAGGTCAAATCTAGGAAAATGGCCGAATGTTCTCGATTTAATTAAGGAGACAGATTTGGTTTTGACGTTTTGGATGCAAGGTATGTTAATCGTAACAATAAGTGTGTTCAAACTGGACAACAAATACCTCATGTGTTTCCCTGTGCTTTGCTTTTGTAGAATTATGTTGAAGTTTTGTATTAAATGATTTCAAACAATCGAACCAACATAGAAGCCATGCTGTATATTATCCATGACTAAGCACTGCAGATGACAAAAACTCAAAATATGTCGAATTCTGTTCATTCATTCTTGAAGTGGTTGTTGTGGAGAGGTTTTACAGTGGGATATTTCGACATGGAATATTTAACAATTTGCCCATGAACGTTTATGCTTGATTTCTGCATGAATGTTCATTAGTTTATCTGTATGATCTGATTTATATAATTTTATAAGCACATAGAGCAGACCCTGATCAAAGGACTCGAAAAGAAGCCGTCTGATCTGAGTCTACTCTGTTTACAAGGCATCAAATGTGTTTACATTAGGGAATGTGTTAATGACACCATATAGTCTCATCAGTGAGCTGTAAGACAGCACACTTGTTTTGTGATCGTTGCAGTCTGGGGTATCGCAAAGCTGACAGTAGGCCTAGCTTGATATGATCACGACCTGAGCGATAAACATCATAGCCTCCCCCACCCCGAGCCAAACCTTCTTTAGTAAAAAAAATATCTAGCTCAAAGTCCCCAAAAGGGCAAGTGTTTACTTCCCTTTTAAGGCCACATATTGAAAACGCATCTATCGTATGGGACCTTCATACCAAAAGTAACATGGAAATAATGAAATGAATATGAATTGGATTAGTCTTGTAATAGCACATGAGCACAGGACATTTCGAAACTGTAGAATTAGATTTATGTCATGCTATAATCAAAAAGAGCTGACCCTGATCAGATCCCTCCTGAAGAAGCCATCTGACCAGGATATGCTATGTTCGCTTAAGACAGAATATAAATCGGACACAACCATAGTTAAAACTCTTATGATCATTTGCTATTATATTCATGAAGTCACGAATTCTTGTACAAATATACATTGGGTTAAATACGCATTATGAGTTCGTCAAAATACGTTTCACATAGGTAGTCATTTCAAATTAATATATTAGAGCAAACTAGCCGGGCAATGACAAAATAAGCCTCACTGACGTTTCAACAGTGTAGACCAAGATCAACGACGAGGCATCTGATCTGGTTGTATATTATTTGACAAACACTAGTACCTGTGGTATTTTATATGCAGCATATCAAACAGTATCACTACTAAACTTGTCATTAAGGTTTGCATTGTCGTGTTCCGGCTCACAGACACCATGTAGAACGGTTTGATGTTTATTACAGCGGTTTACGGACATTTCGCTACACAGCGTTTCGCTACCCTGACCATTTCGCTACCCTGACCATTTCGCTACAGTCATTTCGCACCCTTACGGGAAGTCATTTCGCTACCCTGCAATAACCCTGTCACCAAATTAAATAGAATTATTCACGTATTTCATTGATTTTGATGATATAATAGTTTTAACAGATTTAAAAATATACGTTAACCAATTTTAACTACTGTAGAGGCATAGCAAACAGTTATTTATCGAGAGTTTGTGGATGCAAACACCTCGATCAGGCAAAGTGTTAACCGACCTTAACCCTTTCCCTGGTCTATATGTTTATTTCAACTTTCAATAATACGTACTTAATTAGTATTTTGGGACAAAATTGATGTAATGAAATGTGGAAAGTGGAACATTGTAGCCATTTTTGAAAGTAAAGAGACGTAACGTCAAAAACTAGCGCCACTTTTGAAAATATGTTAATCCAGCGCTTTCATCTCAATAGTACATAACATCTGTTATTTTATTATAGTATTGTTATATATCAAATGAAAGATAATACAATGTGCTTCTTAATGCTGTTAATGAATTTATTTTTTTCTTGAAAAATAATCACCGCAGAAAACCTAAGTAACAGCTAAAATACGGATGTCCCGCGTTACATTTTCATCCGACATAATTTAGATTTTATTTGATTTTGCCGTTAAGCGCGGGAAATTTCACATAAATCGTCTGCAGCGCTGATGTTACGTCATTTCCAGATGTTATGGTTAAAAGTGTTTACAGAATTCAGGATTAGCAAAATGTGACCAAGTGAAAAACCAAAACACGGAAAAATGTCCCGGAGTCAGTGAAAACAGCAAGTGTAACTTTCACCGGTGTATCTGTTAACCTAAACTTGTTCGCTAGTCTTTGAAAATTTCTTTGCAAAATACCTTTTTATTTAAGATTTATATTTTAAAATATTTTCTGTGTACCATTGTTATACGCGTTTAAACAATACATTGTTTTTATCCCATTAAATGTCCCAAGTTATAAAATGACGTTTGATTTTACAATAAAGACAAATTTAAAACTGTTTTATTTTGAAATGCGTGAATTAATTTAACAATAATTAATTGTATAAAATACTTTTTTTCTGTTGATTAATCTGATATATAACTTATGATAGTTATCTTATTATAGTGTATGTTATCAATAAATTAAACAGTCCCTATTAGATGTCCCCAGTTATAAAATGACGTTTAATTTTACAATAAAGACAAATTTAAATTTGTTTTATTTTGACTTGCGTGAATTAATTAAATAATAATTCACTGTATAAAATACCTTTTTTCTGTTGATTATTCTGATATATAACTTATTATAGTTATCTTATTATAGCGTATGTTATTAATAAATTAAATAGTCCACATGAAATGTCCCTTTCAAATATTTAACGTCGCAGAACGGGATAAATATTGACTTTAGTTTTTGTTCTTTTTAATAAGTTATCGACCCTTTTACAGTCGGTAGCTACGCTTCCCTCTTTGCTTGCGCGATGACAGGCCGAGGATAGTACTCTATGATGGTATACTCTTAAACTTGGATACAGGAGGAGCTTACCAGACTCATGTATTATTTTTTCCCTGTCGTGCCCTTAACGGCTTACCTGCAGGTGCTCTGACTTCAGCAAAGCCATTGAGTACATATTTGACGGATTGTCACAGTTATTATGCTATGTTTTACATGTTGTCCTGTGTTCACCGTCGTCTATGTTGTGGGTAAGTCCAGCGGGGATACCCTTATTTACAATATTTGTAAAGCTAGGGTGACTTTGAGAGAAGTGTGAGGTTAGGACGTCCGTAAACCGGTTTAAACCCCCAGTGGTGTTTTTGCTGCTGACCGTGCCAAGGCGGTACTCTCTTTGTCACCCTTCCTTTTGTTTGCCTTGCGTCTTTTTGCTTGTGGTTTGTTCATGTTGTGGAACGTTTGTCCCTGTTTCTTGTGTGTCTTTTGGTGTTTTCTGTGTTCATTTCGTATGTGCGTGTGCGTTTGGGTGTGTGGTTGTGTGTGTGTATGTGTCATGCTGTCTATCGGTGTTTTGGTGGTGGCTGCGTATTGCATGTGGCTTTGCCTGCTTGACTTTACTACTTTTCCATTAATGATGAAAGGATCAGGTGACAAAGTAAGATAAAATAAACTCGTATACAAACAAATGCAAGAAAGACAGGAAAGATATTAAATCAAAATCTCGCCAGAAATGTCGGAAAATACGATATATCCCAAGGAATTATATTGTACTTAGATATAGCTGTTTTGTTTTGGTATGAACTGAAGTCAGAACTATTATATTTTCACCAGCAAACAGAGTAGACCCTGATCAGACGTATCCCACAGACACCGTCTGATCTTGGTCTACCCTGTTTGCAAATGCGTGAAGATTTTATATGAGGAAAAGGGTTGATTTGTATTGTCGCATATTGTGGCATCATAATGTCCGTATCCGCTGCCGTAAACGTCGACGTCATGTGTAACGTCAGGGGACACCAGTAGCGTACGTCACGTCAGAATCAGAAATTATATTGGCAAACAGAGCAGACGCTGATCAGACGGCTGGCCGCTCCTATATAGGAGCCGTCTTTAAAAATATACATTAACCTATTTTAACTACTGTAGAATCATAGCAAACAGTTATTTATCGAGAGTTTGTGGATGCAAACACCTTGATCAGACAAAGTGTTAACCGACCTTAACCCTTTCCCTGGTTTATGTTTATTTCAACTTTCAATAATGCGTACTTAATTAATATTTTGGGACAAAACACATTTACAAATATGAAGGAAAGGGTTAAGATAAAAGTAAATTGTAAGTATAGTATTTTCATATGATCGTTGTGCATGTGCCAAATTTTCTATCATTGGAAAAAAAGAAAAAATGCATATAGCAACAAGATGTGTTTTTGAAACACTATGCCCCCTCGATATGATATTTGACCCTAAAGGATGACCTTGATCTTGACATGTCACCCCTCAAACTGTGCAGCTTCATGGGGTGCACATGCATACCACATACCAATTATGTATCTCTACTGGTTCAAAAGTTATGGCCAATGTTAAATTTGGGTGCCTTAAATCAATCAGCATTATATCTCGAAGGGACACCGATAATAATACACGTTTTAATTTAAAAATAGGTTTTGTTTTAAGTTTTATAAGTGTTTACTTTTACAGTTAATACAGTATTAAAAATTTACATACATGTGTTTCAATATTTATATAACTCTTTTTTTGGTATCTGGATATAAATATCCATTATATGTTAATAAAGTTGACTCTCAAATCACTAGCCATCGCTGCAACAATATTGTTTTACTATTAAAATCGATAGGTAGCGAAACGTACAGGTAGCGAAAGTGTTAGGGTAGCGAAATGACTTCCCGGTGGGTAGCGAAATGACTGTAGCGAAAAGGTATGGGTAGCGAAACGTCCCTCAGCCATTACAGCTTATACATGACCACTTAACTGCTGAATATTCATGTAAGAAATAACGACATCATTAATATTAATCAGCTGCATTTTTATAATTCCACATGAAGACCTGACTTGTCAGCAACTGTAAAATCTATAATTTTCCATAAGCCAACATAGTCTGGTCTGATCTGGGTCTATTGTGTTTTCTAAAGCGTGATAAATCGCCTCTGTCATGTTATAGAACAGTAATGAATGCATTTGAGTTATCGCGTTTCATTTACACTTTTCTTCAGATTTTTGGTCACCATGTTGCACAATGCAAGTAGTGAAGAATCAGAATCCGAATTTTCCTCTCTGGAGAACGGAAGATCAAATCGAATTGAAATTGCGGATGGAAATTCATGTTTGAATGAGCACGTGCCTGATATACAAATACGCAATTCCGAGGAAACAGAAAGTAACACCGTCATATATTATGTTGACCTGGACAACGTTCCAACTTGGTATATAAGTGAAGAAGAGAAAAACGCGAAGAAAAACAACAAAGGGTCTGGAAAATCTTCGACTCCGATAGTGACTGCCAAAGAAATACTTGATTGTGTACAAAACGGGTACAGTGAATCGGTTTTGTACAATTATCATGATGATAATTTAAACAGTAATATGTTGAATACAGCACTAACGACGAATTTGAAAAGTGAAGGTAGATTTTGTGATGTGTCCGTTGTGTCGGGAAAGAATAGTGCTGATATTGCAATGGTTGTATCTGCTGTCAGGGATCATTCTACAAAGCCAATCAACTGGAAGTTCATATTTGTCTCTGGCGACCGTGGCTTCGGGGCTATTGCGGAGGAATTCGTTTTTAGGCGGGTAGTAGTCATAAACCCGCATCAACGCATGTCTTCTTCGCAACTTCAAACACTCATAAATGACCCAGATCAGAAGAATGAAGGAAAAACAAAGTTGTGGAAATGTGTAGAAGAATTATCAACACGGGAAGGCTTAAGTAAAGTCATATTCGTACTTTCACTATCGACACAACTACCTGAACAAGTGAAAGTTTTGGATCCCGGAACAGTCTATTTGCGTTTCTCTATGGAAGGAAATGATTCGGAAGGAGATGGTTATGTCTTTTTAACAAAAGAGTCGCATAAAGAGGACGCGCCATTATTCCTTCTTGGTTTTGCAATAGTTTCAATGCATTTCAAAATAGATAAAAGCGTAGTGTTTGAAATAAGATCTTGCATGGATATACCATATGATGTACTAAGAAATGAATTCCCTGGAAGAAAGGTTGAAATACATATACCACAGTCACAAGAGTCGGAGCTTGTACCGAGTCAACACAATGAGAGGTCAAATTGCACTACACAAGAAGGTTCCACAGATGTAAGTTATTTGTCAGTATTATATAAAATGCCTCAGTACAAGAAAAGCTTAGAACTCAATACTCCGAATATCGGTGCAAATCGTTCTGATTTAGTACAGTCAGATTTACACAAACATCCAAAAGCAACAGTTTTGAAAAGTGCTTTACTTGTTTTTAGCGACCAATATCATGCGAAACATTTAGAACTAAACACTAGTAAGCACATGTACTATTCAGGGGCGGTAAAATGTGAAAGGAAAGAAACATTGACAAATTCCAATTCCTCAAGGCCGCCTGAGTTGAGATCAAGTCCAGATGCTTTGACAAATGGGACTAGGCCACAGTTAAATACTCTGACGCGACATGTTCCGACAGACATGTCTAATATGAGCTATGCAAATGCGGTTAGGGGTAAAAAGAAAGAAGACCAACAGGTATTGCCAAGTCTTCAGCTATGGCCTGCTTTAAGAGCAGGACAAGATGCGTCAGCAAATGGTACTAGACCACTGTTAAATTCTCTGACGAGATATGGTCTGTTGGACACACATGAGCCTATGAGCTATGCAGATGCAGTAAGGGCTAAAAAGAAGGAAGATCAACTGGTATTGCCAAAGCTATCACAGTTGCCTGAAATGAAAGCAGGACAAGATGCGTCAGCGAATTCGGCTAGGGCACGATTAAACATTTTGACGAACCGTGGCCCGTTGAGCACATGTACGTCCATGAGCTATTCAGATGCAGTGAAATACAATAAATTAGCACTGCCAAATCCACCAGACTGGTCTGAGTTAAGAGCAACACAAGATGCATCAGCAAATGGGGCCAGGCCAAAACAAAATTCTTTGAGGAGTGATGGCCCGATGCAGAGCACACCTGTACCTGCTAAAGGACTGAAAAAATATGACAGAAAAGGAAAGAAGGATCAGTAAAAGTACAATCATGTTTGAATCATGCAGGAAACATGACATAAAAAACACACAGAAATGTACATGCATATCAGTAGACACAAAGAGACGCATAAACAAACAATAGGGAGAAGATGGAAGTACCGCCTTTGAACGGTCAGTGAAAATAGTCACTTGGGTTTAAACCGGTTATGGGGCGCCCAACCTCACACTTATTCCATCCCCACCCTAAAAGACAAACAGTAAATAAACGTATCCACTCTCCGACTAGTCTACAACAACCGCGATGGCAAATACAGTGTAAATTGCATGTACGAGTAAAACAACAAAACATGTGTTTAGTGAAACAAACTGAACCCATCTATTGCTAGTGTACTCAATGATTTAGCTGCAAACAGAGTAATTGTAGAAAAGTAATAAAGGGTATGACAAAAACGAGTACAAAGATCCGACGCTCTCCTTCCGTTTCCTGATTTAAGAGGTCGTCTTCATAGAGTACTAAGCCATTTTTGTCGGCGTTCATGAAAAGAGGGTAGTGTGACTGGCTGCGGCGATAGCCACAGCCAATCTTTTAGAGGTTTAAAAAGTCCTTGTATGTTTCTGTGGGATTAGTTTTTATTCTAGTAGAGTTTATATTTGTTTGGCTGCTATTTACTGCATTGTAATATATTTTTTCAGCGGTTCCACATATTTTTGTCGGAGTTTTTTTCCACAACGTTTAAACTGCTGAATAGCCTATGCTAGTTTCCGTCTTCCAAGCAGTGTTTCCGTCTCTTTTTTAATAACTACGGGTTACTGTGAGACAAGGTTTTATTTATATACATTCATTTATTTTGATTCATACATTTTTCTCAGCGGGGGCAAATATTTTTGTCGAGGTTATTTGTCTCTTTTCTGCCAGTGAAAATGCTAGTGTATTAGGTATAAATGATTTAAAAGCACGCCCCCAATTATAGTGCTCAGTCAGCGTGGTCGAAGGGTTATCACGGTGGCCTAGGAAATGTGAGGTCGTGGGTTCGATCCTCTGTGGAAGCTTTTTATTCTTCTCTCATTGTTTTGTTAGCACCCTTAGTTTACGTGCGTTTGGTTTAAAAATAATTTTGTACAAAAATATTGTAAAAAATATAAGTCCTTTGTTTGAATTTTGTCTTGGTAAAGTTATTTAGCTGATACCTTTTACTCGTGGTTTTGTTGACCGTTTTGAATATTTCACCATTGTGCATGAATATAATTGATCTGTGACGTTATGTGTATTATTGGTGTCATACACGGGTATTATGCATCATGGCTTATTAAAACATTCCCCCGTTTCTGTTGTTAAGTTATACATTGTACAGTTGTGTTTCCCAATGTTTATTAATTAAAACTACTAAACAATATTACTCCCTCTTTTTCTTCTATCCTGCTTAAAGACATGTTACGCAGCCATTCTACGCTTGCGTAATACCTTGCTTGTTGCCAACTGTAAAAGTATTGACAACCAGGCATGCAGTATGCAGTAGTACTGTAGAATAATATCCCTTTTTAATGAATTGTTTAACATATTTGATGAACAAAGTGAGAAAGTGGGTATGTCCAATAATTTTACGAAGTTTATAAATCACATCACCATAAACTTCAGGATGTGAAATACCACAGGGGACCATTTCGTGGGTCTAGATGATCTAAAAAGTCGGAAGAAATTGATTGGGTCGATTTAGTGTTATATACAAAGGGTCCAACTATCGATTCGCAGGTTTCGCGACCGATTCTAAATAACGCCCGGTTTTGGACAGCCAAGATGGAATAACCACCAATGTTTGGCACGAACGTGAAGCTGGGTCATTGTACTTTTCAAATAATATAAATTTTGATACATTCTGACTAAGCCGTAGCAAGTGAAATTCCTACAAAATACGCCCGATTGTCTTACTCGAACGAGAAGTAGCAACAACGATTGTCGCCTGCCCCCTTGTAAAACGGTCATAATCGCGATGCATCGGGCCAAAACGATTGTGCAATCAATACATATGACAAAATTTATCGTTTACCTCTCAAGCTCTCTGCAGACATGATGCAGATCCGAAATGCAGACGAATTTTTGTGCAATTATCAGATTTAAAGTTCTTTCAGACCACTACGAGTCACGTGACTCGCTTCCTTTACAATAACAACATCCAGGTGCCTGTTACATTACTTACCATATAAGCGTTAACGAGAACACAGGGCACCATCGCGCGGTCAAACCAGGTGCCTCGTTACTGTCTAAGTAGAAAGTAGACCTTTCACGTTGTTGCGACTTCTCGTTCGAGTAAGAAAATTAGCGTATTTTGCAGGAAATTCACGTCGGCATTGGCTACGGCTTAGTCGGACTGTATCAAAAGTTATATTATTTGAAAAGTACAATGTCCCAGCTGCACGTTCGTACCAAACATTAGTGGTTATTCCATCTTAGCTGTCAAAAAACCAGGCGTTATTTAGAATCGGTCGCGAAATCTGCGGATCGGTAGTTGGACCCCTCGTATATAATAAAACACTAAATCGACCCAATCAATTGTTTTGACCTTTTAGACCATCTAGACCCACGAATAGCCCATATGTGAAATACTGTGTCACAGGGACGCCTTAAGATTACTTTTGTACTTACCAGTATAAGTGAGAGATTTCGATGGTAAAATTTAGAGAATGTATTTCTTAGTTTAAATCCATATCCTTGCTACAGCAGCTTTTCAGCTGAAATGATATTTCGATTGTTAATATCGTCAACAGAAGAACGAGCTCTAGCGAAGCGAATACGCCGAGATATGTAAACTCCGTATGATGTGGCACGGGGAACATCTCCTTAGGGATGAGGGATATTTACAATATTAAAGGGGATGTCCCTACATTTGACGCGTTTCATAAACACTAAAATGTACAAAACTCATTTGTTTATATGCTGAAAAGTAGTATATCGCAAAAAGTGCCATCCATTTACCTCTTATAATATTTACCTCTTATAATGACAAAACATCAATGTGTTTGATATCGCTGATCCCGGTTTTACTCCCCGATGTTACAGTTTTATTCGGGTTGGGGTTTAGTTTCGTAACTGTTCGCCCTATTCGCGATTCTCCGACCACTTCCGAGAAAGCTTTTACGTAAAAAATGGAGGGACCGGGTGATCATCGGCAAAACACGGAATAATTTAACGGAAAGGGCCGATAATATTCTGTTGCAGAACAAAAATTATCAGTATTGATGAAATCGGTTTATTTGTATCACAGGGGCATTTTTCGATACAAGTTCAAATTGGGAACCTTCATAATAATGATAGAGCATAACAAATACTAAGTGTTATGATATTATTGAAAATATGCGACCATTGTAGGGACTTCCTCTTTAAAATCAAAATCAAATTGACATTCACCTTGTTATTTGAACATACTGCAGGCGTATTGGATAAATATGAGAGGTTGCAAAATTTAATCTAAGGTGTTTACCGATTTGTGATTTTTTCGTTTGTAAGTCGTTTGCAAATTTTGTCGTCTCTCGCATTTTTTATTTTGTAATAACAGTTGATCGTCGATACGTCGAACTCGGATAACACGTACTTCCCGATAACTCAAATGGTCCTTCCAAAACTTACAATACAGAACTGCTCTTAAATGTATCACTACGGATATATAGAAACACATGTGACGGCTTAATGCAGGTGTAAAATTATGCTGAGAACTTCTACAGGAGCTTTCTGCATTACTTTACACCTGCATTAAGCTGTCAACTCGAGAAATTGTTCAGATTTGAAATCCGATAACTCGAACTTTTGTTATCCCGAACCTAGTTGTATAGTCCCTTGAAGTTCGATAGAAGTTCAACTGAATATTCTTTCAGGAAATATAATAACAGCAACAAGCAGTTTGAATGCTGATTATTTTACTTAGCATCTGCATCAAAACTTAGAACAACCAATCAGAGATTCGCTACTCGCATCGAGAAGGTTAGTCATTGTCCTGTCTCCGATCTGTGACAAGATTTATTTACATATTGTACTTCCAATTCCTTCAAACGTTTGAGTAGGTATTGGCTGACAGCTTGGGTCCTGATGAGATGTCTTGTTTCTCTGCGTCTTTTCTGGGTCAAACTGTTTGCACATGCCAGTCAGGTCTCATGGACAGAATAAGTGTTTGACAATGATTCTTCCCTTTACTCCATGAATATCATTGTAAGAAACAATGTCATCATGAATATAAATTAGTTTGATTTTTATAATACCGCATGAACAGGATATTTTGGCCGCGGAAGAAGCTCTATAATCATATCTATAGTATTTTCATAAGCCAACAGAGCAGACCCTGATCAGACGGCTCCTATAGGTACTGTCTGATTTGGGTCGTCTCTGTTTGCTAAGGCATAGAAAGACGTACTTATGGAGTAAATGGTTAAAGAAAAAACTACAATGGGAAGCAGAACATTATAATGTGGAAACAGACAGGTTGATAGAATAAAACGCAATGTGAGGTGACAGCGGGCAATAAAAACAAGACCACAGGGGATGGTGCGTGTCAAGTGTTGTGTCCTGTCTCGATCGAATGTTTTAGGACAGTCGTGTCATAATTTTACATGGCGGTCTTAACCGCTTGAGTATATGTATATATGAGCCCTGTTGTGTGGAGTCATGTTGTTATAGGAGGTAAGGATCTGGATTTGTTTGAATGACCTGACTGACATTTAATCTGGAGTCTAGAGTGTTCGAAAATATAGTTGACGAATTCTGTGGCTGCAGATGTGTGATAAATGGTGTAGACCCAAGGCCAGAAGCGTGTCTGGGTCAACATTGCTTGCGATGACAAAGGTTTGATAATCGTAGTAAAAGGTTCATTTTATACCGCTGTTTCGCATAATGGCATGTGTGCATGTCTACATTGTATATTTTTTTATAGCTGCTGTACATCTGCGAATAATTACACTTATTATTCTGCAAAGTAAAACCCCCGATTTTGATTGGTCAATTCATCCAATGCCCATTTGGTTGAATAGTATAAAACCGTCATTTTGACGGCATCCAAATGACGTCGGAACTGCGCCATTAACTCTATTAATTTTAAACTTTCTCATGCTGAAAAATATTGTCTGCTTAACCGCTGATCTGCTGAAAGTTTTACTTACGTCTGATTCGTTAAATCCTTTGAGAAACTAATGCCATTGGAAGATCCCGTTCTATCCACAAATGTAATAAGCTGGTTATTATACACTTTGAACTAGGGACGCAGGGTGATATAAGCCCTTACCTTACAGTATGAGGCCCCTGAAGGGAAGCAAAATGACGCCTACATTAACAACGCTAATTAACTGCTACAAATATTAAACTTTTCAGTATAATAAAATCGTTATACAGATCTGACTTTTATTCCCTACTGAGGAAAATACATGTAGCCCTCGCCAAACGGCTCGGGCAACATGATTTTCCTCAGCAGGAAATAAAAAGTCAGATACCACGCCAATGATCTGTATAACTAATATTGTAAAACATTGGAGCGATTGGAGCGAATTATGCTTATAACATGTGTATAACTCTCTTCCTTTTATCATTTAACTTTCCCCGTTTCAGTCTGGTTTCATTCCATGTGAGATTTTACTAAAAGAACAAATGCAATATGAATGTAATCTGAATATCATTTTGTATAAGTATGCTCGAATTACAGAGAAATTATTGTTTAAACAGTTATTACTGCTTTTGACTTTCCATAAACACGTTTGACCTTTTGGGCTCTTTTAGGCTATTTTAGACCCAACCTCTCTGAATACATCTACTAAAAAGGCGAATTTACTAGAAAAAAAGGTAATTGCTCAAAACCATTGTGAAATATGCAGCATTTGCTCATATTTATCACAATGGTTTAAACAAAAGACTTGTATAGAGGCGTCAAAAAGATTCTGCTTTCTATCGGTGTTTTGGTGGTGGTTGCGTTTTG
The DNA here is from genome assembly GCA_963576725.1 of Azorinus chamasolen. Classification (NCBI taxonomy): domain Eukaryota; kingdom Metazoa; phylum Mollusca; class Bivalvia; order Cardiida; family Solecurtidae; genus Azorinus; species Azorinus chamasolen. The sequence continues at coordinate 15,415,023 of OY755251.1, read as the reverse complement.
TGTGTGTCTTTTGCTGCTTTACTTTACTAAGTTTTCATTCAATATATGAGGGAATGGGTTCACAACACACGTAGTAGGTATAAGTAGAGGAGCGATTTCATTTTTGGAGCTTTCTTCACTTTTATGAAGAAGTTTTCTTTATATATGTTGGGGATGGGTTTTTATCACTTTGAGAGGAATGCTCCAATGGGGGAAGGGAAATAACTGTGACTGAAAAACTTTGATGTTCATCAAGAGTTATTTTCCTTTTGTTGGTTTCACAATTCCGCCAATCGTCTGAGAAATATTTGTTCGGCGTACGACCAACTCCCAACAGATGCGTATGCGAAATGTACATTCCAGATCAGATGTCAGATCCTAGTCAGGTCTATACAGTTTCAAAGAAAATTACAATATGTAAAATGGAACCTCTGTATATCGAACTCGGATAACGCGAACTTCGGAATAAATCAAACTTAAAGTTCGGCCCTTACAAAAGTTACAATAAAGAATTACTCTTAAATGTATCACTAGGCATATCAAGACACACACTTAACAGCTTAATGCCGATCTAAAGTAATGCTCAAAGCTCCTATAGGAGCTTTCAGCATTACTTTACACCTGCAATAAGCTGATAAATTGTCCAGATCAGAAACAGGATAACTCGAAATTCCGTTATCTCGAAGTAATTTGTATGGCTCCTTGAAGTTCGAGATATCGAAGTTCAACTTTATACTAGGTGTACCATGAGTGGCAATCTACAAATGAATCTGTTTCAAATCTTACCTGAAGATCAAATGAAAAAGAGTTTGACTGAATGGTATCTATATCAACAGAGTCAATTGGACGTTAATTAGATACTGTTGGATTGAACGATTGACACATACCTTTGCCCATATCTGCCGATAGTACTCGGGAAACGTTACTCAAAGTAACGAAACAAATAATAAGTCGACAATATCGAATAAACGGGCATTTTGCGGAAAGGTCTAAGGGAGAAAGGATCAGAAGAATGAAATACACGTGCACCTGATCGCGGAGGTCGTGATGGTGTATACAAGTGACAAGTGACTGAGAAAGTGAATGGAAAAGTGGGGGTTACTTCAGCAAACAGAATATTAAAAAATGTATTCAATTTTATCCCCGAAATTGGATTCGAATCTGTAACCATCTCCAAGCTGTGTGTACATTGCATACATTAATAACTCTTGAATGCAAATTATGTTCACAGTCAGGACTTTCGATACTTTCCCTGCTAATTATTTACCAAAAAATATATCACGTCGATATATATTTTTATTTTTGAATTCACTATTAAATTTTATCTAATATATAAAAAAATTGGGAAATTCTATGAAAGGAATTTTTCAATATCTTTATTTGTTTGCAGAATACGTGTATATTTTTCTCATTTTTTGTCGAATGACGACATATGAAAAACGTATTTTGTAAAGAAAAATGTTCAGATTACTATTTTTAATACAGTATAAAAACCAGTAGTTTATGTGTAAATTCAAGTTTGTTGTGTATATTATAATGCTTTTGGTTCAATTGTATTATATTTAAAGAAAGTGTAGTCCTTTTGACAGTTTCAGCACAAAAGGTTACCATGGAAACTGCCAATTTACAGAAAATCTAACACGTCGACATATATTTTTCTTTTTTTTTTTTTGAATTCACCATTAAAGTTTACCTTATATACCAAAAATTTAGAAATTTCTATGAAAGGATTAATTTTTCATAAAACTGTAGAAAATGTCCTTAATTCGTTTCAATAGTGAATGCCCTTTGAATCGGAATGCAACTAATAGACTTTTCAGTGATTATTACTGTAGGAACTCTAAAATTGATGAATGATTGGCTTTCTTTTTCTGTTTAAAAACAACAACAACAACAAAAACCCAAAACCCATGAATACATCTTTTATAATCGATTTTTATTGTATACAGGACACTGTATGTGTAATGGTTTTATATGAACTATATTTTATCATAGCTGCTGTGCATCTGTTAGTAGTTACACTTTTACAACATTGGAGATAATTATGTACCCTTCAATTTTCAGTATTTAGTAAAGAATAAATGAGATCATTAATATTTGTTACTTGATTTTTTATATTGGCATATGTATACATTAATGTTTGGCACTGGTAAAAGCTATAAAGTCAGATCTATATCATTTCATAAATAAACAGAGCAGACCCTGATCAGACGGCTCTTTTAGGGGCCGTCTGATCTGGGTCTACCCTGTTTGCATATGCATTGATATGTTTATACGAACGAAGAGTTAAACAGGTTTATACCTGTTTTCAATTTATCAATTTTCTCTCCCCTTTTCAGTTTGGTTTTATTTCATGGTTTCATAATTTTACCAATAGAACATGTAATACATGCACTATGGATGTAATCTGAATACCATGTTGTATTAGTATGTCCGAATTATAGAGAAATTAATGTTTAACTGCTATTACTGCTTTTGACTTTGATCCATTTGATCCATTTCGTCATTGGTTATTTTTAGCCCCGTCTTCTTAGAATTAATCTACTAACTAGAAAAATTGAAACTTTTAGAATTGTGTAATTTTGAAATGATTGTGATAAAGTATTTGCTAAAACCCATTGTGAAAAATGCGGCAAATGATCATAGTTATCACAATGGTTTTAAAAAAAGACTTGTATAGAGGCGTCAAAAGGGGTCAGTATGAGGGATGGGTTAACAATAGAAGGTATACATAGGGGAGCGATTTCACTTTTGGAGCTTTCTTCACTTTTACGAGGAAGCCTTCTTTATACATGCATATGTTGGTGCGTGCGTGCGTGCGTGCGTGCGTGCGTGCGTGCGTGCGTGCGTGCGTGCGTGCGTGCGTGCGTGTGTGTGTGTGTGTGTGTGTGTGTGTGTGTGTGTGTGTGTGTGTGTGTGTGTGTGTGTGTGTGTGTGTGTTTTTGGGGGGTCATCACTTTGTGAAGAAGGCTCCAATGGGGGAAGGGAAAAACAAATAACTGTGACTGAAAGCCTTTGGCGTTCATCAAGACTGATTTTTCCTTATTGTTGATATTCACAATTCCGCCAATCGTGTGAGAAATAATTATTCGGTGTACAATCAACCCCCAACAGATACGTATGTGAAATATACCACAAATGTAGTCTTGGTCAGTTCCTAGTCAGGTTAAAGTCTATACAGTGTCAAAGAAAATTACAATATGTATATTGGGTGTACCATGAGTGGCAATCTACAAGTGACCTGTTTTTTAAATCCTATCTGAAGGTCGAATGATTAAATAATGTTTGACTGAATGGTATCTATACCAACAAAATGTCACTGGAACGTGATACTGTTGGGTTGAACGCTTGACACATTCCTTTAATCAATATCTGCTGACCATAATTCCGTATGTAAACAGCTTTGATTCAGATTATATCAACGTCTCATGGGAATTCAAACTATTTTACACTGGGCTAATGGTTTATACAATAATTCAGATACAGTTTAAAAGAGCGGATATACGTTTGAGCAGTTACTGATTTTCACAGTAGATATTTCTAATGATTTACATCTAAACCCCGGTGTGTTGTCTAGAAAAATATGAATGTTTTCGTTGTAGTTCAGAATCTTTGCAGAATGATACATCCTAATAACAACAACAGAACAGAACAACAACGACATAACACACTCAACCACAAACACGTTTTATTTCATTGTGTGCTTTTCTATGGTGTTAAATACCGAAACCAAAATTCCGGATTCTGTGAAAACTACAATGATCACTACACTGGCAGATTATCGACTTCAAACAATAACAGCCATTTAAAAAGAACGAAGCCGTAAAGAAAGAGGTACATTTAATTGTATCTAATTAACTTTCAAACTAAACATAGAAAACGACCATCCTTATATTATCGAATATAAAAAAGCATTCAGTGAATTATTCAATGGTAGTCTGAATATATTAGTATGGTAATGCTGCTAATGAAATCAATTATGTACTGAATCAATCAAATGATTAAAACTCTTAATTTAGTTTGATATCTTGATACTGAATGTTACAAAGTTAGCCAATGTATATATTGTTGTACAGATAACAAGTCTGCAACAGCAGCTGCAGATGATTCAGAGCAGCATATAATGGTTTGTTCATGTACTCAAATACTGAAATCGTCATTTCTCCACCAAACCCTATCTTGTAACTACACTTCAGAATCGTCTTGTCTGGTGTCTTGAAGTAAAAGAGCCAAAGAACTTTAAAATGAAACAAATTTATATGTATTTTGTTTGGTAACCTGTTCAACTTCCTAAACATGTATTTTGAAATATCTTGAATTATAAATATTCTCTGTAGTATGTATACAATAAACATATGACAAGAAAACGCGTTGTTTGTTTTCTTCCAAATGTTCCATTGACTAATCTATTCCGTGTCTTGCATAAACCTTCTGTCATTATGCTGTTCGGACGACTGTGTTTTGTATGTGGTGTTTCCTGCATGACTCGTACATTACAACTTTAGTTAAACTCTAAACCAAGCAGTGATTGTTTCTGATTTCAATTCAATATATACCTTAAGATGGAGAGCGTCGTTAAGTTAGAAGTAGACTCCATGGCACAAGTGAAAGATTAGTAGTAATTTTGTAAGGCATTTGGAACATTTCTAATTCGACACTTTTCTTTTTAAGATATGTATGAAGTGAAGTCGAAGAATACTTGCAAAAATCTTCATTCATAGGTCCTAGGTATTTAGGTCCTACCGATGTTGGGAAGAGTACGTTTGTATTTCAACTGTTACACAGGCTCAAGAAATGCAGTAGCAATTTTGTAAGACCTTTGGACATTTTTTGATTTGACACTCAGGCTGATAGAGCCTCTACTATTGCTATGGTGTCGATCAACCTCTGTTTGCCGTGATGAAAAAGGGCATACCTAACATCACCAGTTAAACGAGACACGTGAACTTTTTAAACCATTCATTGGAAAAGCCATTCCCCTTGTCAGCGCGAATCCTTTTTAAACGCCCGTTTGAAAAAACGCGACGTAATATGGAATGGCGCTGTCTGTCTGCCTGTCTGTCCGTCTGTTCGTCTGTTTGTAACATCTCTAACTCAAGTTCCGCTTGGTGGACCCTTCCCAAATTTAACCACAATGTTTATCTGGACTTGCTACAGTAGCATGCCCAGTCCCGGTACGTATATCCAAGGTCAAGGTCACACAATTGGACTTAGAATTTGCGTTTAGCAAATATGTTAACCTGTCTGTCTGTCTGTAACATCTCTAACTCAGGTTCTGCTTGGTGGATCCTTCTCAAATTTCACCACAATGTTTATCTGGACATGTTACAATTTTGACCCTTTCACTCTTATTAAAGCTCTTTCACGCCTATGCGAACAAAGTGTATGAGCGGTCTGATCAGGATCTGCTCTGTTTGCTTATGGAATAATACTCGCCTGATTCTACAGTTTCTATCCAGGTCCGAAACTGTGCCATGAGAGAGAGAGAGAGACAGAGAGAGAGACACACACACACACAGATAGAGAGAAAGAGAGAGGGGAGCGGATGAATACTTGGATAAAACTGTACACATTATTTACATGCTATGAGAACAACACAATCACAACAGTTTACACATTTTGAATATTCTTGTTTTATTTTGTCACAATAATGTCTGCATGTAAAAACCATTGTAACGTTCGTAGCTAACCGGGCATAAGTCGTTAAACACACGACTTTATACTTCTTACGATCGATTCATCTTACGATTGGTTCACCTTAAATGACAAAATCATCACAAAGATCATACTTATCACAAAACTTCATTTGCGGAAGGAACAAGCACGGTTTTCTTTTTGTTTTACTCGGAGCATTTTATCTATTTTCGGAAGATCGTAAGACCAAACATATCGTAAGTGTTAATTTACGACAGTCATTTCTATTTACATAATAGCACAATTTAGCATGCAACAATTTATCGTACGACAGAACTTATCGTGAGTATCGCAACTAGACGATATTGTTAGTCGGATGATATTTGATAAAACTGGCACCATTCTTTAGTATCGTGAGGGCGGCTATTTAAATACTAGATCGGGAATATCAAGTTCATCGTCGTCGTCATCGGTGTCTACAGTTAAATGTGTATTTGACTTATTTGTGTTTTTATCGACGAATGCTGACCGTTCAAACATTTCATCATAATAATAATCATCATCCACGCTTCGCCTTGCTCTCGGACTTGCTCTCGGACTAGGGCGGCCATCATTGCCACCGTCTTGGTCTCCGATGGTGAATAGCTCTCTTTCTTGTCTCGGTTCCGAGTCAATAATAGGATCATCCATAGTAAGAGGTCCGTGACTAGCGGATGACGAACTTCGCATTCTTTTCTGGCACCATCCACTGCACGCTCTACACGTGCAAGGAATATACGATCGCTTCCTTTAAAAACAAGAAAATAAATGTTCAGTAGCATACAATTTGAAAAGCTTGCCTTGACTTCCACGAATACTTGTATAAGTTTTCATGTGGGAAAGATTTAAATCTTTACTCCATAAATACGCCTTTGTACGCCTTTACCACAGAGTAAACCTAGATCTGTCTGACCAGCATCTGCTCTGATTGCTCATGATATAATATAGACACGATTCTACAGTTTCTACGATGGCCGAAAATCTGATTAATCTTCGTGATGTCATTATTTCATAAATGCATATTCATCGAGTATAGGTTTAAACCATATACATGTATTTACAGACATCCAAATGTACACATTTTATTTAATTGATGCAATCGGAAAACAACGATTCACTTAAGCAAATCTATATATGAAGTATTTACCTTGTACGAAATATCATGTTTTAATTTTCTAACTCGGAAGCTTTCTCGGAGTGACAGCTTAATGCAGGTCGAACGTAATGCTGAAATCTCCTATAGGAACTTTCATCATCACTTGCGACCTGCATCAAGCTGTTGCATGTCTTTATAGATATGTACAGAATAATTATGTATTACAAATTTTGGAAGGGACCGAATTGTTTTTAACTCAAGTTCTATTGAAGCTCTAGTTATTTGGGTTCGAGATATCAAGGGTCCATTGCACCATGTATCTTGGAAACGAACTGAATGATAAAGCCATTACCTCTTTTGCCAGATGTACAAGGAAACCAGCCCGACCGCTACCACAGCACAAATCACGCCAAGAAACAAAACCAGTGTCGTACCAGGGGTATGGCCTTTATCTAAAATATACAACAGTTTTTTCAACCCTTAACACTTAACCCCATGAATATATATGAAAGAAATTATGACATCGCGAATCTTAATTTTTGAAATGGCATTAAACACAAAGGTTTTGCCAAATCAGAAACTGTAAAACAAGATCTACATTTGTATATTATTTTATAAGCAAACAGTGTAGACCCTGATCGGACGGCTCCTATAGGACACGTCTCATATGTGTCTACTCTGTTTGCAAAGCGTAGAAAAGCGTATACAGTAAAACCTCTCTATAATGGCCTCTAAATTGTGCTAATTAGTTGGTATTTAGGGCAGGTGGTTGCTTAAAGCAAGGTGAAAATAAAACAGATAGCTCCTATAGGAACGTTCTATTTTACTTTCACCTTGCTGTAAGCAACCACCCGCCTTTAACACAAAGTAATTGGTGTAATTTAGTGTCCGAGGTTTTACTGTATATGGAGGGAGTAAATGGTCAAAATATGGAAACTGATTATATAAGACATTTACAAGACGGAGTGTAGAACCAGATCAAAGGGACCCGGGGGCTCCCTCCGACCAGGGCATAAACTGACGCATTTTCTTCAATGATAAATTCGGATACAATATTTTGTTTAATTACTATTCAGACAGTGGGTAGCTAGTTATAATTCCCTAGCAGGTTAAGTGTTAACCTTCGGTTAGCTGGACACATTATTGGGCTGCTGAAAGCAGCCCACAATTATACAATTTTGAATTTTGACCATGCGTTTCTGCGTTCCTGTGTTTCTATAAAAGCCAATCTTTTTTAATTACTGTGGGTTACTGTGAGACAAGCTTAAACTTATATACATCCATTTAATTTACTTATTTTGATTCATACATTTTTTGTTAGCGGGGACAAATATTTTTGTCGAGGTTATTTGCTTCTTTTCTGCCATTGAAAATGCTAGTGTATTGGGTATAAATCATTTAAAAGCATGCATCACTTGTAGCAGTCAGCGTAGTCGAGGGATTATAACGGTGGCCTAGGAAATGTGAGGTCGCGGGTTCGATCCTCGGCGGAAGCATAATTTTTTTCTTTCATTTTTTTTGTTAGCATCCTTAGTTTACGTGCTTTTGGTTTAAAAACAATTCTGTATACAAATATTGTAAAAGTATAAGTCCTTTGTTTGAATTTTGTCTTTGGTAAAGTTATTTAGCTGAGACCTTTTACTCGTGGTTTTGTTGACCGTTTTGAATATTTCACAATTGTGCATGAATACCATTGATCTGTATTTACTTCGTGGTAATGTGTATTATTGGTGTCATACACAGGTATTATGCATCATGGCTCCTTAAAACATTCCCCCGTTTCTGCTGTTAATTTATACATTACAGTCATGTTTTCCCAATGTATCTGTTAATTTAAACTACTAAACAATATTGCTCCCTCTTTTTCTTCTATCCTGCTTAAAGACGTTACGCAGCCATTTTACGCTTGCGTAAAACATTGCTTGTGATCTACTGTATTTGCTGTCAAAAGCAATTGTAAGACTGGTTTGTTTTATACTCCAATGCATTTAAAACACGACCAGGGAATGAGGAATCTTGGTCAGTATTCTCCCATGAATACTTCACCCCAAAACACTTTGAAAAGGTCTAGGTTCCACTCGTTGGTTTCCTCTGAGTTTATCGCACCAGCATCTCACATCTGGCTTTAAATATATAATGTAAGAATAATCAAATTATTATGACATTTGTGATATACTTTCTTGGACTATAGCTCCATTGAATTAATTAATGTTTAGACTTTAAAGAAAATGATCTTTCTTTAAATTTCAAATCACTAGACACCCAACATCTCATTTAAATACAAGGGAAATAACTGAGCAATCCAACTAGAATAATATAATAAGCTTTATTTCCTCCACTATAGGAGAGCCACATTACATGCAAGCAAACTGACAACATACAAACATACAATCAATGACAGATACAGACACTTACAACCAACCATAACTAGGCATATAACATATATTTATGACAGTACAATGAAACCATACATACAACACAACACAAGACATTGAAGAAAATCAGAATAAATGCAAATACGGTGTCGAACAGGCACTGCTGATATACATCGGACTAGCAGAGAGGATCGAGTGAGCGAGAGAAAGAAAGAGATACAGAGAGAGGGAGAAAGAGACAGACAGACATACAGAGACAGAGATATAGACATGGAGAGAGACAGGGAGAGAGAGGAGAGAGAGAGCGACAGGGAGAGAGAGAGAGACAGAGAGACAGAGAGAGACAGAGAGAGATAGAGAGACAGAGAGAGAGACAGAGAGAGACAGAGAGGGAGATTTTTTCCCGCTTTATGTTTATCTCTATCGAAACAAACGAAATATAGATCTGTATAATCCAATGTTTCATTATTTCTCTATCGAAACAAAATTTACAGACGTGTAAATTCTGAAGGGTTGTGATCCCCCGAAAGCAAAAATTGCAACACAAAAAGAGAAAATTGCAGACTCGGTTTTATTGAGTCTGTTCATGAGCAGTAATTGAAAGTGCAACACTGCTCACTACCTCTAGCACCGGCTTAAGCGGTATTCAATTTTCAGAACAAGAAGTACTGAAATTCATGATCTCGAAGGATCAGAAGGTATAACAACACTGAGAATGAAGTACGGGCGTCGTTTTACGACCGTCACACAAGCACTTAACACCTACTGTTGTGAAGATTATAAATTCCGAAGAGTTGTGATCCCCCGAAGGCAAAAATTGCAACACAAAAAGAGAAAATTGCAGACTCGGTTTTATTGAGTCTGTTCATGAGCAGTAATTGAAAGTGCAACACTGCTCACTCCCCCTAACACCGGATTAAGCGGTATCCACTTTTCAGAACAAGAAGTACTGAAATTCATGATCTCGAAGGATCAGAAGGTATAACAACACTGAGAATGAAGTACGGGGCGTCGTTTTACGGCCGTCACACAAGCACTTAACACCTACTGTTGTGAAGATTATAAATTCTGAAGGGTTGTGACCACCCGAAAGCAAAAATTGCAACACAAAAAGAAAAAAATGCAGACTCGGTTTTATTGAGTCTGTTCATGAGCAGTAATTGAAAGTGTAACACTTCTCACGCCCCCTAGCACCTGCTTAAGCAGTATTCAATTTTCAGAACAAGAAGTACTGAAATTCATGATCTCGAAGATCAGAAGGTATAACAACACTAAGAGTGAAGTACGGGGCGACATTTACGACCGCCACACAAGCACTTAACACCTGCTGTTGTGAAGATTATAATATCTGAAGGGTTGTGATCCCCCGAAAGCAAAACTTGCAACAAAAAAAAGAGAAACTTGCAGACTCGATTTTATTGAGTCTGTTCATGAGCAGTAATTGAAAGTGCAACACTGCTCACGCCCCCTAGCACCGGCTTAAGCGGTATTCAATTTTCAGAACAAGAAGTACTGAAGTTCATGATCTCGAAGGATCAGAAGGTATAACAACACACATGCTTAACAAAATACCAGTTATAAAAGCCTAAAGTTACACACGTCGATATATCTCTAACGGAACGAAATTCGGAGACATTTCAACCGTGCTTGACAAAAATACTCCACCGTTTATTTATATTACATTTTCTAATTACAGTACAACCACGATAATTCGACCAAACTCAACCAAATATCACCATTGCTCCCCAGGACATTAGATAGGTCTGGAGGCAAACAGAACCGCCCCCCCCCTTGCCCCTCCGCATCGTTTCCAGCATAAAAATGTCAACTACCTGCCTGAACATTTCTCAAATCTTCCCAGTTAAGATTTGAATTTATAAGGGTATTATTGCACAACATTCAGACAGTTGATCTGCAGCATAAATGCATATAATTACATTATATATACTGCATACCAATAGTGGTATATCGCTCATACAACAGAACAACTCTAATGTATTATCCTACCCATTTTCACAAAGTGAAGTAACAACTTTATGGCAAGCTGTGATTAAGTCATGTTGCAGAAAGTGGTCAATTTTGATGAATTTTGGAGAAAAAAATGGATCCATCCGAGTAATTCAGCGTCTAATCAGGATCCGATTCGTTTCTTACTTCTGCACTGTTTTCTTTTTGTTGTTGAAAGAAACGGAAGATCAATCTTCTATTGGAATCAACCCTTTTGGTGCCAAGATTCTTATTATAGTCTGCAACCCGATTTTATTAACCATTCTCTCCTACTGACGCCTTTTTGCGCATCTGTAAAACTCAGTTTTGAAATCATTGTGATAAATAGAGCATTGCCTGTCCTTTTCGGTTGATTAACCGTTCGCCTGCTGAGTTAATTATTTTTACAGAATTTTTCACCTACTACATTTTCAAATTCAACCTATAATCAATTTGTCTACAATATGCGAGCAGGGTGTCAAACAGTTTGGATCCTGCATATGTATTCACTCATCCGCCCATAGCAGAATAAAGGTTAATTCATGTAACAGTGTGGATACTGATTGAACTCCGAGTTACCCGGATGCATCCAAATAGTTTTCAAACGTCATCAAAATAGGTCTATAAACCTTTACCTATTCAGTATTTAGTATTGTTGAAAGCAATAAAGACATCATGGGTATTTATTAGCTCACAATCGTTTCAAAACTACACAATTCCAAAATTCTCCTTTCTATAGTTATTTCTCCTTTTCGGTAGATTGATTAAAAGCGGTTGGGTGTAAAATGGTTAAAGCAGAAAGGTTTGCTAAGTTATTTAGTGGTTAACCATTCGCTTGCTATTCACGTCAATATACCTACCTGTAAATAGTGAAGACCCAGATGAGACAGCTCCTGCAGGAGCTGTCTCATCAGGGTATGCACTAATTACAAGTTGATTGTGCAACTAGTGCACTCCACAGCAGTGATTTCACAGCGAAATACTTGTACACAGTGAAGATATATGTAATTATACAACATGACATGGGTAAAGAAGGAGAAATGTATTTGTATATTAAAATTCAGCAAGAGAATGGTTAAAATGTTAAATGCAATTATTTAGGCTAACATGTTAAATGCAATTATTTAGGTTAAAAGGTTAAATGCAATTCGGTTTACCTGCGTACGATACAGTCGTGATTACAGATGAAACATTTAAATCCGGGCTAGTAGATGATTGTTTGACTGACATAGAGGATGGCGGGGACAACGATGTTGATTCAGTTGTGCAATTTGGATTTGGCATGGATCGTCTCGTAGTTGTTGATGTGCTATCCGTTTGTCCTGATGAAGACCTTCTTGAAGATATGTTCTGCTGTACTGTTGTGGCTGGTTCTGTCGTGGTCAATGTGGTTAGTTTTCCTGCTGCTGTTGTTGGTGTTGGTGTTGTAGCTGGTGTTGTTGATTTTGTTGTTGTAGTTGGTGTTGATTTGGCTGTGTTTGTTGTTATTTTGTTTGTTGCTTCTGCTGCTGAAATGTTTAAAACTGGTGTAGAGGTTTCGTAAGCACCTAGCCTTGGAGTTAGTTGGTCGGTCGTTGCTGAAATATTCATCATTAGCAGAATATAAATAGAAGCTTTAACTATGCATATAGTAGCCATATAAAAACTGATTTTGAAATTGATATATAAGTATTAAAAAAAGAAAAAAATGAAAAATTCTAGTGGACCCTATTGGTTCCCTAAACGTAACTAAATCCGTCTGGTTTACCATTTGTAGTAAAACCTCGCTAATCTTAAAACTCAAATAAATGTCATTATCGGTCTGTAAGACTGGTGACAGTTTAACCCGTTACTCCATGAATATTCATGTTAGAAATGGTGACATCACGAATATTCATTAGGTCAATTGTTACAATAACACGTGGACACAGGATATATCAGCCACAATAGAGACTGTAGAATCGTGTCTATATTATATCATAAGCAAACAGAGCAGACCCTGATGAGCCGTCTGGTCTGGGTCTACTCTGTTTGCCAAGTCATAGAAAGGTGTATTTAAGGAGTAATGGATTAATACGGGGTCATGGTCATACAGAATGGTCCCTATGAGCGTTCTACATGATTTTCACTATGCATTAACCATTTTCCTGTTCTATGTTTATTACAAATTTAAATACCTACTGAATATTCATAGACACAATAGTTATAATGAAATATGATACCTGGAACAGTGTAGCCATTATAGAAAGTAAAGAAACAGATCTTTCAAATTCCATTAGCAAACAGAGCAGACCTATAGCAGGCTCCTATAGCAGACGTCTGATCAGAGGGACAGCCATCTGAACAAAAAAGTTTTGAATTATTTACTAAACGTTTGGACCAGCGATATTTCACTGTGCATGCAAGTTAACAATGTTTACCCCCTCCAAGCTGTCAGTAGTTGACTGTGGATCATTGAGGTGTATCTAAATGTTCCATTTATTCGACTTAACCCTCTCGGCGCCAAATTTCTAATTGTCGTCTGCAATCCAAGTTTATTCAATCATTCAGTAAAATAAGGAAATGAGATAAATAAATGCAAATTTCAAAGGAATAAAGCACATATATAGAAATAGAGATTGAGACAAACAGTGAAGTCCCTGATCAGACGCCGCCTTGAAAAGGCGGCGTCTGATCTGGGACTGCACTATTTGTCGTGGTGCATTTACTCGACTGTGGCGGTGAAAGGGTTAATGGTATTTTACCTGTTCACTATTCATGTACAAAAAATGACATCATGAATTATAATTTCATTAAAAACAAGAGCAGACCCAGATCAGACGACCGTCTGATCTGAATCTACTCTGTTTGCAAAGGCGTGAAAAAGGGCGTTTATATGAAGAAAGGGTTATTAAAAGTCATTCTACATGTAAACGTGACCTGACTAGTATTTACAAACAGCTTAGATCCTGATGAGGCACCGAGTTACACTGAGTCACGCCGAGTCACGCCGAGTCACACCGAGTCAAGCCGAGTCTCAAAAGGACCCAGACTATTTGGCACCCGTGGAGTAGTTTCTCAAATACTTAGGCGAATCAGATGTAAGTAATAATAATACACGTCAGACTTCGAACCGACATAAAATTGTACAAATAAAACTCCTTAACCCTTTCCCTCATATATATAAACGTGTTTTCACGCGTTTGCAAACAGAAGAGACCCAGATCAAGGTCTGATAAAGGTCTGTTCTGTTTGCTTATGAACTTTTGCAACTGTGATTCTACAGTTTCTATGGAGGTAAAAGTATCGTGTTATTGTAGCATTATACAAAATAGAGCTAATAAATACCCATGTTGTTATTATTTCTAACAAGGATGTAGAACAGGGGAAAGGGTTAACATCGGTTCATTGTGTAGGCATATATATGGTTTCAGCTTTACCTTTTCATCATACTGTTGAAAGGTTTAAGAAGACTTTATGCAACGAACATACTACGAAATATATCGCTAGCTCCCGTGATCTCATATTACACATGCAAACAGTGCAGATCCCCGGGTCATCAGAGGGCTCCTTCAGAAGCCCTCTGATCGGGATATGTCCTACTTTCTACGCCAATCAATGTCAACTATTATTAATATATATATTCTTCCACGTAAAAAAGGATGGGATACAATTTCACTCTTGACCAATCTACTTAGTATATAGTATAGGTGGTGAATGGTTAAAACTCATTATTTCTTATTCTAAGTACCCGAGTACGATATCTGTTTCAGAAAACTAACTGCGTATGCCTGTTTCAGAAGATACAAGCTCGATATGTTACCATAAATGCGTAATATAACTGACTACAAGGTCAAGGTTAGTTGATTAAGTGTCGCTGATAAAACAAGAGGATGTACCAACTGATATGTTATATAAACAGATAATTTTTGTTGATAACATAGGCACATTGTATTTGCTGGGACATGTATGCCGACGAAATTCGCATCATTGGACCACACAGTTGACGATTTGGATCCAACTAAGACTATGTGTGTGAGAGAGAGATAGATAGATAGATAGAGAGAGAGAGAGAGAGAGAGAGAGATTGGAGACAGACAGACAGAGACACAGAGACAGATACACAGAGACAGATATACAGACAGAGAGACAAAGAGAGACACAGAGAGACAGAAAGACAGAGGGAGAGAGAGACAGAGAGACATACAGATAGAGAGAGAGAGGGGGAGGGATGGAGGGATAGAGAGACAGAGACAGACAGAGACATACACACATAAATAGAACATAGAGATACAGAGAGAGGGACACAGACAAGACACAGACAGTCTGAGAGAGGGAGATAAAGAGTAAAGAGAGAGAGAAAGAGAGAGAGAGAGAGAGACAGAGAGAGAGAGACAGAGAGAGACAGAGAGAGAGAGAGAGAGAGAGACAGAGAGAGAGAGAGAGACAGAGAGAGAGACAGAGACAGAGACAGAGACAGAGAGACAGAGACAGACAGACAGAGACAAACAGAGAGAGAGAGAGAGAGAGAGAGAGAGAGAGAGAGAGAGAGAGAGATAGAGAGACAGACAGACAGACAGACAGACAGACAGAGGGAGACACACATGAAGAGAGGGACAGATACAAAGACAGAAACAGAGAAAATGTCAAAACCTGATAAAAGGGGAAATGAGAGAGAGAGAAAAAAGAGAGACAGAAAGAGATATAGATACATACATACAGAAACGGAGAGAAACAGAGAGAGAGAGAGAGAGAGAGAGAGAGAGAGAGACAGACAGACAGAGAGAGACAGAGAGAGACAGAGAGAGAGGGAGAGACACACAGAGAGAGAGAGAGACAGAGACAGACAGACAGACATACAGAGACAGAGACAGACAGACAGACAGACATGCAGACAGACAGAGGGGGACACAAATGAAGAGAGGGACAGATACAAAGACAGAAACAGTGAAATTGTCAAAAGCTGATAAAAGGGGAAATGAGAGAGAGAGAAAAAAAGAGAGAGACAGAAAGAAATATAGATACATCCATACAGAAACAGAGAGAGAGAGAGAGAGAGAGAGAGACAGAGAGACAGAGAGACAGAGAGACAGACAGACAGACAGACAGACAGACAGACAGACACAGACACAGACAGATAGAGAGAGACAGAGACAGAGACAGAGAGACACAGAGACAGAGAGACAGAGAGACAGAGAGACAGAGACAGACAGAGACAGACAGACAGACAGACAGACAGACAGAGACAGAGACAGAGAGAGACAGAAACTAAGACAGAGACAGAGACAGAGAAAAAAGAAAAAAGAGAGAAGAGAGAGAGAAAGAAATATAGACAGACAGAGTGAGCCAGTGACAGAGATACAGAGAAAGATACAGAGAAATAGGGACAGAGAGAGAGAGGGAGAGAGACAGACAGAAACATTCAGACAGACAGAGACAGAGAGACACAAATAGAGAGACAGGGAGACACAACCGGAGACAGAGACAGTGTTCGTATTCCGCTGGTTAATAAATAACCCCTTCAACAATTGGAGATAATTCACAGAACGGCTTTTCGATACATACACTAACATACTGAAATAACTTTGTATGCACTGTTCGTTAGGCCATCATGTGAAACATCTCTTTTGATGCCACGTGTTGTCGTTTGCTAGAATTTTCACTATTTAATTTTACGCGTTTTTCTTTCATATACATAAACACAAAAATAACAACATCAAACAGGTTGGATCCTCATAAGACGCCGAGGTACTCGATGTCTAGTGTAGATCCAAACTATGTGATCACACAGATTCGTCATTAGCGGCGAACAAGTTAAGAATGAATTTCAACGAAACCCATTCCCTCCTATTGACGCCTTTTGACGCCTCTATAAAAGTCATTTTTGAAACCATTGTGATAAATAGAGCATTTGCTCCTATGGAGCAAAAATACTCTATTATTACATTGGTTTCAAAACTAGACAATTTTGAGAAAAAATATCTTGTTTATCTAGTAAATGCTCTTTCTTTCAGTAGATTTATTCAACGAAGTAGTCTAAGGCGGAAGTGGGTTTATGCAGGACGATGTTTTAGACGGTCCTTTGGGAGCTTCCTGCATCATTTTCATTCGACATTAAGCTGCAACCTGCCGTACGTATCCGGAAATAGACATTGTCCGAGTGACTGTTGTAGAGAGCTTTAAGACTGGTTCACCTCAAACATGGTTTAACCCTTTCCTCCGTGGATATTTATGTAGCCAATAATTCCATGGATATTATTTACCTAACTTTTTATAATTGCATACATGTATACAGCGAATGAAAATTTGGCCATTGTATAAACTGTAGAATTAGATGTATATTATTCAATAAGCAAACAGACTGTACACAGATCAGACGGCTGCTAAAGGAGTCGTGTCTGATTTGGGTCTTCTCTGTTTGCAAGGCGTAGTCAAAAGCGTATTCGTGGAGTAAGGGTTAAATACAGTGTGTGTGGGTGGGTGGGGTGGGTTTGTTTTACTTCCGGTAGAGCAAGTTTAGAAACGGATAATATTAATATAACGTATGTGTCAGCTTCGTGCAGTTGATTGTAATTGAAATACAAAGATCATTAATAAAAAAAGCTATACCTGTCGTGGGTGCCGACTCTTCTACTATCGGTGAGGGAGTTATTTCATGTCTACCTCGCACTGTATATCCAGAGTTTAACACGACGAAGACTGTAAAGAAAACGCCCACATTTATAGACATATCCCGGGACTGCATACAACTCTTATCATATACAGGATGATCTTACTGTTTATACACAGGCATGACTTAAATCAAATAAATTGATGGGACAATTGGTTATGGCTTGACTAACAGGTGCACTGTTCACTCACATCATATCTATATTAGGATATCAGTGGTTTAGACTCGTTCTCCTGTGATTTAAATCAAGTCAACCTGTTACAGATAAACAGTTATGTACGGTCACTCATTGACACTAGGTAATTTATATCTTAAGAGGGTTGTTAAACTATCTCAAAATCATTGCCGGTAATATTTGTATCATAAATAATAGAGAAATATAGGAGTAAGATACAAAGAGACAATTTTATCCAGTCACCAGGCTTCTCTAGTGACATGATAAAGGGGGTGCAAATAAACTTAGGTTTATTAGGTTACTTCCGGTAGTGGAAGGTTTATTAGGTTAGTAGATAGGCGTAATGATTCTATAACCATGGAACTATTTCAGTTTTCTGTAAATATTCATAAACATGTTGATGGAATAGATCTAACAGATCTATTTGGTCACCAGAAGAATTATTCAAATGAGAAAAAATAAAAATAATTGGCTACAGCTGGATTCGAACCCGCGCCTGATCCTACAAAAACTAATTCTAATCTCTCTAGAGACGTCGCCCTTACCGATTACGCCACTGAGGCCACATACAAAATGACGTTGATTTATCACTTTTATTAATTTAATCCACCGCTGGCAAAACCCGTTTTTGATAAAATCAAACCTGGAAGCAAAGATTGACAGATAAATAGTAAATGTTTTCTTTTCACTCTCATGATTATTTGATTGATAAACTCTTACAGGGGCGGTGATAGTCATAAACCTAAATATAGCCTGTTCAGTTCCATCGATTTCTGAGTGACGTTAGGTAGAATCTAAAAATAGAAACCGAGACTACGTAACTCGAAGTTGACCAAAGAATATAGATCATGTCTGTTTGAAATAACTTATCGACCCTCGATTCAAATCATCTTATTTTTCAAATTCAACCACGTTTCCCTTCTAGTAATACAAGTACCGAAACTATATTCCTCTGCGGTAGCTCATTAGATCTATTTACGTCTAAATGGAAGTGAAAAGGGAGGGATCCGTTGATCGAAAAACTGCATTTTCAATGTAAATTATTTCAAGAGTGTTATGAGTCTATAAAAAAGACATTTAACTATTTTGACTGGATAAATCGAATAATAGGTTAGTGCCGTAGATGGGACGCCTTTATCCGACTCGGAGAGAAAACAGTTGAGGCTCGGCAAGCCTCGCCTCAACGTTTTCTCCCCTCGTCGGATAAAGCGTCCCATCTACGGCACTAACCTATTATTCTCTATATACATGCAACACTATAAAGAGTAAGTGACAAGGAACAGGAGAGAGAGAGAGAGAGAGAGAGAGAGAGAGAGAGAGAGAGAGAGAGAGAGAGAGAGAGAGAGAGAGAGAGAGAGAGAGAGAGAGAGAGAGATGGAGAGAGAGAGAGAGAGGGGGGGGGGGAGAGGGAGAGCGAGACAGAGAGAGACAGAGCCAGATACAGAGATAGAGAAGGTGGCAGAGAGAGAGAGAGAGAGAGAGAGAGAGAGACAGATACAGAGACAGATACAGAGAGACAGTGAGAGACACAGAGTGAGAGAGACATACAGAGAGAGACAAAGTGACAGAGAGAGAGAGAGACAATGAGATAGACAGAAGAGAGAGAGAGAGAGAGAGATACAGAGACAGAGTGACAGAGAGAGAGAAAGACATAGACAGACAGAGACAGTCAGACAGACAGAGTCAGACAGACAGACAGACAGAAAGACAATCAAACAGACAGATCGACCGACAGACAGACATATACAGAGAAAGAGACAGACAGAGACAGACAGACAGAGACAGACAGACAGACAGACAGACAAACACAGGCACAGACAAACATACAGAGAGAGAAGGAGAGGAAAGAGAAAAACACATAGATAGACAAAGAGACAGAGAAAGAGAGACAACAGGCGGATAGCTGTACTAAAACAAAAAATAAGCTGATAGTCATACAAAAGAGAGACAAGATAAAGAAACAAACAGATACACCGATTTATCAGATACACGGCTGGGGTTGGGTGGGGGTGATAATGATCGTGTTTGGGAAAATTAATTCAAGAAGAAACATTTAAATTGTTGCTTCCATGACATATGATAGTAGTGTTAATGGAGAAGAGATAACTGACTTACTTTGTTGGGAGTGCCGATCAAGGTCAGCCAGTGACCGTAAAAAACAGTATCAGCTGAGACTGACGTCTGCTTGTCGTTCGTCAGAAACGCAGAGTCTGCTAAGACTGATACCTGCTTGTCACTCATCAGAAATATGGTGTCTGTCAAGACTGGCTTCTGCTTGTCGAGTGTCAGAAACGCAGTGTCTGCTAAGACTGACGCCAGCTTGACGCTTATCAGGAACGCAAAAAGTCTGCAAAGAGTGTTATCTGTTTGTCACTCGTCAGAGGAACACGGAGTTTTCCAAGACCCGAAAGTTGCTTCTCGTGCTTTCAACCGCTGCCGATATGGTAAATATCTGCATGCACAAGGTTATATAATTCAATATCATCAATATTAAATCCAAAGTCTACCTAATAAAAACACACACACACACACACACACACACACACACACACACACACACACACACACACACACACACACACACACACACACACACACACACACACACACACACACACACACACACACACACACACACACACACACACACACACACACACACACACACACACACACACACACACACACACACACACACACACACACACACACACACACACACACACACACACACACACACACACACACACACACACACACACACACACACACACACACACACACACACACACACACACACACACACACGCAAACACCCCCACACACGCACATACACGCACCCACATACACCACACACAAACACACATGTATGTACGCGCACGCACACACGAACACACGCACACACACACACACGAGCACAATCACACTGGCATGCAGACAAAAGCAGAGACACAGCCACAGAGATAGGGAAATACATACAGACACACAGACAAACACACATACACACAGAAACACGCAGAAACAAACACATATAGGCCCACAGACAGACATACATAAACACAGAGGCACACAGACAGACACAGAAGACACACACACACACAGACACACAAACGCGCACGCGCCCCCACACGCTAACTTACTAACTAAACCATACAAACAGGTACACGCACACGTACGTACACGTGCACTCACATACACGCGTGCGTAAGCACGCACACAGGCACGCAAGCACAGACACACACACACACATTCTTAAATGGTTTCACTATCTAAGCTGCACGGAAATATCCGAAATGAAAGGCTTTATTTCTAATGTCGAAACACCTGTTCAAACCGTCACGTTCTTCTTATAAGACGAGGAAATAACCGCTTCAAAAGCTGGCCATCTTGTAAGTACGAGTTAGTTCCGCTGTCCGGTATTACACTATAGGATGCAGATTGTGCTTTTGAATAGGTGTCAGGGGTTTCTCCCCATGGCTGCACAGACTGTAGTGAAAAACGAGGAGTGACGGGACTGGGTTGGAGAACTGTTTGGACCAACAGTTTAGGGACATGCTTTGTCATAAATGCGATTATTGTTCAACAATAATCGTTTGTTATTGGAGTTTGAGCTCTTCATATTTTTGTATTTTGTATGTGATAGAAGCGGCATACTGCACACCGATTTGTCATTGATAGAAGCGACATAGTCAAAGACCGCCCAAGTTCCTTTGTTCCTTTGTCTTCTGATTTGCAACTAATCATGGTGAGTGGTATGATGGTGTCATAAATTCACACTGTAGACGACTTAAATCCCACCCACCACATGCCCCCTTTTATTTATTGTTTCATGCGGTGAAATGCCTTGTAATTTTCAGATTGGCATATGCGAGACCGGCAGCATGCCCGTCACCTTCTTATGAAGCTTATTATGTAATATCATTATACATGTATGTTAATTAATTTTATGAAGAGAAAGAGCTCAAACCAAAGGTTAAGCATATGGTTTGTACATGCTCTCGAAGCAGTCACAGACGTAGGCATACTGTAATATGGATTCAAATCCACTTATGATGTAGTGCCCTCAAATATATGTACAAATTGCATACTGTACGTGTCCTGTATTTCTCACCTTTGAAATCACTAGTGATCATCTAGACCATATGTCTATCAGCCATCTATCACCCTTTTTATGTCGAGCATAACACAGAAAAGTGTTTGACCTGGAGGTATAACACGGTATTGCAATTGTTGAAGATTTGCCTAGAGTATGGGTATAGTATGCATCTGTCGTGATCATCGCGATTTCGCATATTTGCCAGAGACAATACGATATATGATAGTGTAAAGAAGATATAAAAGGGTTTCCTTTCATATTAAATTGTTGCTGTTGGTTTGTATAACCTACATTGCTCCTAACTTAAGTATTGCTCCTGTGTATTTAAGGTTGCTCCTACTTGATACTTTTTGGGCATTGCTCCTAATTTACGTATTGCCCCTATGTATTTAAGGTTGCTCCTACTTATTACTCTTTGGGCATTGCTCCTAATTTACGTATTGCTCATGTGTACTTAAGGTTGCTCCTACTTATTACTCTTTGGGTATTGCTCCTAATTTACGTATTGCTCATGTGTATTTAAGGTTGCTCCTACTTGTTACCCTTTGGGCATTGCTCCTAATATACGTATTGCCCCTGTGTATTTAAGGTTGCCCCTACTTATTACTCTTTGGGTATTGCTCCTAATTTACGTATTGCTCATGTGTATTTAAGGTTGCTCCTACTTATTACTCTTTGGGTATTGCTCCTAATTTACGTATTGCCCCTGTGTATTTAAGGTTGCCCCTACTTATTACTCTTTGGGTATTGCTCCTAATTTACGTATTGCCCCAGTGTATTTAAGGTTGCCCCTACTTATTACTCTTTGGGTATTGCTCCTAATTTACGTATTGCCCCTGTGTATTTAAGGTTGCCCCTACTTATTACTCTTTGGGCATTGCTCCTAATTTACGTATTGCCCCTGTGTATTTAAGGTTGCTCCTACTTATTACTCTTTGGGAATTGCTCCTAATTTACGTATTGCCCCTGTGTATTTAAGGTTGCTCCTACTTATTACTCTTTGGGTATTGCTCCTAATTTACGTATTGCCCCTGTGTATTTAAGGTTGCCCCTACTTATTACTCTTTGGGTATTGCTCCTAATTTACGTATTGCTCCTGTGTATTTAAGGTTGCCCCTACTTATTACTCTTTGGGTATTGCTCCTACATGTAATCAAGTTAATCGTGCATTTGATGATATGTGCTCTCGTTTTAGCGGGAAGTTAGAATATAAAAGATGGAGCTTCCTTACTGCAGGGGTTCGTTCTTTCTTTATGTTTGTGATTTCAATCTAATGCTAAGGGAATCAATGATGGAATATGTATGTGGAAAGTGTTGTGATTAAATGTAAAACAGAAAGCGGATTTCATTTCTTTTTCTATTCCTTAAATGTAGAGACAAGGAAATCACTACAACCGCTTGGCATGTTTAGGCCGAAATACTTCACACATTTTGTAACACAGTGCACTTGAAATGTACCAAAATATAAACATACAGTACCGTGGTACACATTAACGTGAACAGAAGGCCTACTTTCGCTAGCATTGGGCACTTATAGACCGCCTAGGCAGGCAAAATGGCTATTTTACGGATCTCTCAACATTACCGCTTGGCATGTTTAGGCCGCCATACAGAAGGCGTACTTGTGCTATCATTGTGCATCTATAGGACATAGTTCGGGTTCCATACGGGTTTCTGCAAAGTACCGATTTGGCATGTTTAGGCCTCGCAACTTCACACATTTGGCAACAAAGTGCACTTGAAATGTACCAAAATGTACACATACAGTACCGTGGTACACATTTACGTGAACAGAAGGCGTGCGTGTGCTAACATTGTGAACCTACAGGACATAGTTCGGGTTCCATACGGGTTTCTGCAAAGTACCGATTTGGCATGTTTAGGCCCAGCAACTTCACAGATTTGGCAATAAAGTGCGCTTGAAATGAACCAAAATGTACACATACAATACCGTGGTACACATTTACGTGAACAGAAGGCGTACATGTGCTAACATTGTGCACCTATAGGACATAGTTCGGGTTCCATACGGGTTTCTGCAAAGTACCGTAGGTGGAGTATCCAGTATCTATGGACACTTTAAATTGCACTGGTCTTGTATTCATTGACCCTAAACACATCACCTTTTGGCCATTGCGGAAACTGTAGAATCAAATATTTGTAATTACATAAGCAACAAAGCAAACCTTGATCAAATGGCTCACACAGAGGATGTCTGATCTAGGTCTACTCTGTTTAGCAAAGACACAAAATGGCATAGTATATAATGTATTTTGAGCGATGGGGTAAGATTAACCTTTCATCTTACGTCGGCTATAGCAGAAGGATATCCACCCAGGCAATAGCTTAGTTAACTGTACTGTTCAGATACAATTGTAAGTCCATTTCACTATCAATTAAACTATTTCGCTGCCAAATTTTTTCATCTGCAAACTTTGCCATCTGCTACAATTTCCCATTTTTATTTTTTCTTCATTTTTGTTTCAAGAAACAGTCACAGTACCAAACAGTATGGATCCTGATGAGACGCTGAGTAACTCGGCGTCTCATCTCGATTCAAACTGTTTGCATAGGTATTCACAGAAGCGATACTGGCGGCGAAAGAGTAAAACCCATTCGACCCTGAATTATCGGAATGGAATAGCCCATCAATGCTTAACTATAGAGTCCACTTAATATTGAAGACGACTGAAACATGCTAGTATAGCAGACAATGCAGACCCTGACCAGAGGGCTTTGGTATGGTTGTACACTATTAGCCTGTTGGCAAATGACAGTCCCGGGTTGAAATTATTCAGTACTTTCATAGTCATACTTCAGTTAAGCAATTTGATAAAATCTCGTGACTCCCTGGGCGCTAGCGGAGACGTCACGATAACATTCACAAACAGTTTGGATTCAGATAAGACGCCGAGTATTCAGGATCAAAACGTTTGTCCCTTGTACATCTGTGGAGAAAACGTCAGAAACAAATACTTTGAGAATTGAAGCGCACATATTCCTTTGCATTATAAGTAATTGTTGCCTCTAAACATTGGCGTCGGCTATTATTAGATGCATTGTTTTTTCCTGACATACATATCTTTGTTTCCTTATTTACCATAATTATGTTTTTCTTATAGTATAAATGTCCTGATTTATCGTAATTCTTTTTTCTTCTGATATACAGGCCTTTGTTTCAGTATACAGCAGAAAGTACACGTGATGGGATATATTTTTCAGTATACAGCAGAAAGTACACGTGATGGGATATATTTAGTATACAACAGGCAGTACACGTGATGGGATATACAGGTCTTTGTTTCAGTATACATCAGGCAGTACACGTGATGGGATATATTTTTTTTTTATAATTTTACTAATGGCATACAGTGCACGAAATATGATATAGAATTGAACTTCGATATCTCGACCCGGAAAACTCGAACTTCGTGATAACTCGAACAAAAAGTTCAGTCCTTCCAAACCTTACACTACAGAATTGCTCTAATAATGTATCTCTACAGGTATCTAGAAACACATGTGACAGCTTAATGCAGATCTAAAGTAATGCTGAAAGCTCATACAGGAGCTTTCAGCATAGCTTTAGCCCTATATTAAGCTGTGGCCTTGAGAAAGTGTTCAGATAAGAAATCGGATGACTTGAATTTCTGTTATCTCGGACTAATTTGCATGGTCCCTTGAAGTTCGAGTTATCAACTGTATTCATAAATTACTATAATTATTTTTTCTTCTAAAACAGTAAAATCCCTCTAATGCGACCACTTAATGAACAAACATGGCTGTATTCATAAGCAGGTGGTTGCTTAATGCAGGACGAAAGTTATGCAGAAAGCTCCTATAGGAGCTTTCTGCATAACTTTTGTCCTGCATTAAGCTACCACATGCCTTTAACACCCAGAATAAGACCTGTTTTTGGTGGTCGCATTAGTGGGGTTTTACTGTATATACATGTCTTTGTTTCCTAAATTATCATATTTTCCCTTCTAATATACATGTTTATGTTTCCTAAATTATCATATTTTACCTTCTAATGTTATGTCTGTTTCCTACTTTACCATGGTTATTATTTTTCTTCTAAGATACAGGTGTTTGTTTCAGTATACAGCAGAAAGTACACGTGATTGGATATACAGTTGAACTTCGATATCTCGAACTCAGATAACTCGAACTTCGAGGTAACCGGAACGAAGAGTTCAGTCCTTTCAAAACTTACAATACAGAATTGCGCTAATAATGTATCTCTACATATATCTAGAAACGCATGGAGCTTTCAGCATTGCTTTAGACCTATATCAAGCTGTGGCCTTGAGAAATGTTTCAGATTAGAAACAGGATGACTCGAACTTCTGTTATCTTGAACTAATGTGTATGGTCCCTTGACGTTCGAGTTATCGAATTTCAACTGTACTTCTACAGCAGACAGCACATACGAGTAACCCCCATCCCGTCACAAATCTGGTCAACAGTGATGTTATTACAATTTTGATTGTCATTGTAATCTTTAAATAAATTTATCTTTATTTTGTATGAAACGTGTCAACGTATTAAATCATTTCTTGATGAATTCTAAAATACATTTCTCCTTCTTTACCCATGCCCTGTTGTATAATTACATATATCTTCTCTGTGTACAGGTATTTCGCTGTGCAATCACTGCTGTGGAGTGCACTGGTTGCACAATCAACTTGTAAATAGTGCAGACCCTGATGAGACAGCTCCTGAAGGAGCTGTCGCATCTGGGTCTTCACTATTTACAGGTAGCTATATTGACGTAAATAGCAAGCGAATGGTTAAATCATTTCAAGTTTGAGACAAATATCAGGTTGAGTAGTTGTATGAAATCGGAAAGAAAGCCTTCTGTCGGAAATAATCTGCTAATTGGCAATATTCCTGACTTGAAACGTGCGTTGTCCTCTGTAAATGTAGTAATTTGCTTTATAAGATGACAAATGATTTTAAAACGAAGAGACACATAAAGAATTCATAAAAAGAAAGCAGTAAAGTGCAGAAACAGAGATTACAGAGCTATTTTGATCCAGTCGGAGTCTATTCACATACATCTGCATGTTCAGGGTCCATGCTTATAAAAACATTTGATTGGTCAGAATTGAGTTCTCAAGTTTTTGATCGGTCAGATTTGAGTCTTTGGCTCAAATCTGACCAATCAAAAGCTTGAGAACTCAAATCTGACCAATCAATAGTTTGAGAACAAACTCAGACTCAACTAAAAAGCTAAACATAGATCAGATAATTGAGAATCAAGTCAGACTTAATCTCAGACGTTTTATTACCACGGGGTCTAGTGCTTTTGGCCATAATGTTGTTTGATGTACATCCAAAGACTGACGACTAGCTACAGTGTAACCAGTCTTAAAAGATCTTAGTTTGGTCTTTATCACAGGTGGCAGCTGTATGCAGGTAGAAAGTTAAGCAGAATGCTTTTATTGGAGATTTCTGGTTTACTTTCAACATGCATGAAACAACTTCCTTCTTTTTAAGTATACCTACATTGGGCACTCGATAAAACAAAGATTCCTGTTCCGAGAGGTCGCACACTAGGCCCAGAAGTTATAAAACAATTTGCTTGAGTCTGATATCATAATCAGAATCTGACAATTCAGATACTTGAGAATAATTTCAGACCCAGATTCAGAAGTTATATAAACTTAGACCCAGGAACCAAGATTTGAGTGTGTTTTTAACCATTAAGGCGTTCAGTAATCATGAAAGAAACTATGACTTCATGCATACTTATTATTTGAATGTTTATAATGTAAACGTGTCTAGGGAATGGTTTGATTTGATAAAAACTGTAGGAGCTTTCAACCTTATTTTAGACCTGCATTAACCCATTCCCTCATATGGACGACTTTTGACGTCTCCGAAAAAGTCACTTTGTGAAACCATTGTGATAAATAGAGCATTTGATCTTATAGGAGTAAATGCTCTATTTATCACAATGGTTTCAAACTACAAAATTCTAAAATTTTGCTTTTCTTTAGTAAATGCTTCTTTTCGGTAGATTTATTCAAAGACGTTGAATCTAAAAATAGCCTATAAGGTAATGCGTTAAACTGTGGACTTGAGAAATTGTTCAGATTAGAAAACGGATGACTCGAATCTCTGTTAGCTCGGAATAATTTGTATGGTATCTTGAAGTTCGGAATGGTTTAACCCTTCTCTTGCTGAGTTTTAAAATACATTTCTCCTTCTTTACCCATTCCTTGTTGTATAATTACATATATCTTCACTGTGTACGAGTATTTCGCTGTGCAATCACTGCTGTGGAGTGCATTGGCTACTCAATCAACTTGTAAATAGTGCAGACCCTGATGAGACAGCTCCTGCAGGAGCTGTCTCATCTGGGTCTTCACTATTTACAGGTAGGTATATAGACGCGAATAGCAAGCGAAGGGTTAAGTTCAAATGCATTTGGAAAAAGGCTTGATAGATTTTGATGAGAGGTTGTGCTTCTTCTCAGAGTCTCACATAGATTCACGATGTTTGCAAATGTATGTCAGGGTGTCCTTAGCAGACTGTGGGATAACCTTGAATCAGAAACGAATCCTGTTATTTGTTATTTGTAAAGATGCAAACGCGGTTGCATAATTTTGCACTTAGAAAATACTGAAAACTGTCTGAAGACGAACGCAAAATGAATTCTCGGCTCCTTGTCTATGGGAAAATTATGAAAATATTCTGGGGTTGTCCATGCCGATGGTTATTGTATTTATGGTTTCTGCGGAATGTCACAACTGCACACATTACACCCCCGCATAAAACATGATTCCTCATGGGTGGCGGCATTTCGGAAACCATGTGCTGTAGTACAAATGTATATGTCTTACAGGTACTTGTCGATATAGCCATACATACATGTATCTTTTCAGAAAGGAATCTGTAAAGCGACTGCTAAAATTATAAGCATGGAAAGCATATGGTTGCTTAATGCAATGAAAGTATTGTAGAAAACTGATGTTCAACTGTGTTCAACATTAAGGTTCTGCCTTCCTAAAAGTCCCCAAAATAGACTTCTTTGAGTGGTTACACACACCCTCAATATCTTAATGCATTTAGTTTTACAAGCCCACCTTCTAGATAGGGTCATATATTACTACGAGTAGTTTCTCGGATGGGTCACGTGTGTTGCTAAGAGAAGTGTCTCAGACTCAGATTCGCCTCGTATGTTACTATTAGTTAACCTCGGGTGTGCCTCATATGTTACTATTGGTTGTACATATGATGGGCCTCATCTGTTACTATGCGTTGTCCCTAGGACTGGCTTCATATGTTACCATTGGTTTTATCTAGGATGGACATCATCTCTAACTTTGAGTTATACCTATGATTGGCCTCATGTGTTTCTATAAGTAATACCTAGGATGGGCATCATCTGTTACTATGAGTTTTACTTAGGATGGACTTAATCTGTTACTATGAGTCTTACCTAGGATAGGCCTCATGTGTTACTATGAGTTGTACCTAGATTTGGCCTCGTATGTTACTATGAGTTTTACCTATGTTGGACCTCATCTGTTACTATGAGTTTTTTCTCGGATGGGCCTCGTATGTTACTATGAGTTGTACCTAGGTTTGGCCTCATCTGTTACTATGAGTTTTTATCTAGGATGGGCCTCATCTGTTACTATGAGTTGTACCTCGGAGGGACCTCGTGTGTTTCTTTTGACACTCTTGTTAGCAATTAGTAACATTTTCCTAGCACGTGTCTTATAAAAAACGAGGATGCGTAAACTATTCAAGGGATGGGCTGCTACTGCTCGAGTCGTCCATTAGAGGAATGTCAATATGATGAGTTTACATATAGCAGATGCGTAAATAAAAACATTTTCAAGAAACATTCCCTTATGTCTCCACAAGACTTTATCTTGTAATCACACTTCAAGACGATTCTAGAGAGTGGTCACAACATAAGGGTTGGTTGAGAAATGACGATTTTAGAATCTGTTTACGAACATTCATCTGTTGCTCTGATAGGTAATCACGGACGCGATATTGTCAGCGAAATAGTAATCTAATTCAAAATTTAAAATTCCATTCATTACTACTGAATTTTGTTTGTTTAACCAAATAATAGCACGAAGACAAAAAAAACCTTTATTTTCGAATTCTTTTGTTATAATAGTAATGCCGCGAGTAGTTCCTATAGGTGCCCAAATACTACGCCAATGTTTCTCTGGCATGACGTTTGGATCAGCCTGGACCTAGATAAGATACCGATTAATCCATTCCCCCATATTGACGACTTTTGACGCCTCTGTAAAAGTCACTTTATGAAACCATTGTGATAAATAGAGCATTTGCTCCTATAGGAGCAAATGCTCTATTTATCACAATGGTTTCAAAGAATAAAATTATAAAATTTTCCTTTTCTCTAGTTAATGCTCTTTTCGGTAGATTTATTCATAGAGGTTGTATCTAAAAATAGCCTGTGAAGGAATGGGTTAACGGTGTGTTCCTCAGGGTACATCCTGTTTGACACACGGTCAATATTGCTCAACATTTGAACGAATCGGACATAAGAAACAAGAGCACTATATGCGGGTGCCCACGCTTGTCTGTTCGATTGTAGCCCTTTTAATGATGAACACGTGTGTGAAGTTTCATAAGATTTGCAAGAATAGTAAAGAAGTATAGTGAAAACTCAATTATTCGAACACTCAAATGCGTACCATTATTTATCTTGAACGCAGGTGGAAACTTAATGCAGTGTGAAAGGCGTGCATAAAGCTCTCTGCATGACTTTCATCCTGCATTAAGCGACCACTTACATACAGACATAAAGTCTCCATTACTAAAATTTCGTAGTATTGAGTTTTTATCATACTGTATTAGCCAACAACGACGACAACGACGACAACGACGAAAACGCGGACGTCGGAGTTACGAGAATATCTCGTGTGTTTTTTTCTCGAAAAAACAGACGAGCTAAAAATGCGTCGTGTCCGAATTTAACAGACATAATATTTAACAGCTGTGTGATGTTAGTGTTGGTGAATGATGGTGAAAACATTATATATCTCGCCTCTTGATTCTTCTACTACGTTTAGAAATATTTTGGTACAATAGTAATGATGCGAGTAGGAAAGCAAATATTATAGATATTACTACAGGAACCTAAACACTATGCCATTGTTTCAAAACGTTTAACAGACACGTATCCAAACCGGGATTCTACCGATCGCGACTAGCATGACGTTTGGAACGGCTTGGGCCTAGATAAGACACCGATGAACTCTGTGTTTCCTCAGGGTACATCCTGTTTGACACTCGGTCAATATTGCTCAACATTTGAACGAATCGGGCATAAGAAACAAGAGCACTACATGCAGGTGTCCACGCTTGTCTGTTTGATTGTAACCCTTTTAATGAAGAACACGTGTGCGAAGTTTCATCAGATTTGCAAGAATAGTAAAGAAGTACAGTGAAAACTCAATTATTCGAACACTCAAATGCGTACCATTATTTATCTTGAACGCAGGTGGAAACGTAATGCAGTGTGAAAGTCATGCATAAAGCTCTCTGCATGACTTTCATCCTGCATTAAGCGACCACTTACCTACAGACATAAAGTCTCCATTACTAAAATTTCATAGTATTGAGTTTTTATTATACTGTATTAGCCAAGGTTAAAATCTTCGGACGACAACAACGACGACAACGACGAAAACGCGGACGTCGGAGTTACGACAATATCTCGTGTGTTTTTTCTCGAAAAAACAGACGAGCTGAAAATGCGTCGTGTCCGAATTTTAGCAGACATAATATTTAACAGCTGTGTGATGTTAGTGTTGGTGAATGATGCTCTAAAACATTATATCTCGCCTCTTGATTCTTCTACTACGTTTAGAAATATTTTGGTACAATAGTAATGATGCGAGTAGGAAAGCCAATACGAGAGATATTACTACAGGAACCTAAACACTATGCCATTGTTTCAAAACGTTTAACAAACACCTATCCAAACCGGGATTCTACCGATCGCGACTAGCATGACCTTTGGAACGGCTTGGACCCAGATAAGACACCGATGAACTCTATGTTTCCTCAGGGTACGTCCTGTTTGACACTCGGTCAATATTGCTCAACATTCGAACGAATCGGGTATAAGAAACAAGAGCACTATATGCGGGTGCCCACGCTTGTCTGTTTGATTGTAGCCCTTTTGATGATGAATACGTGTGTGAAGTTTCATCATATTTGCAAGAATAGTAAAGAAGTACAGTGAAAACTCAATTATTCGAACACTCAAATAAGAACCATTATTTACTGGTGATTGTTACATCGAATAAGGCGTACACTACTCGTCAGCAGTATTCGGAGGACGCGTACGAATACCTTAACTCTTTACTCTATGAATATGTATGTAAGAGATAAAGACATCATGAATGTTCATTGACATAATTTCTATAATGATGTATGAATCAGCAAACCCTTCGTCAACCCTTCGTAAACATTAGAATCAGATCGATATTATATACCATAAACAAATAGAGTAGATCCTGATCAGACGTCTCCAACAGGAGCCGTCTGATCTGGGTTTACTCTGTTTGCAAAGCTGTAGAAAGGCGCTTATGTGGAGGAAAGTGTTAAGTGCAAACATCCTGGATCCAGATGAGACATCTCATCGGGTTCCAAACTGTTTGATACACGGCCAATTGTTTCTCAGGACGTGTGCCATGGGTTTGATCAGTTGTTTCCCAAATACTTTATCGAACGTCAGTGGTCAAAATCTAACAATTGGGCTTTATTTGTTTTTCAACACTGGATGAGGTTTAATGCTAAGCTGCATTGGTATATTGCGTTGAAGATACGATGTATTGTGTGCATGGCCTGGTTTACCCCCGAAGACTACTAACCTATTCTTCCTTGGTAATCCTTGATTATAAAAGAGTAGTAGTAAAACCCCTCTATAACGGCCACTGAATTACATCAAGTATTTTGTGTTAAAGGCAGGTGGTTGCTTAAATCAAGGTGAAAGTAAAATAGAACGCTCCTATAGGAGCGTTCTATTTTACTTTCACCTTGCTTTAAGCAGCCACCTGCCCTAATATACCAACTAATTAACACAATTTAGTGTCCGTTATAGAGAGGTTTAACTGTATATAGATTATAGCCAAACACTTGGTTATTTAGTGGTCCATGCGTGTGCAGATGTTTTTCTGTTAAAAATTCGTTAAAAAGGGATATGATGCTGTAGTACTAAAACATACTGCATGTTTGGTTGTCAACCATTTTACAGTTGACAATCAAGCTGGCCTCTTTGCATGTACGCCGACATGAAATGTTTAGTACTCTATGAAGGCGACCTCTTAAATCCAGAAACGGAAGGAGAACGTCGGATATCTGTACTATTTCGTTTTTGTCGTACCCTTTATTACTTTTCTACAGTTACTCTGTTTGCAGCTCAATCAATGAGTACACTAGCGATAGGTGGATACAGTTTGTTCACTTAAATGTTTTCGTTATACATGCACTTTACCACTGTATTTGCCATCGCGGTTGTTGTAGGTTAGTCGGAGAGGGGATACGTTTATTTACACTGTTTGTCTTTTAGGGTGGGGATGGAATAAGTATGAGGTTGGGCGCCCTTAATCCGGTTTAACCCCCCAGTGACTTTTGTCACTGACCGTTCCAAGGCGGAACTTCCATCTTCCTCCTATTGTATGTTTGTTTTGTCTTTGTGCGTCTCTTGATGTTTTTATAGTTATGTACATTAGTTGAGTAGTATATAGTGAGTTAAAATAGCGCCTAGCCACATAAATTAGCTGCCACATTTTTTAGTTTTGGTGTGTATCTCTCGACTGTCACCCGATTGTCACCGCTAAGGGTCTACAGGTAAATCGAAACAACCGATGGTACATTAGAGCTAAAAGGTCCTATCTAAGAGTTCTGATTTAAACCTGCGCAGCGACAATCGTACTAATTATTTTCGCCGAAAATTGGGAGGTTTTTGTTTTTGCACCAACCTACATGCAAATGTATACATGAAGTTAAGCATACTCCAGCGCGATTCAACATCCAGCAATTGATTCTCAGAACAAATACGCAGTCAATAGTTCATGTACATTTAAAAATTTAGACTTTCAACAGAATATTTATGCATTTCGTAGCTTATTACTTTGACAATACATGTAGTATAAAACAAAATAGATTAAAAAATCCAACAAACTCTGGTTAACTTCGCCAGAGGAGGCTAATACTGAAGGGTTTTAACTCGCTAAATTCACTCTACAACTTTCTAATTTTGTCCGTTCGTGCTATGAAATATCTCCTCCTATTGCTTATTATTTTCGATTAGTTTACCCTACCGCCACAACACAATTGCGTGTGAAAAAAGTACATGTACATAGACCGTCAGTATGTTATCTAGAGAGCTGGGAGAGGCATGTAGAAAACTAAGAATTTATTACTTCAAATCGCGACAGCGTTTCTGGTGAAAATGTACAGATATTTTATGTATGCAAACATTATTAAAACTACATTTCCTAGACATATACTGTGTACCATGTCCAGTTTGTAAATAATTTGTGTTAAAAGAGAATACACCAAATGAGTTATGGCATATCAGTTATATACCCCGAGGCGTAATACAAAGCAGTTTTGTTGACAAGCTGACATCCACTTGTGTATCAATTCTCAAGTGTACTCTTAGCAATGTACAGTGTTATACATGCAATTCTACGTTTCGATCCTTAAAACAGTTTAAATATATATTTCTTAAAATGAAACATATTAGATGCAGTAAATGCTGTGATTTGGTTAGAGCATCGGACAGCCACATAAATTAGCTACCACATTTTTTGGCGGTGGTGTGTATCTCTCGACTGTCACCCGATTGTCACCGCTAAGAGTCTACAGGTAAATAGAGACAACCTAGAGTTCATTAAAGCTAAAAGGTCCTATCTAAGAGTTCTGATTTAAACCTGCGCAGCGACAATCGTACTAATTATTTTCGCCGAAAATTGGGAGGTTTTTGGTTTTTGCACCGACCTACATGTAAATGTATATGCAGTTAGCATACTCCAGCGCGATTCAACATCCAGCAATCGACTTCACAGAACAAATACTTAGGATAATAATTCATGTACATTTAAAAGTTAAACTTTCAACAGAATATTTATTCATTTCGTAACTTATTACTTTGACAATACATTTAGTATAAAACAAAATAGATGAACAAATCCAACAATCTCTGGTTAAAATCGCCAGAGGACGGCTAATACTGAAGGGTTTTAACTCGCTATATTCACTCTACAACTTTCGAATTTTGTCCGCTGGTGCTATGAAATATCTCCTCCCATTGCTTATTATTTTTGATTAGTTTACCCTACCGCCACAACACAACTGCGTGTGGAAAAAGTTCATGTACATAGACCGTCAGTATCTTATCTAGAGAGCCGGGAGAGGCATGGAGAAAACTAAGAATTTATTACTTCAAATCGCGTCAGCGTTTCTGGTGAAAATGTACAGATATTTGTATTAGACCTGATACTTCATCTAATGGTGTTTTGTTGGAAATGTGTGAAATAAAGGAACGACACTCATTGACATCATGGATTATAGAAAATATCTTAAAAGTTTGTATTTCGATGCGAATGGTCCAGCTTCATTTACCTCTCCCGAAAAACTGTATAAAATTGTTAAGAAACAAGGACAATATAGAATATCTCGGAAAAAGATTAAACAGTGTACACCCTCCATAGAGACATAAAGAGAAAATTCACCAGGAGGATAATAGCATTGGGTGTTGATAAACTTGCCTATACAAAGAAAATCTTCAGTCAAACAATATTGAAATTTTATGGCTTGAAATATTTCCAAAAAATAGTAAATCTTTTTTAAGCGGATTTATTTACAGAAACCCCAATTCAAAGGTGCCCTGGAATGATGATTTCGATCTACACATTGAAAATGTCCTCGATGAACAAAAGGAAAGACTTATTAAATGGTCATATTAAAAATCAATGGACTGAATACACGGCCTCGTTGAGATTTGTTCAACATGCAATAAACCATCTAGGGTAGTTGAGGGAAAAAGTAGCACCCTCATTGATCACATGTACTAAACATTGTCCCAATAATATCACATTTATTGATGTACCATGCATAGGCTTAAGTGACAATTTTCCAGTTTTTCTAACTAGAAAAATCAGACACAATGAAAGAAAACACTCTCATTATACCATTTCTTATAGATCATTTAAAAACTTTGATGAAGACAATTTTACAAAAGATTTAGAGCAAGTGCCATGGGATGTCATTAAAGTATTTGATGATGTTGATGATTCTATTGATTCTTGGTATTCTTTATTTAATGAAGTTATTGATAAGCACCTTCCAATAAAAGGACACCGGGTTAAACGCCATACTCAGCCAAAATGGCTAACATCTGAAATTATAGATGCAATAAAATTTCGCGACAAGCTTAAATCTCAAGGAAAAGAAGATGAATACAAAACAGCAAGAAAAAATGTGTGCATGTTAATTCGATTAGCCAAACAAAATAATTATGAAACAATCTTTGAACAATCCGGTAATAATCCGCAAAATGTATGGAAAGTTTTCAAAGAATTTGGAGCAGGGACGGGGGTAATACTAATAAAAGCACTATCTTTTCAAAGTTTATGACAACAAGGACATTTCTAACATATTTAATACTTTTTTCATATCTATTGCTAGCAATCTCAAAGAGCCACAGGACCCTACCTCTCATGAAAAAACTTTTTGATTTCTGTAGAGAGAAATTTGCTACAACTGAAAACAATTGGTTTGAAATTCCAGGCAAAAGCGAGACCAACTTGAAGTTAAATCACATAATATAAAGATGAATAATGATAAAAACTTAAAAATGGTTTCATGTGATAAAATCCTCGAAGTTCAAGTAGATGAAAACTTGACATGGGCAGAACACATTAAGTCTGTTACCTTAAAAATGTCAAGAAACATTTGGCTATTATCACCAATAAGTAAATATCTATCTATTGATCACAGAATTGTCTTTTATAAGAGCTACATTTAACCCCACATTGATTATTGCAACATTATGTGGTCTAGCTGTTCTCAAACCTGTCTTGCTAAGATTGAAAGACTCCTAAAAAGAGCATGTAAGGTTATTGTTGATTATGAAT
The DNA here is from genome assembly GCA_963576725.1 of Azorinus chamasolen. Lineage (NCBI taxonomy): Eukaryota > Metazoa > Mollusca > Bivalvia > Cardiida > Solecurtidae > Azorinus > Azorinus chamasolen. The sequence goes on along the minus strand of OY755251.1, from coordinate 15,377,863 downwards.
ATGATGATATAAAGCAGTCCATGAATGATCTTCATATTTTGACTATTTATGAAAGGATTTTCTTACGCAAAGCTAAATTTATGTACAAAGTTTCAAAGAATACTTGTCCTCCGTACATTAAAGAACTCTTTCAAAGGAGAAATAAAGAGGATGAAACAGTTCCATCTTTAAGATCTACAACCTTAAATAATTATTTACCTCCTCAGCCGAAAACCGAAATGTATAGAACAAAGTCTTGCTTTTGCTGGACCGACTATTTGGAACAGTCCTCCACAACATATTAGAATCTCTTCATCCCCGGAAGTTTTTCATAAAAGGTGCATTCATTGGATGAAGAATGATAGCAATAACTAATTTTGTCATAGCACAGTTTTTCTTCCTTTTGTAAAAATTAGATACTTTTATTAGCTCATGGTATATTGTTTGTTTGTGAATATATGCATTTGCTTATTTGATTGTTTAGCATTTATATCCGTATTTTGTCCATATCGAATGTTACATGCAGGACTGTTCTAAGTGCATATGAAAATCTATTCACCGAGTGCAATCTTGCACGCATCCCTCAACTTGTATGCCTGGATTAAGACGTTGGTCAAATTATTCCATTTGAGTCTGTTGACAATATTTTAATCTAGCGGTGTGGTTCCCCCACGCAACAAACTGCCATATACACATTAGGACTTCTTCATCCCCGGAAGTATTTCATAAAGTCGTATTTAGCATTTATATCCGTATTTTGTCCATATCGAATGTTACATGCAGGACTGTTCTAAGTGCATATGAAAATCTATTCACCGAGTACAGTCTTGCACGCATCCCTCGACTTATTTCCCATACAAATCTCTTTTCGAACATGTAAATCTCTTTTCGAACACTTGTCTCTGCAAACTGCCACCTCTCATTCAGATTAATACTGGCATATTTTTGTTATTGGCAAGCGAGTTTGCGTGCTTGCAAGCATGTGCGTGTGTATGGATAGTTTGTGGGTTTTGTTTGTTTGTAATCTAAACATGTTTACAAATGTTAACAATTGTACTGTGAATTAATTTATCTATACCGAACTGTTATTCATAACAATATTCTGATATATAAAGTCGCATGCTTCTGATGAAGCAGCTCTCTAATCGCATGTGTTAACATGGTCTTTGTTTTACTGCAGGTATAGTTAGGTTAATTCTACAGTAGATACAATGTGCATTTTCTGTAAATATCTGTACATTATAATATGTTTGAGAGAGTCAAAAGGGAGATTAGTTGCTTGCCTGTACTAATTGTGTTACCCTCTTGAAATAATGTCTTTATTATTCTTATTATTATTATTACAGTGGGGTGCAGATTTAGCAAGCGTATCAAATACATCCAAATATAACGACGGCATTAATTATTTGCTAGTGGTTACGGATATTTTTTTCTAAATACCTATTTACGGAACCCTTGAAAACTAAGCGAGCAAAGGAAGTCACAGAAGCGTTTGAACGTATTTTACGTAAAGGACGTTGTCCTCAAATACTGCAAACGGACAAAGGTGGAGAATTTAACAACATATTGTTTAAAGAAGATCTGCGCAAAAACGGTATCACCTATTTCACTTCTCAAAACGAAGATATCAAGGTTTCTCCCGTTGAAAGGATTATTCGCAGTTTGCGAAACAATATGCACAAAATGTTTCAGGCTTGCAAATTTTCTAAATATCTGTAACTTCTGTTAGCCTGAAACATTTTGTGCATATTGTTTCGCAAACTGCGAATAATCCTTTCAACGGGAGAAACCTTGATATCTTCGTTTTGAGAAGTGAAATAGGTGATACCGTTTTTGCGCAGATCTTCTTTAAACAATATGTTGTTAAATTCTCCACCTTTGTCCGTTTGCAGTATTTGAGGACAACGTCCTTTACGTAAAATACGTTCAAACGCTTCTGTGACTTCCTTTGCTCGCTTAGTTTTCAAGGGTTCCGTAAATAGGTATTTAGAAAAAAATATCCGTAACCACTAGCAAATAATTAATGCCGTCGTTATATTTGGATGTATTTGATACGCTTGCTAAATCTGCACCCCACTGTAATAATAATAATAAGAATAATAAAGACATTATTTCAAGAGGGTAACACAATTAGTACAGGCAAGCAACTAATCTCCCTTTTGACTCTCTCAAACATATTATAATGTACAGATATTTACAGAAAATGCACATTGTATCTACTGTAGAATTAACCTAACTATACCTGCAGTAAAACAAAGACCATGTTAACACATGCGATTAGAGAGCTGCTTCATCAGAAGCATGCGACTTTATATATCAGAATATTGTTATGAATAACAGTTCGGTATAGATAAATTAATTCACAGTACAATTGTTAACATTTGTAAACATGTTTAGATTACAAACAAACAAAACCCACAAACTATCCATACACACGCACATGCTTGCAAGCACGCAAACTCGCTTGCCAATAACAAAAATATGCCAGTATTAATCTGAATGAGAGGTGGCAGTTTGCAGAGACAAGTGTTCGAAAAGAGATTTACATGTTCGAAAAGAGATTTGTATGGGAAATAAGTCGAGGGATGCGTGCAAGACTGTACTCGGTGAATAGATTTTCATATGCACTTAGAACAGTCCTGCATGTAACATTCGATATGGACAAAATACGGATATAAATGCTAAATACGACTTTATGAAATACTTCCGGGGATGAAGAAGTCCTAATGTGTATATGGCAGTTTGTTGCGTGGGGGAACCACACCGCTAGATTAAAATATTGTCAACAGACTCAAATGGAATAATTTGACCAACGTCTTAATCCAGGCATACAAGTTGAGGGATGCGTGCAAGATTGCACTCGGTGAATAGATTTTCATATGCACTTAGAACAGTCCTGCATGTAACATTCGATATGGACAAAATACGGATATAAATGCTAAACAATCAAATAAGCAAATGCATATATTCACAAACAAACAATATACCATGAGCTAATAAAAGTATCTAATTTTTACAAAAGGAAGAAAAACTGTGCTATGACAAAATTAGTTATTGCTATCATTCTTCATCCAATGAATGCACCTTTTATGAAAAACTTCCGGGGATGAAGAGATTCTAATATGTTGTGGAGGACTGTTCCAAATAGTCGGTCCAGCAAAAGCAAGACTTTGTTCTATACATTTCGGTTTTCGGCTGAGGAGGTAAATAATTATTTAAGGTTGTAGATCTTAAAGATGGAACTGTTTCATCCTCTCTATTTCTCCTTTGAAAGAGTTCTTTAATGTACGGAGGACAAGTATTCTTTGAAACTTTGTACATAAATTTAGCTTTGCGTAAGAAAATCCTTTCATAAATAGTCAAAATATGAAGATCATTCATGGACTGCTTTATATCATCATATTCATAATCAACAATAACCTTACATGCTCTTTTTAGGAGTCTTTCAATCTTAGCAAGACAGGTTTGAGAACAGCTAGACCACATAATGTTGCAATAATCAATGTGGGGTTAAATGTAGCTCTTATAAAAGACAATTCTGTGATCAATAGATAGATATTTACTTATTGGTGATAATAGCCAAATGTTTCTTGACATTTTTAAGGTAACAGACTTAATGTGTTCTGCCCATGTCAAGTTTTCATCTACTTGAACTTCGAGGATTTTATCACATGAAACCATTTTTAAGTTTTTATCATTATTCATCTTTATATTATGTGATTTAACTTCAAGTTGGTCTCGCTTTTGCCTGGAATTTCAAACCAATTGTTTTCAGTTGTAGCAAATTTCTCTCTACAGAAATCAAAAAGTTTTTTCATGAGAGGTAGGGTCCTGTGGCTCTTTGAGATTGCTAGCAATAGATATGAAAAAAGTATTAAATATGTTAGAAATGTCCTTGTTGTCATAAACTTTGAAAAGATAGTGCTTTTATTAGTATTACCCCCGTCCCTGCTCCAAATTCTTTGAAAACTTTCCATACATTTTGCGGATTATTACCGGATTGTTCAAAGATTGTTTCATAATTATTTTGTTTGGCTAATCGAATTAACATGCACACATTTTTTCTTGCTGTTTTGTATTCATCTTCTTTTCCTTGAGATTTAAGCTTGTCGCGAAATTTTATTGCATCTATAATTTCAGATGTTAGCCATTTTGGCTGAGTATGGCGTTTAACCCGGTGTCCTTTTATTGGAAGGTGCTTATCAATAACTTCATTAAATAAAGAATACCAAGAATCAATAGAATCATCAACATCATCAAATACTTTAATGACATCCCATGGCACTTGCTCTAAATCTTTTGTAAAATTGTCTTCATCAAAGTTTTTAAATGATCTATAAGAAATGGTATAATGAGAGTGTTTTCTTTCATTGTGTCTGATTTTTCTAGTTAGAAAAACTGGAAAATTGTCACTTAAGCCTATGCATGGTACATCAATAAATGTGATATTATTGGGACAATGTTTAGTACATGTGATCAATGAGGGTGCTACTTTTTCCCTCAACTACCCTAGATGGTTTATTGCATGTTGAACAAATCTCAACGAGGCCGTGTATTCAGTCCATTGATTTTTAATATGACCATTTAATAAGTCTTTCCTTTTGTTCATCGAGGACATTTTCAATGTGTAGATCGAAATCATCATTCCAGGGCACCTTTGAATTGGGGTTTCTGTAAATAAATCCGCTTAAAAAAGATTTACTATTTTTTGGAAATATTTCAAGCCATAAAATTTCAATATTGTTTGACTGAAGATTTTCTTTGTATAGGCAAGTTTATCAACACCCAATGCTATTATCCTCCTGGTGAATTTTCTCTTTATGTCTCTATGGAGGGTGTACACTGTTTAATCTTTTTCCGAGATATTCTATATTGTCCTTGTTTCTTAACAATTTTATACAGTTTTTCGGGAGAGGTAAATGAAGCTGGACCATTCGCATCGAAATACAAACTTTTAAGATATTTTCTATAATCCATGATGTCAATGAGTGTCGTTCCTTTATTTCACACATTTCCAACAAAACACCATTAGATGAAGTATCAGGTCTAATACAAATATCTGTACATTTTCACCAGAAACGCTGACGCGATTTGAAGTAATAAATTCTTAGTTTTCTCCATGCCTCTCCCGGCTCTCTAGATAAGATACTGACGGTCTATGTACATGAACTTTTTCCACACGCAGTTGTGTTGTGGCGGTAGGGTAAACTAATCAAAAATAATAAGCAATGGGAGGAGATATTTCATAGCACCAGCGGACAAAATTCGAAAGTTGTAGAGTGAATATAGCGAGTTAAAACCCTTCAGTATTAGCCGTCCTCTGGCGATTTTAACCAGAGATTGTTGGATTTGTTCATCTATTTTGTTTTATACTAAATGTATTGTCAAAGTAATAAGTTACGAAATGAATAAATATTCTGTTGAAAGTTTAACTTTTAAATGTACATGAATTATTATCCTAAGTATTTGTTCTGTGAAGTCGATTGCTGGATGTTGAATCGCGCTGGAGTATGCTAACTGCATATACATTTACATGTAGGTCGGTGCAAAAACCAAAAACCTCCCAATTTTCGGCGAAAATAATTAGTACGATTGTCGCTGCGCAGGTTTAAATCAGAACTCTTAGATAGGACCTTTTAGCTTTAATGAACTCTAGGTTGTCTCTATTTACCTGTAGACTCTTAGCGGTGACAATCGGGTGACAGTCGAGAGATACACACCACCGCCAAAAAATGTGGTAGCTAATTTATGTGGCTGTCCGATGCTCTAACCAAATCACAGCATTTACTGCATCTAATATGTTTCATTTTAAGAAATATATATTTAAACTGTTTTAAGGATCGAAACGTAGAATTGCATGTATAACACTGTACATTGCTAAGAGTACACTTGAGAATTGATACACAAGTGGATGTCAGCTTGTCAACAAAACTGCTTTGTATTACGCCTCGGGGTATATAACTGATATGCCATAACTCATTTGGTGTATTCTCTTTTAACACAAATTATTTACAAACTGGACATGGTACACAGTATATGTCTAGGAAATGTAGTTTTAATAATGTTTGCATACATAAAATATCTGTACATTTTCACCAGAAACGCTGTCGCGATTTGAAGTAATAAATTCTTAGTTTTCTACATGCCTCTCCCAGCTCTCTAGATAACATACTGACGGTCTATGTACATGTACTTTTTTCACACGCAATTGTGTTGTGGCGGTAGGGTAAACTAATCGAAAATAATAAGCAATAGGAGGAGATATTTCATAGCACGAACGGACAAAATTAGAAAGTTGTAGAGTGAATTTAGCGAGTTAAAACCCTTCAGTATTAGCCTCCTCTGGCGAAGTTAACCAGAGTTTGTTGGATTTTTTAATCTATTTTGTTTTATACTACATGTATTGTCAAAGTAATAAGCTACGAAATGCATAAATATTCTGTTGAAAGTCTAAATTTTTAAATGTACATGAACTATTGACTGCGTATTTGTTCTGAGAATCAATTGCTGGATGTTGAATCGCGCTGGAGTATGCTTAACTTCATGTATACATTTGCATGTAGGTTGGTGCAAAAACAAAAACCTCCCAATTTTCGGCGAAAATAATTAGTACGATTGTCGCTGCGCAGGTTTAAATCAGAACTCTTAGATAGGACCTTTTAGCTCTAATGTACCATCGGTTGTTTCGATTTACCTGTAGACCCTTAGCGGTGACAATCGGGTGACAGTCGAGAGATACACACCAAAACTAAAAAATGTGGCAGCTAATTTATGTGGCTGTCCGATGCTCTAACCAAATCACAGCATTTACTGCATCTAATATGTTTCATTTTAAGAAATATATATTTAAACTGTTTTAAGGATCGAAACGTAGAATTGCATGTATAACACTGTACATTGCTAAGAGTACACTTGAGAATTGATACACAAGTGGATGTCAGCTTGTCAACAAAACTGCTTTGTATTACGCCTCGGGGTATATAACTGATATGCCATAACTCATTTGGTGTATTCTCTTTTAACACAAATTATTTACAAACTGGACATGGTACACAGTATATGTCTAGGAAATGTAGTTTTAATAATGTTTGCATACATAAAATATCTGTACATTTTCACCAGAAACGCTGTCGCGATTTGAAGTAATAAATTCTTAGTTTTCTACATGCCTCTCCCAGCTCTCTAGATAACATACTGACGGTCTATGTACATGTACTTTTTTCACACGCAATTGTGTTGTGGCGGTAGGGTAAACTAATCGAAAATAATAAGCAATGGGAGGAGATATTTCATAGCACGAACGGACAAATTTCGAAAGTTGTAGAGTGAATATAGCGAGTTAAAACCCTTCAGTATTAGCCTCTTCTGGCGAAGTTAACCAGAGTTTGTTGGATTTGTTCATATTTTATTTTGTTTTATACTAAATGTATTGTCAAAGTAATAAGCTACGAAATGCATAAATATTCTGTTGAAAGTCTAAATTTTAAAATGTACATGAACTATTGACTACGTATTTGTTCTGAGAAGTCGATTGCTGGATGTTGAATCGCGCTGGAGTATGCTTAACTTCATGTATACATTTACATGTAGGTCGGTGCAAAAACCAAAAACCTCCCAATTTTCGGCGAAAATAATTACTACGATTGTCGCTGCGCAGGTTTAAATCAGAACTCTTAGATAGGACCTTTTAGCTCTAATGTACCACCGGTTGTCTCGATTTACCTGTAGACGCTCAGCGATGACAATCGGGTGACAGTCGAGAGATACACACCAAAACTAAAAAATGTGGCAGCTAATTTATGTGGCTAGGCGCTATTTTAACTCACTATATACTACTTAGTTGTTTCCTTGTGTTGTTGTTCGGGCGACTGTTTGTTCTGTATGTGGTGTTTCCTGCATGACTCATTTTTGTACTTTTACTGTAAGGGAAGTATAGAGTTCGAGCCGAGATCATTCGTTCCATTATAGAGATGCATTTATCAGCATGAATGTACGATATCAGTGGTAATGGAATAAGGTTATATTTAGAACAAAAATAGCTTTCATGAAATATGAGTGTACAGTACACCTTAAAGTAATAGTAGCTGCTTGTAACGCGTTTCAAAAATGCCCAAAATTACATAAATAAGTTGTTAATATGCTGGAAAGAAGTATAATGCAATAATACCAATCGAATAAACTTTGAAAAAGACAAAGCGGTTATATATGTTTGATATCGAAGACTTGATGTTATACGACAATATATTAGTATTTATTCGGTTTGCGTTTTAGTTTCGTAACTGTTCTACATAGGTCGATATTACTTTTATTGTACAACAAAAAAGTATACGTATCAACAATAACTGCTTATTTGCTTATAGGAGCGTTCTGTTTTACTTTCACCTTGCTTTAAGCAGCCACCTGCCCTAAATACCAAATAATTAACACAATTTAATGGCCGTTTTAGAGAGGTTTTACATACAACTTATGCGTTAGCTGCACTCGAATTTCGGAAGTAACTATTTGGCGTAATGAGTACTATTTGTTGACCGATCGTCACGAAATTACAAGCTACAATTTCAATCAGAATGATGAATTGTATTACTCATTTACAGCGTAAACTGGCATTTCTGTCAATTTTCCCTACAACAAGAAACAAACAACGACGCTGTCCTTATCAAGCCGGACGTTATTAGTTGGTAATGATAGACGACAATGCTTAATAACGACCATATAGCCCGAAGAAGGACATATATGTTATTTGGATATGATCTGATATATGGGATGCTGCTTTAATACTTGGTATATCTTGTTACCCCCGATAATTGGAGTACAGTCGTAACGTTGATGGGAGCCACTATACGATTCGTGTTCCTTCTAGGAGAGTTGACCTAACATGACTCACAATCGCAAACAGCCTCGATCTTCACGAGACACGGGATAACAAGGCGTCCAACCAGGAACCAAACTGGGTATGACGCTCGGTCAATAGCCAATCAGGAACCAAACTGGGTATGACGCTCGGTCAATAGCCAATCAGGAACCAAACTGGGTATGACGCTCGGTCAATAGCTCTCAAAATAGAGATCGAATCGGAAGTTTTCAAAATTGTACCAGATTCAAATTTAAGCTGGCATTTTTATTGAAAGCGTAAAACGTACGCAGAGCATCAGGTAAAGGTGTGTACACAAATACGGAAATCGTCATTTTTCCAACAAACCCTATGTTGTGACCACTATTTAGTATCGTCTCTTCGAGCGGTGACAACATAGGATTTGATGGAGAAATAAAGAAATTATTCTTGAAAGTTACGCATCTTATCTGGACCTCTGGTAGGTGTTTATATCAGAATGTTCTGCATAATGGAACACAACATTATGTCAGACATGCATTGGTTCAGATGTGATGTAACCGATTCAACCCTGAATTATCAGAGTGGAGTAGCCTATCTGTGTTTAACTATAGAGGCCACTGCCGATCCGATCCGATTTCTTTCTCAACAATGATTATATTCAAAATTATGTACTTGAGTGTAGACATGGAATTTGAAATAAAATATGTTTAACCCTTTCCCCCATAGGCTATTTTTAGATACAACCTCTTTGAATAAATCTACCGAAAAGGAGCATTAATTTGAGAAAATAATAATTTTAGAATTGTGTAGTTTGAAACCATTGTGATAAATAGAGCATTTGCTCCTATAGGAGCAAATGCTCTATTTATCACAATGGTTTCACAAACTGACTTTTACAGAGTCGTCAAAAGTCGTCATTATCAGGGAAAGGGTTAAATTAACATTCATGTCAGAAAAGATGCCATTATGAATATCTATTTTATAAGCTGTTTTTATCCTGTACATTTTTCAAAGGAATAGTTTGTTTTGACAAAAGTTGTAAACTCAGATCATTCCATAAGCACACAGAACAGACACTGATCAGACGGCTCCTACAGGCGTAACAAGAGGGTTAAAGGAAGACGTTTATATGGAGGAAACAGTTAACAGAAATACTCGAACGCTTAAAAGTGACAGCAAAATAAACCTTTTCTTGTCGTATTCATTGCTAGCAAAGTCAAACTCAAAGTTATAAATGGGACAATGTCCAAGTACAATGTTTAACCCTTTCTTTCATACAAACATCCCCGGATCAGACGGCTCTCACAGATGCCGTCCGATCAGGGTCTGTCCTGTATGCGTTTGACATGCTATAGATTCTGTAGTTTTTTTTCCAAAGCAAACATTTCTCTGGAAATTTTACCGTATAAAGGTTCAGCTAATAATTATTCATGACGTCATTATTTCTAATCTAAATATTGAACACTGAAACGGCTGGTACAAATGCTATGCACGATCACAATAGTAACCATAGTCAACTAAAACTAGATTAGTGTTATGGAAACTCGAATTGCGAAATGAAAACGGGACTTTACAGTCGTCTGGTCTGGTTTCAATTCAAACGATGAGATCTGTTGATGTAGTGATGTCCCATTTTGCAGGATTTATGAATGATTATAGGCTGACGAGTCAGTATAAGGTACTACTTGTATGGGACAGCAGACCGTAAGTTCATCGTAAACAAGTAATATGTCACTTTAAGTGTCATCTAGGGAAATACTAATGATATAGTCTTTGTCGTTACAATGGACTGGTTTGTTCTTGCAGCTGGCAGACTGACAGCCTGACCTTACAAACTATGTTTCTGAAACTGCCATTGTCTCCTACAAAGGCGGGACTTTTGCTAAGTTCGACAGCTGGCTTTGATCACTTTGCACTCCGAACGTTTCACAAGACGTGTAGAGTGGAACCTGTCCTAAGTTGCAATTCATTAATTGTAGATAAGGGATTTAAAATGACGTAGTTGCTTCATGCAGGGCAAACGCGGTAATGCCGAAAGCTCCCATAGGAGCTTTCTGCATTATGTCTGACCTGCATTAAGCTGTCACTTACCTTACAGACTCATAATAAGACCTCTTTGTGATGGCCGCTTAACCCTTTCACCGCCGAAGTCGCATAAATGCACCACGACAAATGGTGCAGTCCCAGATCAGACGCCGCCTTTTCAAGGCGACGTCTGATCAGGGACTTCACTTTTTGTCTCATTCTCTATTTCTATTATCATGTACTTTATTCTTTTGAAATTTGCATTTATTTATCTCATTTCCTTATTGTACCGAATTATTTGACAACATTTGGATTGCAGATGACAATTAGAAACTTGGCGCCGTAAGGGTTAAGACAGGTTCTACTGTATATACAACGCAATAATCATATAACAGATATGCATTTTCATGCATTTGCAAACAGCATAGACCTGGATCAAGAACCGTCTGATTAAGGTCTGCTCTGTTTCCGGATGACTTGATATAGGTCAGATTCTACAGTTTATGTCATGGTGAGAAAACCCATTCGTTCAGTGGCCATACAAAAAGAGTTAATGAGTATTCATGAAGTCAGGAATTCTTGTATGAATATTCACGGTGGTGCCTATGTGAATCATACAATAACTAAAAGAACATATTATATTTGTCATTTTATGTGTACAAACGTTCACGTAACTCAAATGGCAGAATTATGGCCATCCTTGTTTTTCGTTTCATGTGGCCTTTTACATTTTATGCAAATGTTCAGTTGGATTTAGTCAATCGTCTCGCGCGTGCGTGTGCGTGTGCGTGTGCGTGGGTGCTTTCGAATGGGTGTGTGATGTGAGTGTGATTTTGTATGTTTATGTGGTATGTGTGTTGTTTGTGTGTGTTGTTTGTGTATGTGTGTGGTGGGTAGGTGTGTGTGTATGTGTGGTGTGGGAGAGTGTGTTTGATTATGTGTGTTTTGTGTGTATGATGTGTGGGTTGGTGTGTGAATAGTGAGATGCACCGTTTAGCATTCAAAATGCTGTAGCAAGTGAACGCCTTTCATACTGAATGGACTCTATAGCTAAACACAGATAGACCACCCCACTCTGATAATTCAGGGTCGAACAGATTTAATATTGACTACTTCCGATTCGATCAAGCTTTTTAGAAAATATTGACAAAATGTCATAACACAAGCTTTTGAAAAACAATTGACAAAATGCCAAAAAGCTTGGATTCCAACGAAATGCCATTTTTCTCGGCGTCTCATATGGACCGAGCTGTTAACATGGGCAATCATAATAGTTTTTCTGTCCATGGTTGTAATACATAATACATAATTTGTTATAATATAGAAAACATAATATGAAAAGTAGTGAAGGAACCGTCTGATCAAGGTATGCCTTGTTTGCTTAAAGAAGTATATTCATTTACAGTAAAACCTCTCTTAACCGGGATTCTAGTAGATAAGAATTTAGACACTTTTAGGCAGGTGGCTGCTTAATGCAGGGTGAAAGTCACGCAGAAAGCTCCTCTAGGAGCTTTCTGCACGACTTTCACCCTGCATTAAGCTGCCACCTGTCTCCAAGACCGATATTCATACTAAATTTAACGGCCGGTTAAGAGAGGTTTTACTGTATTTCAACAGCACCAAGGCCACACACTGTGCTATTATAAAAAAGATCAGTTAATAAATAATCACGATTTCTTACATAAATATTAATGATGTAAAGGCCTGAATTGCCAATATGCATTAACAGTGGAATCTCGATATCTCGAACTCGGATAACTCAAACATCCGCATAACTAGAGCAAAAGTTTGGTCCCTTCCAAAATTTGTCATACGGAGTTTTTCTAAAATTCACCACGGCACATATCCATAGATACAAGAGACATCTTGATACAGGTCGCAGGTAATGCTGAACGCTCCTAAATGAAATTTCAGCATTACTTTTGACCTACATTAAGCAGTCACCTGAAGAATGTTTCCAGGTTAGAAATAGAACGATTCGAACTCGCCTTGTTTCGATGTAATGTGTACGGTCCTTTGAAGTTCGAAATATTGAGAGGCTCCACTTTATTACAGATTTTGGTTGTTATCTTTAATTTGCTGATAAGTCAATAAGAACATGGGACGAGGATCAGGTGAACACTTATAGAAAAGCTGACATCAACGATAGTCGTTTGCAATATTGAATACAGACTGAGCTAGACCGACCTTAGCATTGTGCGTTTTATCTGCTATAAAGCGTAACCTCGGCATATATATTGAACAGCATGGTCAGTAGCCAAAGTATGAGTATAGATAAACAACAACACTAAAGTTTCTGTCTCGGTTAGACTGGAATGTAGATATGTGATCAAACGTATTTGAAAGTGGAAAATTATTACAGTCTTGAATAATAGGCATTCAATTCCCGGCTGCAATTTTAAAGGGATATGTAAACTACATAATTTTATGCCAGTAAAACCTGTTGAAATAATATCCCTTATTTTATCCAGATTAAGTTGTTCTAACGGGACGAAAAGCATCGACTTGCAAGACGGCTTGGTGAACACGCGCTTATTGTTTGTTTACTACAGTAAAACCTCTCTATAACGGCCACTAAATTACTTCAAATATTTTGTGTTAAAGGCAGGTGGTTGCTTAAAGCAAGGTGAAAGTAAAACAGAACGCTCCTATAGGAGCGTTCTGTTTTACTTTCACCTTGATTTAAGCTGCCACCTGTCCTAAATACCAAATAATTGACACAATTTAGTGGCCGTTATAGAGAGGTTTTACTGTAGTTTGGTTACAGAGGGATCTTGATACCTGAAACTCGGATTACTCTCCGAATAACTCGAAGTAAAAGTTTCCGTACCTTCCAAAATATATAATACAGAACAAGTCACCACTGCACATATCTAAAAAGACATGCTGTCGCAAATCATGCTGGACGCTACTATAGGAGCGAGCTTTCAGCATTACTTTCGACATGCATTAAGCTGTCACCTCGATAAAGTTTGTCTCCAAAACCAATATTTATACTTAATTGAACGTCCGCTTTAGAGAGGTTTTACTGTGTATATATGTTAGGCGGATTTCGCACTCTGTTATGTTAAAAACACACAGTTTTCTGCTTGTTAAATGTGTAGGGGAGATGCGGCTGTAAAAAATATATCTTACGCTCCAATAGGCTGAACACAGTTATTTTGCTTGTGTTATCATTCGTTGAATATGACGAGGTCTGTACGCGTTATTTAATAATCCCTTACCTCATAGGCTATTGTTAGACCCAACCTCTTTGAATAAATCTACCGAAATCGAGCATTTACTAAAGAAAAGGGAAAACTTATAATTGTGTAGTTTTGTGTGCAGTGTTGAAACCATTGTGATAAATAGAGCGTATTGCCTATTCGGAGTAATTGCTCTCTTGGTCACAATGGTTTCAAAAAGTTCCTTTTACAGTGACGTCAAAATGCGCCGGTATGAGAGAAGAGGTTAAGAATGTGCTGAATGGCTTGGGCTCAAATGAAACTCCGAACGACTGACACTTAGTCAATAATATCTCAGATATTTGGACGTAATTAAATAAACGTTTCAACAAATCGGAGTTTAAGGAGACATTATTTTACAGCATGGCAAGAGTTAACGGCAACCATAGGTCAATATGGAATGTATTTTTACTAATATTAACCCCTTTCTTCATATACACGTGTTTTCACGCATTTGCAAACAGAGTAGGGCCAGATCTGACGGCTCCTAATGGAGTCGTCTGATAAGGGTCTGCTCTGTTTGCTAATTGAATTAGACAGATATGTTTCTTTATATTATAAAATGGCTGCTACAATGTTCCACCTTTCATATTTCATTATAACTATTTTGTCCATGAATATTCAGTAGGGATTGAAATTTGTAATAAATATAGAACAGGAAAAGGGTAAAGACAAAAAAAGAAACAAGACAACGTAAAACAATTGTCCTTAACGGAATTAGGCAATATTGTTTGACCTATATATCTCCATAGAATACAAAGAATAACAGACATTTATCATCTGTGTCTCAATGGCTGATAAGATGAAAGACAGTACGACGGCCAAGTCCATGTAGGTCAGTACCACAGTTACTATTAACTCGTTACTCCATAGGTACACTTTGTAACGACTTGGCAATAGAATAGACAGACACCAGACCGTTCCTGCTAGAGCCGTCTGATCAGAAGTTGCTCTGTTTGCTTTTGAAATAAAGTAGAAATAGATCTGATTCTGAAGCTTCTTTAGTGCCCAAACATGTCAGTGATATACATTAAAACCTCTCTATAACGACCACTAAATTACACCAAGTGTTTTGTGTTAAAGGCAGGAGGCTGCTTAAAGCAAGAGGAAAGTAAAACAGAACGCTCCTATAGGAGCGTTCTGTTTTACTTTAACCTTGCTTTAAGCAGCCACCTGCCCTAAAAACCAACTAATTAACACACTTCAGTGGCCGTTATAGAGAGGTTTTACTGTATGTTAAAACTGCCATAAAACTGCCTTTAATTAATATATATTTATGACGTCATCATTTATTGCTTGAATATTTATAGAGTAAAGAGTTATGATGATCCCGAATATATACGAAAGATAACATGGATTGTTAATGAACCCTTTAACCACCAATACCGTCTAAATGCACTGGGACAAATAGTGCAGTCCCAGATCAGACGCCGCTTCCATCTCTAGTTCTATACATATGAGTATATATGGTTTATGCATTTGACTGCATCATTCATCTCATTTCTTCATTTTACTGAATATCTTAAGACAATCGAGTTGCAGACTATAGTTAGAAATGTGGCACCGAAAGGGTTAATAAGTTCACGAATACACTTACCAATTTATATCCGTAGTTACAGTTGACATTTTGACAAAAAATTTAATCCGTTATCTCATAGGTTATTTTAAACCGAACCTCTTTGAATACATCTAGTGGAAAGAATATTGTTTTTAGAAGTGCGTAGTTTTGAAACCATTGCTCCTATGGAACACATGCTCTATTTATCATAATGGTTTCAAAACGTGACGTTTACAGGGGCATCAACAGGCGTCAATATGGGGGAATGGTATTAATGTATCTCGTCCAAAATATTGCCAGTACGAATTATTGCCAGTGCAATACAGATTACTGACCTCAAGTGTCTAGAAATATGTTATCAAATATTGAAACTACTCTATTCCTAGATAGACTGGGGACATTTTGTAAACAGTGTAGATGATACGTTAAGACGATATGATTTATAGCGGAAATATATTGAATAAATGAATATTCTTGAAACGAAAGAAATTATGTAGAAAACGGCGCATTACTGAAACGCAAACAATCCAAATAACTGCACATACTTAACCTTTTCAACGCCGAATTTTCAAATGGACTAATCCAACATTCAAACAGGTAAAGTTTACTGTTAATATTCAGGGATTTTTTAAATAAGAACGTGACATGACACACAATGCAGACCCTGATGAGATGACCCCTCTCGAAGCCCTCTAATCTGGGTCTACACTGTCTGCACAGGACAGTACTGTTTCGTTTCCCGCACTGAAAGACGATACATTTTAAGGGCTAGCATATACCAATATTCTGTTAACCAATACTATATCTCTTAAGTCAGAATTCAATTTTGCCTCCACTGATGTCTTCTGGTATTATGAATTATTGCCCTATAGGGTGACCTATATATGTATTCTATGTCAGTGAACATATCTATTGTGTCAAGCATTATTGAAATCGATATTGGCAAGACGAGCATTCAATGGCAATACATCAAATGGCGTGGAATACAATTAAAACACGAAGGCAAATGCAAGTACAGTAAAAACTCGATTATTCGAAACATTAATATTTTCATTTTAGGCAGGTGGCAGCTTAATGCATCATGAAAGTCGTACAGAAAGCTGATAGAGGAGCTTTCTGCATGACTTCATCCTGCATTAAGCTAAAGCCTGTGTTAAAGATCAATAATGGAACAATTATGAGTGATCGAATAATCGAATTATTACTGTTACTGGAGCCTTGGATAAGAACAGTCAGTCAGAGACAGTCATTCAAATAAGCGATGTATAGAAAAAACATCAAGGATTATCAACGCAAGCAATAAGGCTCGGGACAGTTGTAGCAAATTACACTTCAAATTTGAATTCTGATATTTGCAGATATCAGGCACTGTATTCAGTGTGTTCGATTGAACAGCCCGAACACACGTAACTGTATGCATGGTGATGTTAATAAGAAAGTAGTTATAATAGAAGAGCATGTACATTTATAGGACAAACTGTTAAAGTTAATGTGATAGCCAGAAGTACGTACAAAGCGGAGTCTGTACACAGCGTAATTAATCATTAATAGAGTAAAACCTCTCTTAACCGGCCGTTACATTTAGTATAAATATCGGTCTTGGAGACAGGTGACAGCTCAATGCAGGATGGAAATCATGCAGAAAGCTCCTAGAGGAGATTTCTGCATGACTTTCAACCTGCATTAAGCGGTCATCTGCCTAAAATATCTAAATTCTTCTCTACTAGAATTCCGGTTAAGAGGGTTTTTTACTAAAGTATGTGTGCTCCCAAACCACAGGGTGTATAAACAAAGATAAACAAAATGGAATAGTAATATGGAAACCATTTCTTATATAATGTAATTAAGCAATTGTTTCACGCCGTAAAAACTAGGTTTTGATGAAATTAAAGGAAAATTAAAGGAGTTTCTGCAGCAACAACACACTGATCAGGAATGAACACTTAATTTTTTTTCAGAAACTTACAATAACTTCATTAATAATACTTTACTTCAAAGAAGTACCTTAACATAATTTTACATAGTGAACATAGGATCCAATGCATGATGAAATCTTACAATTGCCAGGAATTAAAAAAACAAATGTCATCGTATGGACTTCAATTCCTAATACTGCTGAATCAAAATCACAAAACAAGTAAACATGTTCAAGAACAAAGAATTAACATAAATTAAATCTGCAAACTTGTTCTACTTACAAACATCAGTTAAGTGTTAAACAAACCACAACATATTTATGTATTAAAGTGGCATTGGCTACGGGTATATATATCTTTGGTGTTATTCATTTAATAATATTCCTTTGCATTTGAAAGTTTAGCGCACTTCTTGTTTTTCTTAGACCTGGATGCTTTTCGTTCACATTTAATAATGCACCAGACTTCTGAAGCTTTGCTGACACTCCTCTTCACAGCTGATTCACTGATATCATGTTCTCTATATGACCCCTGTGCTGCAACATCATTTTGATATTTCAAAGTTATTCCAAGTTTTGATGTTGCTTCTTTCAAGAGTTCGAGATCGATATGATAGTTATAGAATAACAATAGAACAACACCTCTACTGCATGGCAGGAGATCTACCCACAAAGCAGTGTAAGGAAAGTGAGTAACAGATTTATAATATATGGTTTTAGTTTAAACAGTGACTAGAAACAACAACCATGTAACTGCAAAACTGGGGAATGCGTATGTCAAAAGCTTGGGAATAAGCACTAGCCCATTTGATGAAATATGGGTTTGGTACAAAGAGTGACTAGAAACAATAACCTTGTGACTGCAAAACTGAGGAATATGTATGTCAAGCTTGAGAATAAGCACAACCACGTTTGATAAAATATGGTTTTGGTACATACAGTGACTAGAAACAATGACCCTGTAACTGCAAAACTGAGGAATGCGTATGTCAAAAGCTTGGGAATAAGCCCTAACACGTTTGGTAAAATATGGTTTTGGTACAAACAGTGACTAGGAACAATAACCTTGTTACTGCAAAACAGAGGAATGTGTCTATCAATCTATACAGTTGACCGCAATATTAATATTACATTATGCATCAATATCAATCCAGGAATAGTTGAATTATAAATAAATGATAACATAGATCATTTCTGAGCAAGGTTACAATCGGTTGGACCAATATCAGCATAAAACCTGCAACCTTGCAGCACAACAACTATTCGGAGACCTTATTCTGTGGTGATGGTGCAACATATACATCGTCTTCTTAGTAGATTCGGTTGAATCCTTGTAGACATATTGCCTGTATGAACATATTCTGAACTGTGTTCATGTTTACCAAATTTTGCATCTGAGATTTGTGTTTTTATTTTGTAGGTTTGTTATGTTTGAACATAGGTTTGTTATGTTTGAACATATGTATGCGTGTGGTAGATGTTTGTGTGCGCGCATGCTCTTCATCTGATGTGACTCAGTGCTGGGTTGTTTTTATATTCAACATCCTTTGGCGCTACGTGGCCTGTTCAGTGTCGCAGAGTCCTTATCTGCAAACTACCAAATTCAGTGTCACTGTGTTCTAAACACAGCCCAACCGATACAATACTTCTCATGCGTTTTTGACGCTATGTCCTATCTTACTCTTGTGTAAGTTAACCCTTACAGCGCTGAATTTTCAAATGGACTATTCCAAAATTCAAACAGGTTAAGCTTAATGTGAATATTTAGGAATTTCTTTTAAAGAAAAGTGAAACATGACAAACAGTGCAAACCCTGATCTCACTGCTTGCAAGGGACATTAGTGACTCGTGTCCCGCACTGTAAGGGTTAAGGCGTCGGACCTTCTTTTGTTTTCAATGAGTTTCAATGAGTTTTGGCTTAACGGCACTGTGACACACTTTGGTCATACTGGTTATATAGAGCAATTATGATGTCGGTGTTGAACAGGCAATTAGCAATTATATAAAAGATGTGTGTATGTATATGTGCACACGAACTTCATTCATGCTTCAGATGTTGTAGTGAACTTTCCTGTGACATCACCGGCCTGACAAATATAAGAAAATCTCTAAATATAATGGAAAATATAGGAATATAGAAATAGGTAAACGACCTATTCTTTCAAAACAGTATAGCCTTTCTCATACATAATTATAAACAGGAATAAATGCTATACATGTATATATTAATGATATATATAACGATAGCAATGAAGGTTTTATTTTTATATGCACATACGTTGAATAACGTTTCAATACACAATGTGTAACATTAATCATCCTTCAGAATTGTCATTCGGTCATTCATTTTGACATCCTGTTTGATTAAGTTATATTTACCATTCGATGTTACGATTAGTTAAAAATACACAACAATGCCATCGGACTTAATGAGCCAGGGGAGGGGTCACTATAACTGAACTGTATGTATGCCTTTGAGTCTGTTGTCGTTATTTGCGATAACATCAATTTATTTATCAAAGTTTCCTAAAACATTTTATTTAACTCATTCCCTCATACTGACGCCTTTTAACGCCTCTGTAAAAGTCATGTTTTACATGGGAACACATTGTTCTATTTATCACAATGGTTTCAAAACTACACGATGCAAACGTTTCCTTTTCGCTTGTAAATACTCCATTTCGGTAGATTTATTAAAAGACGTTGAGTCTAAACTAGTCTAGGAGGGAATGGGTTAAAATTCACTCACTCAATCACTCTCACTCATGTCGAGACGTCCTCTTCCGATGACGTCCTCTGGTCGAAATGGACCTCCACATATCCCTGTTGCACATGCAGATGGCTAATTCTTCAGCACTGCCCAGTCCGGTGTCTTCCAGAAGCCCACCAACGTAGGTCTTACTCTGCCCGCCCCTGTTCCCTTTGTCCTGTTACGGTTGCCATAGGACGAGCTGGCTAGTTGGGAGTTCTGGGTGTCTGTAGCAGTTTCCCGCAAACTTCAGCCTTCTGTGCTGTATCTTGTCTGACAGCTTTGGGAGGTTTCCATATACTTCCGTATTTGTTATACGGTCTTTCCAGGTCACTTGGTGCACAACCCTTAGCATTCGAGTGTATGTCCCAATAAAAATAATAACCGTCAAATGATAGAGATGTCATTTGAACAAGCTATTGGTAAGCTATCGTTAACATGTCGACGGGTATGTTGATAAAGGATCACCAACTTTCAGAATATATGTACTTCACAACAGCAAGTGTTAAGTGCTTGTGTGGCGGCCGTAAAAGGTCGTCCCGTACTTCATTTTCAGTGTTGTTAGCTTTCTGCTCCTTAGTTATGCTTAGTTTTGATGGCATAAGTTTTGAAAATTGGATACTGCTTAAGTCGGTGCTAGAGGGCGTGCGTAGCGTTGCACATGTAATTACTACTCATGAACAGACTCAATACAACCGAGTCTGCATGTTTCTCTTTTCGCATTGATACGTTTGCTTTCGAAGGATCGTCCACTTTCAGAATATATATGTATGAAATGGTATTCATAAACAGTAAAACCTCGAATTTTTGCAGACTAAAATACATATCATTGTCGATCTCTAAGACAGGTCGCTCTTCTTGTAGCTTTCTGCATGAATTCCACCCTGCATTAACCCTTCGCTTGCTATTCACGTCAATGTACCTACCTGTAAATAGTGAAGACCCAGATTAGACAGCTCCTGCAGGAGCTGTCTCATCTGGGTCTGCACTATTTACAAGTTGATTGTGCAACCAGTGCACTCCACAGCAGTGATTGCACAGCGAAATACTTGTACACAGTGAAGATATATGTAATTATACAACAGGGCATGGGTAAAAAAAGGAGAACTGTATTTTAAAATTCAGCAAGCGAAGGGTTAAGCAGACACCTGTCTAGAAAAGTCTAAATTTTTCTATACTATAATTTCGAATTATCGAGATTTTACTGTATTATATAAAAAGAATTGTGATATTTGAACCTTTTTCCAATATTATATTTCTATTATTTCTAAATAATTTGTATGGTTCATTGAAGTTCGAAATATTGAAGTTCAACTGTATTTCAAAACAAAGAATTGTGATTTCTTCATTTGAAAAATGCACACCTAAAGTAAGAAGATGAGTAGAAATACCATGTCATATGCTAAACGTAACACATCTTACGCCAGTTTATTTATACGAATTTAAATATACTAATAAGGATCGACGAAGAAAGTCTGTTTATCTGATAAACTTGTCCTGGAGTATAGTTGAGGAAACCATCCAGAAATAAATCTCGTTATAAAGGGATTGTTTTGGGTTTTCACTTGATCCTTTCCTCTAACTAACCTTATGAAGGATAGGAACACACGGTGATCATTTCCGACCAGATATAGTAATGACCATAAAAACACAATTGGTTGAAACGATCGCTGTCGAAGCGAGTTATCACTGACCACTGTCGAAGCAGACTATCACTGTAATTATCAGTCATTCTAACAAGTGATTCCAATTAACTGATTGTATCATTATATGTTTATTTGAAAATGATACATGTAAATTAATGTAATACAGTATTTAAACAATAAGGCTGATGGGTAACACATGCATAAAGCCATTTTCTAAAACAAAAACAGTGCCACTAATGCAGATGCCACTACACAAGTACCACTGTGATTGAAAACGAAACGAATGTCTAATTACACACTAACGTTTGAACACAATTAACCCATTCCGTCATAGACTAGTTTTAGACCCAACCTATTTAAATAAATCTTCCAAAAAGAAGCATTTACTAGCAAAAAGGAAAATTTAGAATTGAGTAGTTTTGAAACCATTGTGATAAATAAAGCATTTGCTCCTATGGAGCAAATGCTCTATTTATCACAATGGTTTCAAAAAGTGACTTTTACAGATGCGTCAAAAGTCGTGAATATGAGGGATTGTGTTAATTTATACAACATGTAATTAGATTACAGGCATAACCTCGACTGCCTTATGATGTTAATATACAATTCATTATGTCTGAAAATCAATTTGTTATGAGCACTAAACAGTTTGATAAGTACATTTGTGGTTTGTCTATTGCAAATATCAAATCGTCTCGTACAAACATCAATTTGTTATGTACACAAATGCATTTGCTATGTAGCCAAAACAATTCATTGTGTTTATGCCTCAATTTGTTATATGCAATTGCTAATTTGATATGTATATTTTGTAATTTGTACTGTGCGAAAGTCAGTTCGTCTTGTGCAAACATCAATTTGTTATGTGCACTAAGTACTTCGTCATGTAGTCGAAACAATTCGTTATGTATATATCTCAATTTGTTATTTGCAGTTGCGAATTTGTTATGTACATTTTGTATTTTGTCCTGTGCGAAAGTCAATTTTGTATACAAAGCTCATTGTATACAAACTGTTTTGTATTGAGGTCTGACGCCAAGAAGTTGCTTACACAACTTTAAATGTAGTCCTTTTCAAGGCGATTCTAAATAGTGATCACAATATAGGGTTTGGTGGAGAAATAGAGGAGATATCCTCAAAAATTTAATTTACGCAGCAGCATATCTGCTACTGTCCATCGGTCATCTAGATTCATGGTGTTTGACATGGGGCAAAATTATTACTGTATTAACGACCTATGTGTAAACAGATTAAGGCCAGTTCGGTTTGACAGATAGTCACTACCAGTATACGCTACTTCAGGATATATAATTAGAAAACGTGTCCTTTGTCCTTGTTTATGTGTCTGGCAATAGCTGAGTCTGCAACAAAATATGAAACTGATCAACTGAATATGTGTGGAATAGCATCGGATCCAAATGTATCCAAATGATTCTGGAAATATTCAGAGTTAAGCCCTTATCTGATAAAGAGGCATTTTGAGGCCTAGCAAACAGAGTAAACCAATATCAGATGGCTCCTGTAGTAGGGGTCATCTGGTCTGGGTTTGCTCTGTTTGCATATGTAATAATATAAATATAATCGTACAGTTTCTGCCATGATTAAACATTTATAACGTTCACTATGTCATTGTATATATTCGGTTAATCAATATTCACACAGTAATTATTTCGCTCATGAATATTTATTAGATAAAGGATTATATGAAATATGAATGATGTATTGTTACTACACGTAATGACAATTTAACATTCAAATTTAAAGTAACTTATATACAGTAAAACCTCTCTACAAATGCCACTTAATTATGTTAATTAGTTGGTATTTAGGGCATGTGACTGCTTAAAGCAAGGTAAAAGTAAAACAGAACGCTCCAAAAGGAGCGTTCTGTTTAACTTTCACTTTGCTTTAAGCAGCCACCTGCTTTTAACACAAAATACTTGATGTAAGTTAGTGGCCGCTATAGAGAGGTTTTACTGTACATACAATAAATGAATCGAGATAGATAGTTTCAAACATTTTGAAATACCATTAAATGAATCTGATATTTTCAATATTTGTCGTTCTTTGTAAAAAGTCCTAAAAGTACTTATGTGAAAGATTCACAGAACACAAGTAACAACTACTGTTGCCAAAAGACCAGGATGTGAATTCTAGTAGAAAGGAATTTAGACACTTTTAGGCAGGTGTCTGCTTAATACAGGGTGAAAGTCATGCAGAAAGCTTCTAGAGGAGCTTTCTGCATGACTCTCACCCTTCATTAAGCTGCCACCTGTCTCAGTGACTTATATTTGTACTAAATTTATTGTCTGGTTTAGAGAGGTTTTACTGTACATGATTTAATGTAAGCAATTAGGATAATATTATGTAATAACTATACATGAACAAAACACAATATGTTCTAGATATGTGATGTGGTAAATTCTAGAGCAATTTTGTATTACAATTTGTGGAAGGGGTCAACTGTTTAACACGAGTTACATAGACGTTTGAATTATCTTTGCTCGAGATCGACGTTCCACTTTACTATGGTAACTATGGTAAGTACTGGTAGGTTGTATGTTCCATTAGTGTTTGAGATATTGCGGTTCAAATGTATGATATACATATTTTTTATTTTTAAACGGTGTAATAATTTCACATTCATAAATACGTCTGGGTGGAATCTGAGATACTAGAGTAAAACTTCTTAGCCGAAATCGACATAGAGGATGACATTGAGTTGTAAATCAACATTTGGAAATTCCATATGGGCGCCATATTTCCGTTAGCTATATGTGTGTCTGACAATGAGAAAGAAAAAAATAATACTGTACGGCTTTTATAACTGGCAAACTCTTTGTTATATGAAGGAGACTATGGACCTTTGATGTGATATCCAAGCGACCAGTCTGGTTTGCCTATCGTCGACATGTCAGTAATATGTTTACTATTTGATCGGGACGTCGCGGGTTCGATCCCCGGACGGTCCACACAGTAATACAAATACTCATATTTTAACATATTTGTCTATTCGTTAAATATCGCAAATACGCTGCAACTGCAAACGGTGTCGGTGTATTCTGTATTTGTTTGAAGTTTCTCTCTTGTCTAAACCCTTTACATCATAAATACACCTTTCTATGCCTTTGCAAACAGAGTAGTCCCAGATCAGAGTCTGCTATGTTCGCTTAGTGGTGTAATATAGACCTGATTCTACCGTAGCTGCAATAGATAACCATTTCTATGTTCATGTGCCGTCATAGAAGTCATAGAAATATTAATATTCATGCTTTCTTACTTAAATATTATAAAATGCTTTCTTACTTAAATATTCATGGAATATTGTGTTATAGAGTATGGATCCTCCCACCAATCAAAAGTGTTTGAACAGTGCGGTGTAGAGTAAAAGCGAGAGGGACATGCAATGTGCAAACAAATTGGTACGCAGAGACTCCAATTTTAGAACTTTCCAGTGTTTGTGAAGGTGCAGTACATACGAGCGCTTGAAACATGCCATGGTAAAATGTTTCCTATCCTGTTGGTTGTCTACACTGTTGGACAATGCGATATCGCCACATTCTGGATGTGTGCAAAAACACCACCTACTTAAATACGAGCTATAAGTTACCAATTTACTGATCCTGAAATCCGCCACTTTTCCATGTTTTGTAGTTATGAGTCAAAAGGCCATTTCATTGTTAAGGAAACAATATTTGTTTTATTTACTTGCCCAGTCTGGTTAAATCTTTAGAAGTCTAGTTTGTCTTAATATTTTACTTAACCCTTTACATCATAAATACGACTTTGCACACAGAGTAGACCCAGATCAGACAGCTCCTGTAGGAGCCGTCTGATTAGGCGCTTCTCTGTGTGCTGATGAATTTATAAAGGTATGATTCTACAGTTTCTGCCATGGCCAAACTTTTCTGTGTCCATTTGCTATTTGAAATCATTAATATTCATGATGTCATTATTTTCTAACATGGATATTCATAGAGTTGAGAGTTAATGAATATCTATGCAAGCTTCCGCCTTTTATGAGTGCATTTGTTAGTACAGTATAACCTCTCTTAACCGGAATTCTAGTAGATAATAATTTAGATACATTTAAGCAGGTGGCTGCTTAATGCAGGGTGAAAGTCATGCAGAAAGCTCCTCTAGGAGCTTTCTGCATGACTTTCATCCTGCATTAAGCTGCCACCTGTCTCCAAGACAGATATTCATACTAAATTTAACTGCCGGTTAAGAGAGGTTTTACTGTATAAGTAAACTTTCTACAGAAGACATCTAACGCGTTATATTGATACCTGCAGCTATTAAATTTTCCATTTATATTATTCATTATACAATTAATTACAGACCGCGTGAACGCTTTTTAGGTGCAAACTGGAGACTGAAAACTAATTACATATACAAAGACTTATTCCAGGGGGGTTCTTTTGTACAAAGCAAATGTACAGTCAATGTTGCTCAAAACCAAAGTAGTGCAAAAGGTATAGATTAATTTGTTGCAAGTAACTTCGGGTCCTTGCTAAATTGTGATATATAAATATTTCGTCGTTGCCTCGGGTATAGTAATTTCAGGACAGAAATTGAAAATACGGCTCAGGAAATAATTCCTGGAAATGCTTGTAATCTACACAGTAATAACAAAAACAGTATCAAGTTGCGCACATTACTTGTCCCTGGGCAAAATAGGACACGTTTTAACCTTTAACCAGCCAAAACAAACATGCTAGATTTCCCGTAGTGTTTACATACTCCCGATCGGTTAAATATCCTTAGAAGCCAGTATCCGGTGGCCAAGCATCTTGGACTCTGATGAGACGCCGAGTTACTCGATATCTCATGTAGAGTCAAGCTGTTTGCAAAAGATAGTCACGATTTTCAAGATATGTGTCAAGACATACACGATTCACATTTGGTTCACTAACCGAATTGCTTTCTGAAAACATTTTGCCATTTGTAACACGTTTTTCAAAGAAGCTCTATTTAATAGGTTTTGCATAATAATTATCTGTAAATTAGTTTAGATACTGACAAAAGATCGAGGTACTTGGCGTCGCATCTCGATAGTTTTTGTCATGGTCATCACGATTTCGACCAAAATCCCTTATGATTGAAACAGCTAGCAAATCTGTTTAAACGTTATATAGGCAAATATCGGATTTAAGCATACCTTAGATACCAGTATGTAGGGATTGCAAGTAATAGGTTATAACAAAACGTTCTTTCTTGATCAGTATTTTAGAGGAAAGCAGAATAGATGGAATCAGATATAAAAATGTCTGACGAAATATGAAGTAAATCCATGTACATGTAGACAAATCTTTCACTCAGATATAACGGAATAATTCTAGGTGTAATTTGTTTCATAAATAGGAGTGTTGATAATTGTTGTAAAATAATCTACCATTTCAGTAAATTAAAATATATAATCTAGGCCCCATTAAACGACAAGCGGTTTTACATATTCATAAAGCTGACAGTTGCAATCTACATGATTAGGACTGAGAGGTACTAAACAGAACACTTCAAGAATGAACGCAAACGCACGAAAAGACAATGACCACTAACGTCCACTTTGTTCAAGTCATAAATGTTTTGTTAACATATACAATTGAACTAATAATTCGAACGTCGGGACAACTCGAAGTAAAAGTCCAGTCCTTCCAAATACAATACAGAATTGTAAATTTTGGAAGGTCCGAAGTTTTACTTCGAGGTATCCCGAAGTTCGGGTAAGTCCGGCGGGGATATCTTTTTTTACAATGTTTGTTTAGCTAGGGTGACTTTGAGATAAGTGTGAGGTTAGGACGTCCGTAAACCGGTTTAAACCCCAAGCGGTGATTTTGCTACTGACCGTGACAAGGCGGTTCTCTCTTTGTCATCCTTACTTTTGTGTGTCTTGTGTCTTTGTGTCTGTGTTTTGTTCATGTTTGTCTCTGGTGCTTGTGTATTTGTTGGTGTTTTCTGTGTTCTTCTCGTGTGCGCGCGCGCGTGCTTGCGTGCGTGCGTGCGTGCGGCGTTTGTGCGTTTGTGCGTGCGTGTGTGTGTTTGTGTTACATGCTGTCTATCGATGTGTTGGTGGTGATTGCGTCTTGTATGTGACTTTCTCCTGTATGTGTGTGTGTGTGTATGTGTATATATTGCTATATAAATTGCTTTCTGTCGGTGTTTTGGTGATGGTTGCGTTTTGTGTGTGGCTTTTCCTGCTTGACTTTACTACTTTTTCATTTATCAGAGTTCAAGATATCGAAGTTCAACAGTAATTTGCATTTTCTAAATATAGCAGCAACTTACAAACTAACAAACACCGAATGTAGCAGACAACCTAGATCACGATGGAGCTTCGAAATAATCTGCATCCAAACTATGTGCATATGTTATTAGATTCACCAGAGGGACCGAAAGAACCTTTGGTGTTATGGATTCAAACCACGAGCTTAAAATGATGTTGATACTTGTTTTGGACGGTCAAAATTACAAAATCTCACTTTTAAGCAAATTGGCACCAGTCAGTCTCTATGGTGACTACTGTGGTGCTATTCGAAATGTTTTCAATAAATATTTATTATGCATTTCAGTTAATATTGCAGTTGTTGTCAGGAGCATGTCAAATATGAAAAAGATTTTGCGTCGGTTGGGTTCATGCAAATTATATTGATGTCAGTTTTCAAAAACATGTGCGTGTTGTTCATTTACTATTACGCTAATACGCTCTAGATTGAATGTACAATGGTCTTAAACATGTGTACAGCGATGATTAGTTTGAACATGCAAACTGTTACAGTGATGACGTTTCAGAAAAAACACAATCATGTTACAACTCTGACTATCCTGAGTATACAATGATGACGTGTTAGAAAAACAAGCATGTTACAATGATGATTAGTCTGAGCATACAAACTGTTTTACAATGATGACGTGTCAGAAAAAACTAATATGTTACACAGATGACTAAGCTGAGCATACAAACTTTTAGGAATGATGACGAGTCAGAAAACACAGTCATGTTGTAATGATGACTAGTCTGAAAACACAAGCATGTATACAGTGATGACGAGTCTGAAGAAAGCAGCATATATACAAGTATGGTAGTGTTTGAAAACACAAATATATGTACAATGATGACTCGCATGTATATAATGACAATGTGTCTATGAAAACACAAGCATGTATACAATGATAACATTAGTCGGTAAATAGCTTCTAGCTAATGTTTAATGTTATTCTGTAACACCCGACTATAAATAAAGTTTCTTGTATTTTGTATCTAAGATGTCTTTAAAAGCACAAGCGTGTATTCAATGAGAATGTGTCTTTGAAAACACAAGCGTATATAATTGGTAACGTGTCTTTGAAAATACAAGCGTGTATACGATGATAACGTGTCAGTGAAACCACAAGCGTGTATACAATGATAATGTGTCTTTGGAAACAAAAGTGTGTATGCAATGATAATGTGTCTTTGAAAACACAAGCGTGCATACAATGTTAATGTGTCTTTGAAAACACAAGCATGATACAATGATAAAAGTGTCTTTGAAAACACAAGCACGAGTACACATGTAACTAGTCATTGAATACAATGGCATCAAGCAGATGGAATGAAGGTAGACGCGTTTTCATTAGTATGCATTACATGTATATATTTCTTTAGCCTAACGTATCTTGAAGATAATTTAGGCATATGAATGCTGAAGATGAGTGTACTATCATTTGCAAAACTTGTAGACTCATATCAAACGGCTGTTTATAATAGTCTTCTTGGTCCATGCTTATAAAACTTTTAGTTGAGTCTGAGTTCGTTCTCAAGTATTTGATGACCAATCAAAAGCTTGAGAACTCAAATCTGACCAATCAAAAGCTTGAGAACAAACTCAGACTCAACTAAAAAGCTTTTTAACCCATTCCCTCATATTGACGAATTTTGACGACTCTGTAAAAGCCACTTTGTGAAACCATTGTGATAAATAGAGCATTTGCTCCTATAGGAGCAAATGCTCTATTTATCACAATGGTTTGAAACTACAAATTTATAAAAGTTTCCTTTTCTCTAGTAAATGTTCCTTTTCGGTAGATTTATTGGAATAGGTTGTTTCTAAAAATAGCATATGAGGTAATGGGTTAAGCATGGACCCTGATCCTTTCATGCTGATTGGAATATATCTTTAAACACCGATGGACCAGTTCAGCAGTCAAAGGATTAACCCTTTACACCACGAATACGTCTTTGTATGCCTTTGCAAACAGCGTAGACCCAGATAATAGCCGTCTGATCAGGGACGGCTCTGTTTGCTTGTGAAATAATACAGATATGATTCTATAGTTTCTGCTATGTTTAACAATTCCTGGGATATTGTGTCATTCTTAAACGTTAAACTAATTAATATCCATGATGTCATTATTTCTCGCATTAATATTCATGAAGTAAAGGTTGAAAATGATTTGAAATAAAAACGATATAATAGAATAACAATCCCAAAAACTTTGGAACAAGAACTGCTAAGACTACAAGAGGATATATCAGATGCATTAACACATTGTATCAAAAATAGCTCTTATACACCCCCCACACACACACACACCAAATACTTTGCTGTCACCATTTATACGTTATGTTCCAGACTCCAGAATGTGCTTTCTTTCGCTGCTAATATTGTCATCTGCAAAATTAACCGTCAGTAACAATATTTATTTGTTTAACTCTTTCACCGCCAAAGACGGATCCGTGATGACTATTATATACAGTAAAACCTCTCTATAACGGCCACTAAATTACAGTAAAACCTCTCTATAACGGCCACTAAATTACATCAAGTACTTTGTGTTAAAGGCAGATGGCTGCTTAAAGCAAGGTGAAAGTAAAACAGAACGCTCCTTTGGGAGCGTTTTGATTTACTTTCACCTTGCTTTATGATGCCACCTGCCCTAAATACCAACTAGCTAAAACAATTTAGTGGCCGTTATAGAGAGGGTGTACTGTATTTATAAAGAAGTGAAAGAAAATGCCACTTTGAAACCTGAAAGCAGTCGATAATCTCAGCAGATAAAGTTTAATTGGCGCCGAAAATGTTAATTTTCGCCCCATTTACCACAGTAACAAACAGTTTGGATCTTGATGAGACGATGAGTAACTAGGACTGCAATGTTTGTACAAGTAACCATAGATACGACGTTGACAATGAAAGAGTCTTCTCGAGTATGCATTTAAGAATTCATTAGTTCATGAATATTAATTAGCTGAAACTTTATTATAATGGCATATGAAACAAAATGACATTTCCTAGGACAAAAACAACACAGAATAAGATTTATAGCATTTCTTAACCCCTTCTTGCACATAAGCGCATGTTCACTCCTTTACAAACATAGCAGACCCAGATCAGACAGTTCCTATAGGAGCCGTCTGATCTGTTTGCCTAAGGTATAATATAGATATGATTCTACAGTTTCTGTCCTAGCCAAAATGTCCAATGTTCATACGCCATAATTAAACATATTTATTAATCTAATTTATATCCATGATGCCATTATTTCTTACATGAATATCAAACAGGTAAGGTAAACAGGTCAAAGAGTTAAGCAGACACACTGAATAGACATAGCTGTCTGATCTGGGTCTGCTCTGTTTTAAAAAGTGTAAATATGCGTTTCTATGAAATAAAAGACTGAATGTAACGCTCTTGAAATCACCAGTCTGCTAAGGCGAAATACAGTAAACCTCTCTATAATGGCCACTAAACCTCTCTATAACGGCCACTAAATATTGTTAATTAGTTGGTATTTAGGGCAGGTGGCTGATTAAAGCAAGGTGAAAGTAAAACAGAATGCTCCTATAGGAGCGTTCTGTTTTACTCTCACCTTGCTTTAAGCAGGCACCTGTATTTAATACAAAATACTTGATGTAATTTAATGGCCGTTATAGAGAAGTTTCACTGTAATACGAATCCAATCAAATTCGCATGAAACTTGCATTCTGAGCTTCCAGCCGTAATACCAAGATAAGGCACAACTCAGGTGCTAGATATTAACTTGAGCTGCTCGAAGATTAATTTGGTTTTAAAAGGCAAATGTTGAATGAGGAAGGCCCAGAAGTCGACTGTGATTAACGAGAAATCTATGCCTAAAAAACTAGTGACTGACATCACGTTTTAACACCTAACATAAACTATAGAGGTCAAACACGCCAGTTGCTTCAATAACAAAAATACATGTACAGTAAAACCCCACTAATGCGACCACTTAATGAATAAACATGGCTGCCTTTATAAGCAGGTGTTGCTTAATGAAGGACAAAAGTAATGCAGAAAGCTCCTATAGGAGCTTTCTGCATTACTTTTGTCCTGCATTAAGCTACCACCTGCATATAGCACCCATAATTATACCTCTTTTAGGTGGTCGCATTAGCGGAACTTTACTGTACATCGCTTTTATTTCGTTTCGAATGCGTGTCTAATAATTCCAGTTTAAAGTAGTTACTCATCTAATCTGAATAAAACATGTATGCAATTGATCAATGTAACTTTTAAAGATAATTGGATAAACTGAGAGGAATAATTTCGGAAAATTGAATATGTTTTGTTTATTTGAAAATGTGACTCGTATCAATCATTTCTGTGCCGACAACGAGCCACTAATGTCCTTTGCAAGTAGTGTAGACCCATATGACAGTGATCCTAGAGGATACCTCTCGTCAGGATCTGCACTATTTGTGATGTTTCACTTTTCCTTAACCCTTTCCTCCAAGAATACGACTTTGAAACAGGAGAGACCCAGATCAGACCGTTCTGATCAGGATCTGTTCTGTTTGCTTATGACATAACATCGATCTAATTCTACACTTTATGTCTTGGTTAAATACTCATGAATCCATGTGTTATTTTAAAAATGCAGCCAATTAATATGCATGATTACATAACTTCATGGAGTATAATGAATATTCATGGAGTAACGGGTTAAAATGATTCCTGAATATTCACAGTCAGCTAGACCTGTTTGAATTTTAGAGTAATCCATTTCGAAGTTCAGCGTTGAAATCGAAACATACAATTTAGATCTGCAGCCCCTTTTCCGAAGTAGCACTGCGGGAAAATAGAAGTACAGTAAAACCTCTCTATAACGACCACTAAATTGTGTTAATTGGTTGATATTTTGGGCAGGTGGTTGCCTAAAGCAAGGTGAAAGTAAAACAGAACGATCCTATAGTCCTGAGTGTCCTGTTTTACTTTCACCTTGCTTTAAGCATCCACCTGCCTTTAACACAAAATACTTGATGTAATTTAGTGGTCGTTATAGAGAGGTTTTACTGTAATATGTTGCGGTTACACGTGTGACAGGCTAGTGTATGTAGTGTTTTTGGAAAATATTTCAACAAGGGAGGTAACAGACATTTTCACAGTAACATTAGCTTTCCTTTATCCATCCTCATAACATTTTAGTGCAAGATTTCGTCAATCATAAATATTAACTAAATGAAGTTAATCCTCGTGTAAAGATGTACAAAAAAGACAAAAATATATAACAATAAATAATCGGCGCATCATCAGGATCCAAGCTGTGTGACACTTGGTCAATAGTGTCACCAAAACGTGTGCCATGACACTTGGTCAAAATTGTCTCAAAAGCTCGTGGTACGACACTTGGTCAAAATTGTCTCAAAAGCTCGTGGTACGGCACTTGGTCAAAATTGTCTCAAAAGCTTGTGGTACCACACTTGGTCAAAATTGTCTCAAAAGCTTGTGGTACCACACTTGGTCAATCTTGTTTCAAAAGCTCGTGGTACCGCACTTGGTCAATACTATGCAAAAGCTTGATCGAATCGGAAGTAGTCAAACATGCACGAAAATTCAAAATTAAGTAGATAAAGTAAAACCCCTCTAATGAGAGGTTTTACTGTAATACCTTTATGAGAAAGGTACAATGGAAATTAAGCAAATCTTCCCCACAAGCTCGTTCAATCCGTTTGTGCGAAAATAATTCACTTATCTGTATCGAAAATGATTTATACGGAAAAACTTGTCTTAAGCGGTTGTCAAAAAAGAAGTCTAATTATGGGCCTGTAAGGCATGTGGTATCTCAATGCAGTTCAAACGTAATGCAAAAGACTCCTATAGAAGCCTTCTGCATTACATTTGTCCTGCATTAACCAACCATCAGTTTCTTAAGACTCCTATGTTCAATAAACGAATGACCTATTAAGACAGGGTCTTGCTGTAAGTCAATTCAAATATCGCAATACCCGACGGTGCAGTCGAAACATTCTTAATGAGATATCTACAAAGAGATTAACATTGTCCAATGACAATATATTGCGACTAAATTGAAATGTTCTCCAATATTATAGACACATTCAATTAAAGTTTTCATAAAATCTCATTATTCATTAAATAATGTTTATGTCTAAAAGTATGTTATTATTAAAGAAAAGTTACTTAGCTTTTCAAATGAGCATTAACTGTTGGCAAATGCCAGTCAAGGATTAACCCTCCATCAGACACCATAATGCGTCATTAGTCCAATTATACGGTAGGGCAATCATAAAACAATCATAACAGAATTGTACAAAACACAATCTATAACAGTGTATGCCTCATTGGCACCGATCTGGGCAGTAATACAGTCCGGAATTCGTGTAATTGTTTGTACGGAAGGGTATATTGAACTCTCCTTCAAAGATGCGCTTTTCTATGCCTTTGCGGCTCATGTTGGAGACGTCTGATCAGGGTCTGTTCTATTTGCTAATGGAATTATATAGATTTGATTGTACAGTTGTTTTTAATCTGGGCCAAAACTTGTCTTGTTCATATGGCATTATTACATATCAAGCTACTTAAAAATCATGATGTCATTATTTCTTGCATCACTATTTATGGAGTAAAGGGTTAAGTTCCACGCATAGCAAGCATCGTACATATCCATATTTGGAAAATACGGTTTTATGAAATAATTCGAGCGCATGGTGCATACCATACTCTATAGGGCGCATTTACGGAGGCATGCATGTATCATTAGCTGGTCCCAGATCAAATTGAATCAATTACAAATAATTTGACACTCCGGTCGAGGTATTTTTGGAAACCAATAAAGACAAGAATAAGTCTACTTTGTAATTTGAAGACGAGAACACTTTTGATAATATGCATTACCCTAACTAAACCTTATACTCTGACCATTCTTTAGAACCATCTAGAAGAGACTATTCTAAAGAGTAGTCACAATATAGGGTTTGGTGGAGAAATGACCATTTTAGTATTTGGGTACCCAGCCTAATCTGTAGCTCTGGCATTTACCGTGCAGAATACACTTACAATGGTTTTGTATCCTCAGTCTCATCACGGGACACACTATTAAAATCTGCAACTGTCAAACACCCCAGTGACGCTTCTTGTAGTAAAATTTCCCTCGTATGCCGGGAATCTGACTTATACTGGTCTACTTGATAGATTTGATATAAGTTACTACGGAAACAAATCAATATTTAATTATTTCTACTCTGCTTCCACATCACTCTGCAGTCTGGCCAGTATTTGGATTTATTTGATATATACATATTATATATATATACATATTATGTTTCGTTACGGAGTTCCTTTTGAAGTTGCGGTTGTAAAATGAATTGTGTAATCCAAACAGAAAATGATGCATGTTCTTACCTGCAACGATATCATCATGTATCTAAATAAAATCCGATATACACAATAAGACAATCAAGGTACATCTTTTTTCTCAGGCCATAACTTTATTTCATTGTTTTGGAACATTAAACAGTGATGTTTTTTCTAGGTATAATATTTAACCATTTTCTTCTTATAAACGTTTTCTCACACATTTGCAAACAGAGAATACCCTGATAAGATGGCTTCTATAGGAGCCGTCTGATCAGGGTCTGCTCTGCCTGCTTATGGTATATATGTATATAGATCTGATTCTACAGATCCCGTCTGAGCCAAATTGTCCTGTATTCATATGTCATTATAAAAAATAATCTAGTTAATATTAATGACGTCATTATTTCTTACATACATATTCAACATGGAAAGGGTTTATAGAATATATATATAAAAAACTTTATCTGATGAATAGTCATGTAAGAAATGATGACACGATAGATATTGATACGTTCAAGTTTTATAATGACACATGAATACAAGAAGCATTGAATCATGACAGAGACTAACTACAGTTGAACTTCGATAACTCGAACTTCAAGGGACCATACAAATTAGTTCGAGTTAACAGAGGTTCGAGTCATCCGATATATAATCTGACCAATATCTCAAGTTCACAGCTTAATGCAGGTCTAAAGTAATGCTGAAACTCCTGTAGGAGCTTTCAGCATTACTTTAGACCTGCATTAAGCGGTCACATGTGTTTCTAGATATGTGTAATGATATATTTTAGAAACAAATCTATGTAGTAAATTTTGGAAGGACCGAATTTTTAGTTCGAGTTATCCAGAAGTTCGAGTTATCCGAGTTGGAGATATCAAAGTTCAACTGTAGATCTAAAATCAAATAAGTATGTATTATTCCACAAGGAAATAGAACAGACCCGTTAGAGTCGTTTGAGCTGGGTCTATTTTGCTTGCAAAAGCTACAACATTGTTCATCAGCAAAAGGGTTATAGGTATGAGTATGTACATTTATATATGTGTTATACCTATGTTTTATTACCCTTTCAGCTCATAGGTTCAAGATTCTTTATTGACTTAAACTATACACAGTTCATCGTCATTTAACAATATTCAATGCATAATAATAATTGGTACATGTAATAGATACATAGGGATAGGTATCAAACTTTGAGAATTAATTGGCACATGTACTCTCAATACAATACAGCCCCTCTAAACCGGCACTTTATCAAAGAACAATTTAGGATGTTTTAGGCAGGTGGCAGCTTAACCCATTCCCTCATATTGACGACCTTGACGACTCTGTCAAAGTCAGTTTGTGAAACCATTCTGATAAATAGAGCATTTGCTCCTATAGGAGCAGATGCTCTATTTATCACAATGGTTTCAAACTACAACATTCTAAAACGTTTCCTTTTCTCTAGTTAATGCTCCTTTATGGTAGATTTATTTAAAGAGGTTGTATCTTTAAATAGCCTATGAGGTGACAGCTTAATGCAGATTGAACGTCAATGGAGCTTTCTGTGCGACTTTCACTCTGCCTTAAATAACAACTTAGGATGTTTTAGGCAGATGACTGCTTAATGCATGTTGCAAGTCCCAAAAATCAGATTCCAAAGGAGCTAATTGCATGACTTTCAACCTATCTGAAAGACCGGTTTTGATTCTAATCTAATATAACGCCTGGTTTATATTTTACTGTATACACTAGGGAAACAACAACATATATTTTTCCTTTTCCAAAAGTTATTTTGTTATACGACGGAAATCTATTATGCGCAAATGATTTTCTTTCAATACTCTTACTGGTATACATCACAGGTGCCCTTCGCATGCTATGTCTCAACAGCAACAACAACAACAACAACAACTCCATCACAAATACATTATTGTTTTAATCACATGTCATAAACTTGTATCTTAAACATACCAAAATATAGTTTTCTGACCCAACCCAAAAAAATGAAAAAAAATTTTTTTTTCGCGAACACCCCTGCTCTATATAATAAGTAAAAGGTAGTCAATTCCGGCCGAAATCTGTTAAAAAATCGATGGGTTCATTCACTGCGATCGTCCTTGAAAGCTTATTTGGCCATTGATTTCCATAAACTGTGTCTCATTTATCAAATAAATCATCACTCTTGATAAGCAGTCATCTATTTTTACTCAGAATAGCAACACGCTTTTACAACGAGTCGCCAAAGTGACAACCAACCTCTCTAGGACACAGGTTGACTCTGAGGTTCGAAATAGAAATACGCTATAATTCATGTCGAAACACCATATAGCTGGTCTATAAGGCATTGCCCGGTCTGATAGCATGAATGGATATCGTGTATTCACAATTTCTTCAAATAATATTTTTTTTTAAAAATATCTACAAGCTTGATATTGATATTGATGAAAGCCACTACTTTCGGTTTGTAAGTCTTTACTTTCGGTTTAAAACCGAAAGTAATGACTTTCACCGATATCAATATCAAGCTTGTAGCGATTTTCAGAAGATTATTACTTGAAGAATATTTCTTTTTTTGGTTGGGTCAGAAAACTATCTTTTGGTATGCTTTAGATACAAGTTTATGGCATGTGATTAAAAAATAATGTATTTATGATGGAGTTGTTGTTGTTGTTGAAATATAGCATGCGAAGGACACCTGTGGTATACATTACGCCAGATCCACAGATTTAATAATTTAAACACTCTTTCCTCGAATTGTTTACAAATCCGACACGATGTCGTAATTAGGTCAACTAGTTAAATATGCTTCGTTAAGCAAATTTGTCAATGAATTCTTCATGGAACGGAACATGGCATGAACGGTAACTGTTACTCAGGGATTCAGAATGTTTTCCATTCTCGGGCAGCTCTAGAAGTTATAAATATTTGATAGTTTATGGAATTTCATGGGATTTGATTTCCTCTTAATTTCCTCGATCATAGCAGAGAAAATGATCAGATACGGCGTCTTTCTAATCAGACAGCGGCTTTCATGGCATACACGTCGTCGACAATAGTCAATAGTTTGTAATGCATTAGAACCTGTCCTAAGAAGCCATTCATTTATTGAACATAGGAGTCTAAAAAACAGGTGGTTGCCTAATGCATGTTAAACGTAATACAGAAAACTCCTATAATAGCTCCCAGCGTTACTTTTGACCTGCATTAAGCTACCACCTGCCTTACAGACCCATAATTAGACCTCTTTTTTATGCTTAATGCAGGCCAAAAATAATGCTAAAAGCTTTTACCATTACTTTAGACATGTATTTAGCTGTAAACTTAAGAAATGGCTTAGATTAGTAATCGGATGATTCGAACCTCTGTTATTTCAAAGTAATTGATATGGGTCCATGCTTATAAAGCTTTTAGTTGAGTCTGAGTTTTGTTCTCAAGCTTTTGATTGGTCAGATTTGAGTTCTCAAGCTTTTGATTGGTCAGATTTGAGCCAAAG
The DNA here is from genome assembly GCA_963576725.1 of Azorinus chamasolen. Lineage (NCBI taxonomy): Eukaryota > Metazoa > Mollusca > Bivalvia > Cardiida > Solecurtidae > Azorinus > Azorinus chamasolen. Next base: position 15,338,861 of record OY755251.1, on the reverse strand, counting down.
GCTCAAATCTGACCAATCAAAAACTTGAGAACGAACTCAGACTCAACTAAAAGTTTTGTAAGCATGGACAATGATCCCTGGAAGTTCGGGACATCGATGTTCAACTGAACACAGTCTTAGATAATCCAAACTATAAGTTGTTAGAATTAGTTTGATAATCCATGTAGAATAAATACTTGTAAAGCTTAACACTTTATTCTATAAATATTCATGTAAGAATACGGGCATCATGACTATTACATGTATTCAGTCTTCTTTCAGTCAATTTTTATAATGACATAGGAATATTTTATCATGGCAGAAACACGTAGTATCATATCATTATCATTTCATAAGCAAACAGCAGACCCTGAAAAGACGGTTTCTATTGGAGCCGTCTGACCTGTGTCTACTCTGTTTGCAAAGGCAGAATGGCGTATTTATGGAGTAAAGGGTTAAAAGTGAACGCCTTAGCTTTCTTCTTACAATATTAGTACACTTACATGTGACGTAGTGCAACAGACGTTTACACACGAAGAATATGGTTTCAGACACCTTAAAACACAGGGAATTCTAAAAAAAAAACCGTTTAACGAAAGTTCATTCAATACTGGAATTTATTTAAGGTTAACAGTTTGTCATACATGTGTTCAGTATTAAAAATACATTGATGGACACTGAATTGGACATGCCATAGTTAAGACAAATCAGATATCCTGGCTCCCCTGCTTTTGCTAGACAAGAATACTGGACCAGAATTACATTAACCCTTTCAATCCAAGAAACGCATGTACTGTCATTTAAAAACAGCGTATACCCAGATCAGAAGGCTCCTAGAGGAGCCTTCTGATCAGGGTCTGCACTGTTTGCCATTCAAAATCCTCTAGCAAGTTTTAAACCCTTCGTCCTCAGTGGACTATATAGTTAAACACTATTGGGCTATTCCACTCTGATAAGTCAAGGTTGAAAGGGTCAAGTAGTACTAATAGAACGTTGAGCAGAGCTTTATTCTGTGTTATGGGATGGAGGCTGACATTACTCAACCGCTGTATTCTTTGCTGCCAATACAGTAAATCTCCTCTAAACCGGACGTTAATTCTAGTAAAAATATCGGTCCTGGAGACAGGTGGCAGCTTAATACAGGGTGAAAGTCATGCAGAAAGCTCATCTAGGAGCTTTCTGCATGACTTTCATCCTGCATTAAGCAGCCACCAGCCTGAAAGTATCTAAATGATTCTCTACTAGAATTCCGGTTTAGAGGGGTTTTACTGTACCTTCCGCGTTCCATCCACAGGTGCTAGGCGTGTGGCCATTTCACAAATACTGCTTATAAATACCTTCAAATACGTTTAGACATCATAACTTGACATTATAAAAAAAAAAAAAAAAAAAAAAAAAAAAAAAATCCTATAATATATAACTATATATATAGTTATATACTATAGGATTTTTTTTTTTTTTTTTTTTTTTTTTTTTTATAATGTCAAGTTATGATGTCTAAACGTATTTGAAGGTATTTATAAGCAGTATTTGTGAAATGGCCACACGCCTAGCACCTGTGGTTCCATCTATCATATGAGGTTATAGCTGTAGGATGCTAATAACAAATGTATCGGTGACAGTCAAACTGTGATGTCAGTTGACAATTTTCTTCATACAGACGCATTTTGGCACCTTTTGAGACATAGCAAAGCAAGATCAGTGAACCCATATGGGAGCCGTCTAGTCAAGGTTCGCTCTGTTTGCTTTTGAAATAATGTACATATAGACAGGATTCTATAGTTTCTTCAGTAGTTACAATGTCTTCATTAACCCATTACATCATAGGCTATGTTTAGTACATACTCTTTGAATTAATCTACCGAAAAGGAGTATTCATTAGAGAAAAGGAAAATTTTAGAATTTTGTAGTTTGAAACCATTGTGATAAATAGAGCATTTGCTCCTATAGGAGCAACAGCTCTATTGTACAATTGTTTCACAAAGTGACTTTTACAGAGTCTTTAAAAGTCGTCAATATGAGGGAAAGGGTTAATAATTGCATTATAAAAACTTTAGCTACCTGATATTCATATTGATGTTAGCTCTTATATTAAAAATTGCGAGAGAAAGGTTGTTTTTTCTTCTATTTCGTAATGGATGGTAAATATTCACATTAAGTAATGACTTCTTCAGCATAATGTCACTCGATGAACAACTCCCGATATTCCTTTCATAATCTGTGCTGCATCACGACTTGGCTCGCAATTTACAAACAAACTTGATGTAGATAAGGATCAAAGCTTGGAAGATCCAGATGACACTCTCTTTGTACGTATGTTTGGATTAACCCTTTCCTTAATACAAACCCCTTTTCACGCATTTGCAAACAGCGTAGACTCAGCACAGACGGCTTCTATAGGAGCTGTCTGATAACGATATGCTCTGTTCGATTATGAAATACAGTATATACTGATTCCGCAGTTTCTACCAATACCATCAAATCTTGTGTGTACATGTTATTACAAATTTGCAGCTAATCAATATTCATGATGTCATTGTTTCTGCCATAAATATTAAACAGGGAAAGGGTTAATATAAAACAACTCCGTGGTGTTCGACGCGTCTGTCGCTTGACGTTCATCATGACAAATGCATGTAACAGCCGTGTTGATACTTGTATTTCGTGTATCAATTACTCGCCAAATAGTTCGTGAGCTCTTGGAGCCTGACCATCCCCTCGGGATTCAGTAATCGATAATAAACGAAAGCAGAACTGTTAAACTATACAATGCAGTCTGCTGTGCCTTTATGATATGGCGAAAAGTGATTTAGCTGATGTTTTATTTATCGATATGTCTCTGTCATAGATTATTCACTTATGGTATCGTTATAACATTCTTTCCTTTTGGTGACTAATCATAGTATGCTACTGTCTACCTAGCTTTCCGTTTTATAGCATCTTTACCTTAACCTTTAGCCTGCTGAGCAAATTACTTTTACAGAATTGTTCACCTACTACATTTTCATAGTTCAAGCAATAATAAATTTGTCTACCAAAATGTAACCAGGGTGTCAAACAGTTTGGATCCCAATGAGACGCGGAGTTACTCGGCGTTTCATTTTGATCCAAACTGTTTGCATAGGCATGCACCAATCCGCCCATAGCAGGCTAAAGGTTAATGAGGATAAGTGCATTTAGTATTTATTAGAGGTCCAGACAAGATACATAAATTAAAATATTTTGAAGTATAACTTCTTTATTTCCCCACCAAACCCTATTAGGTTGTGACCTCTTTTTAGAATCGTCTCGAAGAGATGATTCTAAAGCGTAATCACAGAATAGGGTTAGGTGGAGAAACTACGATTTTAATATTTGAGTACGCACACTTATGTAATGCCCTATTTATGTTTTGCTCAGATCGACCAATGTGCATTGACTTAATATCTTAAGGGTCTGCAATGTTTGTCGGCAGGTTAGCAAAGCATGACACAATAACGAGTTGCAAAACGTGTAGATACAAATGAGCTGAGACATTTTAGACGGGATTATAAAGTATATTGACAATGTCATATGGTAGGAAATCTCATAACCGTACTCATGTGCATGCGACAAGAATGTCAAATTGTTTAAATTTAAATCCTTTCTACATGAATATTCATGTAAATGAAGAAGTAGTAAAGTCAAGCAGGAAAAGCCCAACACAAAACGCAACCATTACCAAAACATTATAAGAAATACTGACATCGTGACTATTAATTACACTAGTGTTTATAACTGTACATGGACATAATTGTTGGCTATAGTAGAAACTGTAGAATAATATCTATATTATTTTGTACAAGCAAACAGAGCAGACCCTGATCAGACGGCTCCAATAAGAGTCGTTCGATCTGGCTCTATTCTGTTTGTAAATGCGTAGAAATGCGTATTTACGGAGTAAATCGTTAATGAGACGATGTTATTATGCGTCTCATTTAAGCCTTCTCTTGCTAAATTTTAAACTACATTTCTCCTTCTTTACCCATGTCCTGTTGTATAATTACATATATCTTCACTGTGCACTGGTTTCACAATCAACTTGTAAATAGTGCAGACCCTGATTAGACAGCTCCTGCAGGAGCTGTCTCATCTGGGTCTTCACTATTTACATGCAGGTATATTGACGCGAATAGCAAGCGAAGGGTTAAACCAATTTTATCAAGAATGTTCTAATAATGCCTGTTCAGGCTGTTTGTAGCAAAACATGTTACGCACTGTCCTGGAATCAAAACTCAAAATAGAACAAAATCTTTATATTAGGTTCTTCACAGTTTTGCAGCACTTGCAAACTGAATTATGTTTTTTTCAACCCTCTGAATGCAGGACACGCCTGTAGTGTCATTTCCAAACAGTATACTCGTAGACCTATATCAAAGGGTTCGTGGAAGATCCCTTTGATAAGGGTCTGCACTGTCTGTCACATCCGACCGAGGTTGGCGTAGCTTAGCCGACATTGCTGATGGATGTCAACTGAGAAAACGTCTCCGTTTAAAATGTACATGTAGTATTTATTTGCAATTCCTTTCCAAATGTATAATATACATGTACATAAATCGATTGTTTATGCTAAAGCGTTATATTCGAATTTAACATCTTATTGCTTGCTTTATTAAACAAGTACAGGGTAACACGTGCATACATACACAAGGTCCAGATAAGATGCGTAAATTAAATTATTTTCGAGAACAACTTCTTTATTTCCCCACCAAAACCTATGTTGTGACCACTCTTTAGAATCATATCGAAAAGGTGATACTAAAGAGTAATGACAACATAGAGTTTGCTACAAAAATAACGCTTTTAGTATTTGAGCACGCACCTTTTAAACTTAAAGTTATGACAAAAGGCTTGGAGCGAAGGTTATTATAACAGTAAACTTATACCGTCCTTCCCTTTGAAAACACAAAATGGCATGTAAACATCTAATTATTGTTTGAGCCAAACAAACACACAATGTTCTCGAAAACCATTACAGAAATAATAAAAATATTATAAAAATCAAAAAGAAATGTATATTACATTGGTATTCCATAATTATCTCCATCTGCTGCGCCACTGCGGGACCCCAACCACCCACGCAATCTAGATAAGAATAGCTTGACTTTACTACTTTTCCATTAACGGAAGGCAACGTTACCCTTTCCCTGTTCATTATTCATGTAAGAAATACTAATAATAACAATAGTTATTAGCTCAATTTTTATAATGTAAACTTTTCAAAGGAATGTTTTGCTTTGGTAAAAACATGTAGAATAAGATCTATATCAAGTCAAATGCAAACAGAGCAGAACCTTATCAGAAGGCTCCCATAAACGTGGAAAGAAGTTTTTAAAATACCGGTAGGAGGGAAATGGTTAAAGGTTGTTTATGCGTGAGTTAATACATGTAATACAAATACTGAAAAACCTCTCTTAACCGGCAGTTAAATTTAGTATGAATATCGGTCTTGGAGACAGGTAGCAGCTTAAAGCAGGGTGAAAGTCATGCAGAAAGCTCCTAGAGGAGCTTTCTGCATGACTTTCACCCTGCATTAAGCAGCCACCTGCCTAAAAGTATCTAAATTATTATCTACTAGAATTCCGGTTAAGAGAGGTTATACTGTACTGAAAAACTTATTTCACATTAGGCAAACCTACATTTATTTTAACATGAAGCAAAAGACGACTGTTTTCATCATTTAACAAAGTTTGAATACCAGACATTAGCCCATGAGTACTAATCGAATGGGCGTCTTGGGTTGTCCGAAAGGGTGGACATGCTAACTCGTTACATGGCCGAGATTGGGCACGCGAAACACCAATATTAAGTAGCAAAGTAATTAAAGGATACAAAGCATTCTAAAATAACACGCGACCCATGTGCACGGTGTAATGATTCAATAAAGAAATAAGATATTCAATTGAACGAAATTGATTAAACATCTAAACAATGGCAGATTTAACTGATTATTTATTAATATTGACACAACCATTTTGATTATTAACCGATTGGGTCCGATTATTTAACCCTTGCTAGATAAGGGTTTTTCCAAGCTACATGATGTATACTTATATTTAAAGCTTATTTGGATGTTCCTTATTTTCGAGACAATATTTATATTAAATGTAAGTGCTAACTTACAAATGGCCATATCTATACAAATTAGCGGGAACAGTTTTTTTATCTGTACCTTTTCTGATATTGACGGCAAATCCGACACAAAATCGAGTTCGTATTTTTTCAGTAGTATAGATTTGCCAAATATTTACAGTCTAGCAAGAGCTTGATGAATCTTTATGAAGTTAACAATCCAGAAGTATAAAAAAATCCGAAATCGATCAACGAGCGAAAATAAGAATTCATAGGGGAAAGAATGACGAACAAATAACAGTGTTGACACTTTCTATGTATCTGCAGCACAATACTTTACAAAGTGTTAAGAAAGGGTACAAATCTACATATATTTACAGACCAACAGATAAAGGTACACACTCAAATTTTAAAATCGTCCTTTCTCTACAAAACCCTGTGTTGTGACATCTCTTTAGAATCGTCTCGAAGAGACAATTCTTCGAGACGATTCTAAAGAGAGCTCATAACATAGAGTTTGATAGAGAAATATAGAAGTTATTCTTGGAAATATTTTGATTTGCGCATTTTATCTGGGCCTATGATTTACATACCTTAAACTGAGATTAATTAACCCTTTTCTTCATATAAATCATATAAACGCCTTTTCACACCTTTGGAAACAGAGTAGACTCAGATAAGACGGCTCCTGTAGGAATTATATAGAGTTAATTCTAAAGTTTCCGCAAATGTCACTTACGTATTCATTCACCATTATAAAACAGTTAATTCTTTCGCTCATAGAAACGCCTAGAAGTTTATAGTTTGAAACCATTGTGATAAATAGAGCATTTGCTCCTATAGGAGCAAATGCTCTATTTATCACAATGGTTTCAACAGGTGATTTTTACAGAGTCGTCACTATGAGGGAAAGGGTTAAGGGTTGATGGGTTTTAACCCCTTCCCTCATAGAAACGCCTTTTCATGCCTTATGCAAACATAGAAGACCCAACTAGACAGCTCTTGAATGAGCTGTCTGATCAGGGTCTGCTCTGTTTGTTTATGGAATTTTATAGATCTAATTGTACAGTTTCTGGTGTGGTTAAAAAACATTTTTCCGTGTTCCATTGTATTGGTGTTGTCCATGAATATTCATGAGGTTATAAAATCTTGAATAGATATCAAACAGTGTAAGGGTTAATAAATGTTCACGAATTCATTACTTCTCTTATAAATCGTCATGTAGGAAAAGGTTAACCCATTCCCTCATATACTATTTTTAGATACAACCTCTTTGAATAAATCTACCAAAAAGGAACATTAACTAGAGAAAAGGAAAATTTTAGAATTTTGTAGTTTGAAACCATTGTGATGAATAGAGCATTTGCTCCTATAGGAGCAAATGCTCTATTTATCACAATGGTTTCACAAAGTGACTTTTACAGAGTCGTCAAAAGTCGTCAATATGAGGGAAAGGGTTAAACGAATCTTACTCGTCTTGACCTGCGAGTGTAGAGTTTAATATACATGTATACAATGTACATGTACAGATGAACCTTCTTAAGCGACCATAAAAAATGTCTAAGTGTTGGTATTTAATGTAAGGGGGTAGCTTAATGCAGGTCAAAATTGATGCAAAAAGCTCCTATAGGAGCTTTCTTCGTTACGTTTGCCCTGCATTAAGCAACAACCTTAGGTCAGATTCTTTTAGTAAATTACTACAGCTTGACTAGTAAATTACTACAGCTTGACTAGGAGAAATAGACCCTGCCAAGTAATAAAAATGACAATAAAATGCTATTATGTAGTAAATCTGACGAAGTTTAAGAAAAGCTGCTGTGTACGCATATTTTCATGGCAGCAGTGCCTACATGTATGTAGATTACAAACTCAGTTCGCTACCTATGAATAAAACGAGTGTAAAACGTGGACGAGATTGATAGCATACATGATTCGCAATATTCGTGGGTTCCAATATTTAAATGAAAAACGTTTGACAATATTTCCAGTGCGTTCAATATTATAATTTCCACAGCTATTGAATATGTCGGGATTGCAGTAGCAAACAGCTTTTGATTAAAAGGATAAGCATTGCCACACAAAATAAGTCTGGTTGTTGGTTTTACACTTATCCTGTCGTGAAATCGAAAAACGACATTTGCTTAAACTTCAGTTACGATGCGTAAATTGAGCAAGAATAACCTCTTTATTTCTCCACTAAACCCTATGTTATGACCAGTCTTTAGAATCGTCTCTAAAGAATGGTCACAACATAGGGTTTTGTGGAGAAATGACGATTTTAGCCATTCGCTTGCTGAATTTTAAAATACATTTCTCCTTCTTTACCAATACCCTGTTGTATAATTACATATATCTTCACTGTGTACAAGTATTTCGCTGTGCAATCGCTGCTGTGGAGTGCACTGGTTGCACAATCAACTTGTAAATAGTGCAGACCCTAATGAGACAGCTCCTGCAGGAGCTGTCTCATCTGGGTCTTCACTATTTACAGGTAGGTATATTGACGTGAATAGCAAGTGAAGGGTTAGTACTTGAGTACGCACGGTATCTGTTGCTCTGTTAAACTCCCTCGATGTTTTATTTATTTTTGCGTTTGTTATTAACTTCTCATTAGTTCATACTTTTGAAAAAGGACCGAATGTCACCCGGCTTTGATTCTGCTGGGACATCGGGTTACTCGGCGTCTGATCTGGATCTAAACTGTCGTACAGATGTCGGTCAGGCCAGGAACCGTTTTCGTTACTTCTACCTGCATTAATCCTGTCCTTCATATAAACGGATTTTCACGCATTTGCAAACAGAGCAGACCCACATTAGACGTCTGATGTGAATCTACTCTGTTTGCTTGTAAAATAATATAGATCTGGTTCGACAGATTCTATCAATACTAGGGAAAGGGTTAAAACATCTGCATGTTTTACACGCACTGCGTGTTTATTTAACCTTTCATCTGAACGTAACGTATTACTGAATATACCAAGATCAGAGGGCCCCTGTAGGAGTTATATGATTACGGTCTACTCTGTTTTCATATTAAGTAATAGAGATCTGATTATACTGTTTTTGTCATATTTCACCCTTTCCTCCGTGAATATTCAGGTACGAAATCATGACGACACGAATATTAATGAGATTAATTTGTTATAATAGCACAATGACACATTAACTTTTGGGCGGCATGGCATATCTAAATTATTCTATAAGCAAACAGAGCAGACACTGAAAAGTAATTGGTTACTATTCATACAGTGATTATTTCTTATATGAATATTCATCAGATAAAGAGTTACGACATTTCCGCCTTAACCCGTTCAACCATGTTCTATGTATTCCAAATTTCAATACCTACTGAATATTCATGAACAAACTAGTTACTCGTATAATGAAATATGACAGGTGGAACATTGTAGCCGTTTTAAAAAGTAAAGAAACTTCGCGTTCACACTTCATTAGCAAACAGACCAGACCCTGATCAGACGGCTCCTATAGCAGCCGTCTGATCTGGGTCTTCTCTGTTTGTTAATGCGTGAAAATGCGTTTATACGAAGGTAATGGGTAATCATTTCAACCCTAAACTGAGCAGAATAAGCGAACTATAGAGTTCGCTCAGTAGGAAAGACTTAATTTTACTAGAGAAGTTTGAATGACAGACAGTGCAGAGAATTTTGAATGACAAACAGTGCAGAGAATTTTGAATGACAAACAGCGCATAACTCAGCTAGGAGCTCTCTGATCAGTTGCAAACAGCAGAACTTGCGCATCCGCGGTTAAAAGAGTTAATGTAATTCTGGTCCAGTATTCGTGTCTACCAAACAAAAACAGGGGAGCCAGGACATCTGATTTATTTTAACTATATTATGTCTAATTCAGTGTCCATCAATGTATTTTTAATACTGAATCATACAACTGTAAGACAGACTGTTTAACCGTAAATATACTCCGGTATTGAATGAACGACACACTTATTATAAAACGCTTAACGTAGTAAGGAAAGGCTTAAATTTACTAGAGGTTTTTAATGACAAATAGTGCAGACCCTCAGCAGGTAGCTCCTGTAGGAACTCTCTGATCTGGGTCTACACTATTTGCAAATGACAACGCATGTGTTTCCCGGGTTGAACGAGATAAAGACTATACAAACCTAGAGAACGAGGTGTATGCTTTTTATTTGCCAACCCTTTTCCCACTAACCGCAATTTGAGCCACATTTTGCACAATGTTTGGATCCTGGTGAGATGCGGAGTCACACGGCTTCTCATCGGGATCTATGCTGTTTGACACTTCGTCAATAGCTTCTCAAGAGCCTGTGTCATGAAACTGGGTCAGTAGTTTCTCAAAAACTTGATCGAATCGGAGGAATTCAACGTTGTACAAGATCCACATTGGGGCCTGCTGTTTGTTTAACAGTGGATTAAGGGGCACAGAAGAACCTATCCTAAGCTGCCATTCATTTATTGAACACACGGATCTTAAAAGGCAGGTAGTTGGTTAATGCAGGACAAAAGTAATGCAAAACGCTCCTCCTATAGGAGATTTTTGCATTCCTTTTGACCCGTCTTAAGCTACCATATAGGATCTTTCTGCATTACTTTTGATCTGCGTTAAGCTACCACCTTGCAGACCCATAATAAGGCCTCTTTTTGATTGTCGCTTAAGACAGATTGTACTGTAGTACAGTTCAGCGAAGCGAGACACGAACAGTGAGAAGAGGCTGGTATTGGAGTTGCTCTCTGTTATCGTTAGGCCACGTCTATCGTGGCTAGTTATTCCCCGGCGAGGTTTTTATTTAACGGCAAACTGCGCATATCAAACGATGAAGCGACATGGGATATATAAAATTGATAAACCACGGATTTCCTATTCGATATTTTATGGCAAACAGCTGAGGCAAGTGTGTGTGTCAGTTTGGCCTCCAAATGAACTGTGTGGTAATTCACTGAAAAAAATTGTAAAGCTTGCAACTAGTTAGGGGGCGTGTGGTACAGAGGTTAGATATATAAATACCAAATGCATATTTCCCTCGAACCAGTTCTAGGAACGAGTAGTGTCAGATGAGGATTATAAGCATATATAGAGATGTAAAACGTCATTTCTTCGAGAAAAAAGGAATACATGTCGCTTAAACAACATAAGTGGATACGATTTACCGATTACGTGAGATGATAAAACAGCTAAATAGCTGAAATATAATTTTGTTAAGTGAAATTTCAAGTGAGTCTCAACTTATATTACAATCCTCATGCAATATGTGACATAATCTCAGACAGGAGCGTAGCTGAATACAGATTTGAGTTCTCAAGCTTTTGATTGGTCAGATTTGAGCCAAAGGCTCAAATCTGACCAATCAAAAACTTGAGAACGAACTCAGACTCGACTAAAAGTTTTATAAGCATGGATACAGATGTAGTGTACGCATTGTGGTTATAGGGGGTCTGGGGGCATGCTCCCCCGGGAAAATTTAGAATTTTGAAACCATTGTGTAAAATAGAGCAAAGCGCTCCTAAAGGAGCAAATGCTGTATTTATCACAATGGTTTTAAAAGGCGACTTTTACAGAGGCGCCACAAGGCGTCAATACGAGGGAATGGGTTAAAGTCTACATGAAAAGACAAAACGTATGTCAAAGTTTACCCATTAGTCTTCGATTTTTGTTCCAGTTTGGCCACATTAATGTTTTCACCTTTCAGATTGTTGTTACGCATATGCGTAAGTGCGTACCGTTAGCTACGCTCCTGTCAGAATGAATATAACATCTGGACAAGACACGGATGAACAATTGAACTGGGCGGTGTTATTCCTCCTACCGGTGGTGCTATTCGGGGTGGGTGGAAATATCTTGGTTTGCATGGCGGTGTCCATGGAAAAGCGTCTCCAGAGCGTCACCAACTATTTCCTGCTGTCTCTCGCTATCACCGATCTGCTTGTTTGCCTCATCGTATGGCCCTTCAGTATGCTGAGCGAATTCTTAGGTAACATGTAAACCCTTTACCTATTCAATATTCATGTAAGAAAATAATGACATCATGAATATTAATTAGACTGATTTTTTTTAAAAAAGGACATATCAACACAGGATATCTTCGCTCAGACTAAAACTGTAGAGTCAGTTCTATATTACAGTGCTCCCTCCCTACAACGACCCTCTCAATAACGATTCCCTCCTTACAGCAACGCATGTCACTGTTTCCGAAACAACAAGGCTCCAGAAACAACCTTTTTCCATCGTATTTTCTTTATGCCTCCATCAAACCCTATGTTGAGACCACTCTTTAGAATCGTCACTTTGTGACGATTCTAAAGAGTGGTCACAACATAGGGTTTGATGGAGGCATAACAGTTTTAGTTCTCGAAATACACCTTATCTGGGGATCTGCAAACAAGCTAGTTATGTTTGATTTTCCCTCCCTATAACAACTCCCTCTGAACAACACACACAATCTTCGTATCCCAAAGGGTGTCGTTGTAGAGAGGGAGCACTGTATACAATAAGCAAACAGAACAAACCCTGACATGGATTTATTCTGATTGGAAATACATGAAAAAGCGTGTACATTCCGGAAATTGTTAAATAATTAAACAATAACCAGAAAATAATAATCAAACACTAAAATCGTTATTTCTCCACCAAACCCTTTATTGTCACCACTCTTTGAATCGATTCTTCGATGCAATTCTAAGGAGTGGTCACAATAAAGGTGTTGTTTGAGAAATAAAGGAGTTATTATTTTTAACCAATCTTTTAACTGTTGTGAAAACCTCGATCTGTTGCAATATTTGACAGCGTTAACCTGTCTGCCAGTTCGTGTGTTTCTCAGTTCGTTACTTGAATATTCAACCGTTGTAAACAAGCTCAAAATGAACAAAAATGATATCCAGGACACCATAGACCTAACAAAGGCATAGTCTACTCTCTATCATCAATTCCCAGTTTATTATTCGCTAAAAGATATTTTAATAAGGAAATGGTAAGCAAGTGAAAACAAACTCTGGACAAATGCAGCCAGAATCATTTCAGTGTAAAACATAAATTACTCTTAGTTGATGTTGCCGTTTTTAATCAGTGTTGATGTTCTCACGCGGAAAAGGTATTGTTTATTGTTTTCCAGTTCGACTGTCGAATAACACCTTTGTCATAACAAATGTGTACTGTTCTCAGTAAGTCGTTTGAAGAAACTGTAGAACAATGTCCCTATCACAATAGAGAAAGAGATAAAGTGCGTACTCAAATACTAAAATCGTCATTTTCTCCACCAAACCCTATGTTGTGACCACTCTTTGTAATAGTCTCCCATAGGGTTTGGTTGAGAAATATAGAAGTTATTTTAGAACACTTCAATTTATGCTCCTTATCTGGACCTCTGATTATAAATTTAACAACAGTACTATCGCAATTACTCATTCTAGAAATAACCAAATCCACAGTTAAAGGACAGAGATAAGGCCAAAACAATCTAAAATTGCACAGTGATGCTATTGAAGGCTCTATCTAACCATATCACCCTACATTCAAAATTTATATAGTGGTACGCCTAGACCATTTAGCGGTTTCCCATTCGACTAATAGTTCAGAGTTACATGTAGCTCAATGGCTGGGGATAGCTCAAATGCCCAATAAACGAACAGTGATTATAACTAAACACTTTCCCGTACAATATTTATTCCAAATTTCAATACCTACTGAATATTCGTGGACAAAATAGTTGTAATGAAATGTGGAAGGAAGACCACTGTAGCCATTTTATAAACTAAAGAAACAGATCTCTCAAATTCCATTTGCAAACAGAGTAGATCCAGATCAGGCGGCTCCTGTAGAAGCCGTCTGACCAGGGTCTGCTCCAGTTGATAATGCATGAAAAGGCGTTTATATGAAGGAAAGGGTTAAGACACTGTAGAAATAAATAATCATGGATTCAAATTTTATATCAATAATCCTAAATCATGTCGCATACCATAATTTCAATGAAATGTTTGGCAGTTTAATCAGCAAATAACACAACGTTCAGACACAATTATACTATTCAAGATATTCTAGACCCAAGACTTTCTAGACTAAATTATTGAAGGCCCAAATTACTGTCCAAAATCACTGTAGACACAATAAAATGCTAAACAAGCTTGTCCTATATATGCTCGTACAGTTGAACTTCAATAACTCTGCCTTCAAAGGACCATACACATTTCACATACAGAAGTTGGAGTCGTACGATTTCTAATCTGGACATTTTACCAAGTTCGCAGCTTGACCCATTTGCTCCCACGATCCCATATATTGGACGTAGGCAAACAGTGTAGACTCTGATCAGACGCCGCATAATGCGGCGTCTGATCAGAGTCTACACTGTTTGCTGATAGGAAATTCAATATAAAACAAAACAAAAATGAAAATTTAGACCAAACATCCCTTAGATAAAAGATAGACGAATCCAATATATACATGTAAGCATGGACGAATCCACTGAGAGCAAATGGGTTAATGCAGGTCTAACGTAATGCTGAAAGCTCCTATATTAGCTACCACATGTGCTTCTAGATATGCATAGTGATACCGTTTAGAACAATTCTGTAATGCAAATTTTGGAACGACAGGACTTTTACTTCTAGTTATGCCGAAGTTCAAGTTATCGGAGTTCGAGATATCGAAGCTCAACTGTACCAATTTTGTTATGAAGAAGAGAACAATGAAGAAATACAGATTACAACTCATATGTGTTGCGTGTTAAATTGATAACTGTTATTATTTACAAATTATGACAGAACATTATTCTTTGTATAACAGATACGTCGTGTTCTGTATTAATTTGTTAATTTAGTTATTCACGAATTAAGCCTCCAGACAAATCCATGATCTTCTCTGTATAACTTAACCCATTTGCTCCCACGATCCCATATATGGGACGTAGGCAAACAGTGTAGATTATGCGGCGTCTGATCAGAGTCTACACTGTTTGTTGATAGGAAATTCAATATAAAACAAAATAAAATGAAAAAAAATTAGACCAGACATCCCTTTGATAAAAGATAGACTAATCCAATATATAAGTCTGGAAGTATCCACTGGGAGCAAATGGGTTAATATATACCCCACAGAGGACGAGTTCGTTATATTGAAACATTGTATAATCTCATCTTAAAACAAGTTATGTATATTCTGTATTCATTTTCAGAGCAACAGATAAATGTGCGTACTCAGATACGAAAATCGTCATTTCTCCATCAAACACTATGTTGTGACCATTCTTTTTGAATCGCCTCTTTGAGACGAGTCTAAAGAGTGGTCACAACATAGGGGTTTGTAGAGAAATAAAGTAATTATTCTTGAAAATGTTTGAACTTACGCACCTTATCTGGACCTTTGCGATTTTGATAAGTTCTGAGTTAGGTAAAAACACAATCGAAGCTCTGCTGTACACATCTCGGCTGTTTGATCAGTTATATTCACTTTTATGCAATCTTAGATTTGAAGATACATGTATAGTTTTTGTCCTTTTTTGTATGTTGTGATACATAGAAAATATACAGTTTATAACACTGGTTCTCAACGGGAAGAACTCAATAAGCTTTTATCTTTCGATCTAATCCTCACAGTAATAAGCATGTATAATGTACACTTATCCAAATAAAATACGTTTAATTAAACTAACATTGGCTCCATCGAGATACGCAAATTGTGTGTATACTTACCAAATTATGTGATTTATATCCATTTACTCCATGAACAGGCCTTTCTATGTTGTTTCAAACAGAGTAGACCCAGGCCAGACGGCTCCTATAGGAACCCTCTGATCAGGATCTGCTCAGTTTGCTTATGATCTAACATTGATATGATACTACAGTTTCTGCCATTTCCAAAAGTTGTTGTATCCATATCCTGTTATAATAATTAAAATATTTAATATTAATGATGTCATTATTTCTTACATGAATATTCATGGAGTAAAGGGCACAACATTAATGATGCACCAATTAGATGCTATTTGTATAAATTTAAACAAAACTTCTCTCATATTCTGTTTAAACTTGGCTCTGTCCAATTATTTCTTTCGATTCAATCAAGAACTGATCATATTTCAGGAAACACTCTTTGCTAAATTATTGGATCCTGATGAGGCGCCGAGTTATGTTCAGTCATTCTTATGAAGATTGTCGATTTGAACCTGCGTTTTCGTCAATACTTATAAGTTTTGTTGTACAATAAAATATTATTCACCTATGTCGAACAGTTACGAAACTTAAACGCAATTCGAATAAACATTAATACATCGGCGATTCTTTGATATCAAACACATACAAATTGCGATATACTTCTTGTCAGAATATAAACAAAATGGTTAATTACTACATTTGTAAAGAATCCGTGTTTATTCATTAAGCCGTCACGTTATATTCAGCCTGTAGCATAACACGAAAGTAAAACATCCCGTGTTTCCTCTTTAACATTCAATCACAATAATTCAGAGGTCCAGATAAGATGTGTAAATTAAAACATTTTCAAGAATAACTTGTTTATTTCTGCACCAATCCCTGTGCTGTGACCACAGTTAGTTCAACATCTTAGAAATTATCTGTGACATGTGCAACATATTTATCTGTAACCTTCATTCATTTCATTCAACATTTTATAAACTGTTAGTTGCATATACAACAACGTCCTCTTCTACCCTTTGCTCAATAAATACGCTTTTCTACGCCTTTGCAAACAAAGTTGACCCAGATCAGACGGCTCCTGTAGGAGCCGTCTGATCAGGGTCAGCTCTGTTTGCTTATGAAATAATATTGATCCGATCATACGGTTTCTCTACGGTGAACAATTTTTTCTGCAATTATAAAGAATAATCTAACTAATCTTTGTATAGTCACTATTCTTACATGAATATTCAAATTATTTAGTTGCATACATAACATAATATAACATAACATAACATAACATAACATAACATAACATAACATATCATAACATAGCATAACATAATATAACATAACATAACATAATACAACATAAGCATAACATAACATAGCATAACATAATATAACATAGCATAGCATAACATAACATAAATTTATTCGTCATAAAGTTGCATAAAGCACATATATAGCCGCACATATACAAATACAGGATTGTGATTCAGTACATTCAACATTAGTGGTCGCATGCACATGCACAATAGCTCCAATGTGTATCGGATGTCTTGTAAACGCTGGCTTCTGATTTAACCCTGTCTGTTTACAATTTCTATCATGTTCATGCTAAGTCAAATAGGAGAGATATCAAATGACCATTATAGTGAAAATCTGTTAACCATTTCCTCTGCTTGAATACCGGTATTCATGCAAGAAATAATGACGTCATGAATATTTATTAGCTTTTTTTTTAAAAATTTGTTTTGTTTTGTAAAACACTGTACAATCAGTCCTATATTATGTCAAAAGCAAACAGAGCAGTCTCTGGTCAGACCGTCTGACCTGGTTCTACTCTGTTTGCAATTGCGTGAAAAGACGTTTATATGAGGGAGAGGGCTAAGTAATACAGCGTTATCAACCTGGTGTGAAAAAAATGACGCCTGAGTTGTCCGAGTGTCAAACGGGTTGGATCCTGATGAGACGCCGAATTCCTTGGCGTCTCGTCTGGATCCGAATTGTTTGTAGATGCGAGTCAAACAATTCGGGTGGGATAAAGGTTAAAACATATTAAGTTCAAGTAACAATTTTCAGTATTGCACGTTTTATGTAAGGGGAGTTCTTTAAAGCGTAATTTCAATTGTCTTTACCCTTTCCCTCATATAAACGTGTTTTCGCGCATTTGCAAACAGAGTAGACCCAGATCAAACGGCTACCATAGGAGCCGTCTGATTAGGGTCTGCTCTGTTTACTAATATAATTTGATCGATCTGTTTCTTTGCTTTCTAAAAGGTCTACAATATTTTACGCCTTCCATATTTCTTGAAAACGTTTTCGTTAATGAATATTCAGTAAGCTAGGTATTGAAATATTGAATAAACATAGAACGTGTAAAGGATTAAAAGGCAGACAGTATAACGAATGTGCATTTTATTCTACATTAATCTACCACCTGACTTAACCCTTTCGGCGCCAAATTTCTAATTGTCGTCTGCAATCCAAGTTTGTTAAATATTCAGTAAAATAAGGAAATGAGATAAATAAATGCAAATTTCAAAGGAATAAAGCACATATATAGAAATAGAGATAGAGACAAAAAGTGAAGTCCCTGGTTAGACGCCGCCTTGAAAAGGCGGCGTCTGATCTCGGACTGCACTATTTGTCGTGGTGCATTTATGCGACTGCGGCGGTGAAAGGGTTAAAGGTCTAAAATTAACTACAGGTACTATTTTCAATGATCTCTGTTAACATGTTGTACTGTGAAAATGTGTTGTAGTTTCTAAAACACAGTGTTTTATTGAGTCATGAAATCATTGTATTGATATGTATAATATCCTACTTTGTAACTACATTTTTGTATTTTCTATTCTTTTATTTTAAAGCAAAATAATTTTGTTTTAGACTTAGGAAAAGCAGTATGTGGATGCAAATGACCAAATAAGACAAAGGTTGTATTGTATTGCTTAGATAATAGTTTGGTAAAATGGGTGAACGTTATATTGTTATGCATTTGGTCTTGTCAAACGAGTTATTTCAACTCTTTCCCTGTTGAATATTCATGTAAGAAATAATGGCACAATGATCTTTTTTTTTAATTATAATAATGGCAAATGTCTTTTACTACCAGTATAATCTATAGAGACAGTTCCACTAAAGTGCATAAGCAAACTGAGCAGATCCTGATCAGACGGCTCCCGCAGGAGCCGTCTGATCTGGGTCTACTCTGTTTGCAAATGTGTGAAAAGGCGTTTATATGAGGGAAAGGGTTAACTCTCTTCTTGATAGAGACATATACGGATGTCTTTGCAAACAGAGGCTGTAGACACCGTCTGGTCAGTGTTTGCTCTATTTACTTGTATGCTACAGATTCTGTAATATTTCCCACGGCAATATATGTCCATACTTATATTTTAATACAAAATTTACAATAAATCAACATTCATAATCGATAGAGTCATGCATGAATATCCACCAGGTTAGTGAGGTTAATACTCTCTAACAAAGGCCTGTAATTCGTAGCCGAGTTACTTTCTTCTGGATAGCCTTTAATTACCTTAACCCTTTCCTCCATAAATGCGCCTTTCTACGCCCCTGTAAAGGTCGCCTATTGAAACCATTGTGATAAATAGAGCATTTGCTCCTATAGGAGCAAATGCTCTGTTTATCACAATGGTTTCAAACTACAAAATTCTTAAATGTTCCTTTTCTCTAGTTAATGCTCTTTTTCGGTAGATTTATTCAAAATGGTTGGATCTATACATGCCTATGATGGAATGGATTAACCTTCAGCCTTGCTATGGGCGGGTGAGTCAGGATCCAAACCGTTTGACACCCTGATTGGATTTTGGTAGTCGAGTTGATATGTAGTAGATGAATAATTCTGTAAAAATAATTTGCTCTGCAGGCTAAAGGCTAATAGTGTAATTATTTAACTAATGGTCATGTTGTATAAATATTTAATGTCCCTGCCCAGCGGCAAAATAATACCCGACCCGCTGACATATATAACTATTCTCGTGTTAAGCGAATCTTGACTGGCATTTTCAAAGTGCTTGGATCCAGATCAGACCCCAGATAACACGGTTTCTCATCAGGATCCATGCTGTTTAACACCAGGCCTATAGTTTCTCATGACTGAGCCAATCGGGAGCAAGGTGTTCACAGATTGACCAGACCTTGTTTTCTCAGCATAAGGAACATACAGTAAAACTCCTCTAAACCGGAATTCTAGTAGAGAAGAATTTAGATACTTTTAGGCAGGTGGCTGCTTAATGCAGGGTGAAAGTCATGCAGAAAGTTCCTAGAGGAGCTTTCTGCATGACTTTCACCCTACATTAAGCTGTCACCTGTCTCCAAATACTTATTTGGATGTCCGGTTTAGAGGTGTTTTACTGTACTCGGGTTAAATCTCCTCGGTCTAAATGACAGTAAGGTTAATCGGGCACGATGTCGATAGTAGGTAATTGGTATACTTGAACCATCCATTTGGAAAAAACAGGCCGCTTGATAAGCCACGTGGGACGGTATAATCACATGACCTCGCTGATATTATCATCTATTAATGAAGACATGTCAACCATATGATACAAGTTTTCTTTAGAGTAGATTACCAGTGACCATTGCACAATTCAATATTACACAAAACACCTGTTTGATGGGTCTACGACCAAATAATGACAACACTCTTACGACAGTCGTGGGCAGGTCATACGAATTCATGTGTACTGCGTTTGAAAAAGCAGTCGTATACCCTTGATGGAAAGTTTAGGAAATGTTGAAAAGAATCAGCATCCTACGACAGAGCTGCTTTTTGAGAGATTTCACACGACAATCGCAGATCTGTCTACAGATCGTAGAGCCTACAATAGTCGTAGGTCTGTCGAGCATTTAGCCTACGATGGTCGTAAATATGTCGTATATTGAGCCAACGATGGTCGTAGATCTGTCATACATTGAGTCTATGTTGATCGTAGAGCCTATGATAGTCATAGATCTATCTACACTGAGCCTACAATGACCGTGAAGGAATCGTAGATCTATCGTACACTGATCTTACGATGGTCGTGCAGCAATAATATATATGTAGTTCATTAAGTATATGGTGTTGCGTAGCAATCATAGATCTATCGTACATTGAGCCTACGACGGCCGTTTAAAAATCGTATATCTGCTGTACATTAAGTCTATAATGATCGTAGACCCGCCGCACATTAAGCATACGTTGGGCGTGTAACAATCGTACATCTATCGTACATTAAGCATGCGATGGTCGTGTATCATTAATTCACCTGTCGTGCACAGAGCATACAGTGGCCGTATAGCAATCATAGATATGTCGTACATTAAGCCGACGATGATCGTAGACCTGTCGTACATTGAACATACAGCGGATTTGTAGCATATAATCTGTCGTACATAGAGACCACGATGGTCGTATAACAATTGTTTGGTTGGTGTACGACAATGGAATGTCGCAGGATTGTCTTACATCAACGTGTTTGTCGTTCAACACTCGTTGGGACTCAGATCACTGTCAGGAAAATCCTACGATTTGATCTGAATATCTTTGACACAACATTCGTACGATGACATCTTATAATTATGTGAAATCTACCCCTCCCCAATGTACGACAATCCCTTCTACCATAATTCCACTAACATCATAGAAACTGATAATCATACAACAAATGTGATTAAGGTTTTAATGCGGAATGAGGGTAGTGTTTTTTGTCCTGCATTAAACTACAATCTGACCACAAATTCCAGAATTATACTTCATTTGAGTGGTCGTATTAAAGCGACTTTACTGTACTACACATGGAAAAGAAAAAAAAAGATTATTAACCCTTTCACCGCCAAATTCGCAAAAATGCACCACAGCAAATAGTGTAGTCCCAGATCAGGCGCCGCCTTGAAAAGGCGGCGTGTGATCAGGGATTTCACTTTTTGTCTCATACTGTGTTTCTATAATCTGTGCTTTATTCCTTTGGAAATTGCATGTATTTATCCTATTGTCTTATTTTACCGAATGATTTAACAAAATTGGTTTGCAGACGATACTTAGAAATTTGGCGCCGAAAGGGCTAAGTAGTAACAAACTAAGCGCGCTCTGACTAGATTTTACGACTCGACTGGCCGTTCTGGCCTGGCTGGCCTTTCTGATCTAATTGGCATGTGTGACCTGGCTGGTATTTGCGACCTGGCTGGCTGTTTTGCGATTTGACTGACATTTGTGATCTGGCTGGCATTTGTGACCTGGCTGGCTTTTTGCGAGTTGACTGACCTTTATGATCTGGCTTGTCTTCCTGACATGGCTTATCTTTACGGCCTGGCCTTTCTGACCTGACTTGCCTTTGTGAACTGACTTGCCTTTCTGACCTGACTTGCCTTTGTGAACTGACTGGCCTTTTTGACCTGACTTCCTTTGTGAACTGGCTGGCCTTTCTGACATTTGTGACCTGATTGATGTTTCACCTGACAGGCTGTTGTGACCTGAATTTCATTTGTGACCTGGCCGACATGATTAATGTTTTAACTGGCTGGTCTTTCTGACCCGGCTTGCCTTTGTGAACTGGCTGGCCTTTCCGATTTGATTGGCATTTGTGACCTGATTGATGTTTGACCTGACTTGCTTTTTTAACTTGACATGCGTTTGTAACCTGGCAAGCGTTGACCGACATTTGTGATCTGTCTGCCCTGGCAGACCTTTATGACCTGACTGGCATTTGCGACCTGATTCATGTTTACCTGGTCGGCCTGTCTGACCTGGCTTGCGTTTGTCAACTGACTGGCCTTTCTGACTTGGCCGACATTTGTGACTTGATTGATGGTTGACCTGACAGGTGTTTGTGACTTGACATATATTGACCGACAATTTTGATATGTCTGTCCTGTCTGACTTAGTTACCTGAAGGCCTTTGTGACCTGAATGGCATTGTGACCTGGTTGATCTTTGTGACTTGTTCACATTGTGTGACCTGTCTGTCATCTGTGACCTTGCTGGCGTTTGTGACCTGGCTGGGCGTTGTGACCTGGCTGGGCGTTGTGACCTGGCTAGTCTTTCTGACCTGACTGGCATCTGTGTCCTTGCTGGCGTTTGTGACCTGGCTGGGCGTTGTGACCTGGCAAGTCTTTCTGACCTGACTGACATATGTGTCCTGGCTGGCTGTTGTGACCTGACTGACCTTTGTGACCTGGCTGGGCGTTGTGACCTGGATAGTCTTTCTGACCTGACTGGCATCTGTGTCCTGATTGGCTGTTTTGACCTGACTGACCTTTGTGACCTGGCTGGCGCTTGTTATCGGCTTGATTGAGATGAGACGTCGAGACTCATCTGGATCTAAATTGTCTGATATTCATCAAGGTGAGAGTTATGACGTTCACCTGACTTAGGTCAGTACAAACATTAGCACAAACAAATAACTCTTTCAAACCATATACTTTTCATATCTCTTTTCATGCTAGAAGTGGAAACCAATACTAATCAATAAATCACAATGTAGACAGATATATTAAGATTGGATTTAATCTACCGTCGTGTTTGAAACGACCGTGCATCCTCGTAAAGTTATAGTGTTTGAACGTATTTTCTCCAAGGGTTTACGGTCCTTTGGGGCTTACAACAGGACAAAGTCAACTGCCAATAATAAAGTATTCAAAGTCCAGATAAGATGCGTATATTGAAACGTTTTCAAGAATAGTTTCCTTATTTCTCCACCAAACCCTATACTGTGACTACTCTTTAGAATCGCCTTGAAGAGAAATGACAATGTTAGTATGTGGGTACGCACATTTATCTATAGGTCTGAGTAGTTTAACAAAACTAAAAGTAATGTATACTAGAAATCAAATGTGTATGTTTTCTTTCAATGTAATTTTATCTATTGGTATCTACAATGTTATTTCATATTAGTTTAAACAGTTTAGTTTAAACATATTTTATTGCCAATATTTGTTCACATAGTCATCATACATAACAAAACAAATGAAGAATAACATATACAAACATATCAGCAAAAGGGTTGGGCCACAAGTTCTAGCAACATTAATTACGACCCTTCCCTTTTGGTTGGTTACATTGAGGCAAGAAAGTAGTTTACAGTAAGCTATCTTACAAAGTATTGGCGATAAGTTCAATAAAAACGAGACCTGTATTTAGAGAAACGATTAAAGAGAACTGGAGAAAGAAGAGACTGATGAACGAGAAGATAAGAAGTATAGAAGGAGGAAAAGAGATTTCATATACATGTATTGTACAACGTTTGGAATACCGTTGCCTTGTTCTCAACAATTTCCTTCATATAAACGCCTTTTCACGCATTTGCGAACAGCGTAGAACCAGGTCAGACGGCTAATCAGGGTCTGCTCTGTTTGATAATGAAAATTGAATAAATCTGCATATTTAGTTTCTAAATTGGCTTCAATGTTCCACCTTCCATAAATCATTATAACTAGTTTGTCCATGAATATCCAGTATGTATTGACATTTGGTATGAATATAGAACACGGAAAGGGTTAAAAAATGCCAACAACTGTATTATCTCTTGTGACCCTACTCTGCTATTTTCCAATAAACGAACAGAGGGTCAAATAATTTGGATTTTGATCGTGCAATATTTTCATCAGAAGTACCATCTAGACGTAGTGATGTCAATTATGATGCTGTTTAGGATACCCGAGCATCGCAGAAAAAACGGATTTCGATAACTATCGTTCATACATGTATTTAAACTATCAGTTTATCCAGCTGCCACTTGTTTTAATTGTACATGTAAACGTTTTGTTCACTGGCTCTGGATTAGAATTCTAGTAAGCATATTCTATTACTCAGAATATTTTATCGACTTATATATATATACATGTACCCTACTAGGACAGGGTACTACGTCACGTGACACAATGCTCCGCTCAAGCATAACACTGAAGACGAGTGTGAGATACATGTAACGGTCAATAAAATGATCGGAATAATGGATTATACTCACTAAAATACGCTTAAGATATATTTCGTCAGTGTCTGACGTGTAGCCATCAGCCATTATTTACAGAAAAGCTAGGAATAATCTTTAACCCTTCGCTTGCTGAATTTTAAAATACATTTCTCCTTCTTTACCAATGCCCTGTTGTATAATTACATATATCTTCACTGTGTACAAGTATTGCGCTGTGCAATCACTGCTGTGGAGTGCGCTGGTTGCACAATCAACTTGTAAATAGTGCAGACCCTGATGAGACAGCTCCTGCAGGAGCTGTCTCATCTGGGTCTTCACTATTTACAGGTAGGTATATTGACGCGATTAGCAAGCGAAGGGTTAATAGTTAGCAAATACAGACAAAACAAACACCATTTAACAGTTAACAGTTAAGCACACTCTTGTGCTATTGGTTACAAAGTGAATTGAAGCGCGTGGGTGTTTGCAATTTTCTACAAAAATAACAGAATCATTTTTGCCTACAATTCCTGAACGTTAATGTGTTCAGTTACGTTTATTTCAGACCATATTGACATGCAAGTACATAAACCCATTTCCTCATATTGATGACTTTTGACGACTTTGTGAAAGTCACGTTGTGAAACCATTGTGATAAATAGAGCATTTGCTCCTATAGGATTTATCACAATGGTTTCTAACTACAACATTCTAAAATGTTCCTTTTCTCTTGTTAATGCTCCTTTTCGGTATATTTAATCAAAGCGGATGGATCTAAAACTAGCCTATGAGGTAATGGGTTAACCATTTCCTTCATATCAACTACTTTTCATGCCTTTGCAAACACAGTTGACCCAGATTAGAACACACCTATAGGGGCCGTCTGATCAGGGCCTGCTCTGGTCGCTTGCTAAATTGCTATAAAGTTTCTGCCAGAACCAAATAAATGTGTTTACATATATCATTTTGAACAATATTTAGCAAATAAATATTCATGATGTCATTATTTCTTACATGAATATGCAACAGGGAAAAGGATAAGACAATGTGTCACTTTCAGAGTATATGTTGGATTTACTATCAATAACAGACTTCAACCAAATTATTTTACTGTAATGCTTTATATATTTTCGTTATGTTTCTATCATTACCACTACACATAATTTCAAATGTCAGCATGGTTTCAATATTAGCGTTATGTTTCTGTCATTTCATGCATAGTGTTGACAATGGCAGCGTCCATGTCAACCAACCCACTGTCAGCTGCAAGAAGAGTGACACTATTACGCATGTACTTCTGCAACTTATGCCTATACTGCAGTAACAATTAGAAAAAAAAGTGCAGGCGACCCTATACTGCAGTAACAATTAGAACGTGCAGGCGAGCCTATACTGCATTAACAGTTAGAAAGTGCAGGCGAGCCTATACTGCAGTAACAATTAGAACGTGCAGGCGAGCCTATACTGCAACAATTAGAAAGTGCAGGCGAGCCTATACTGCAGTAACAATTAGAAAGTGCACGTGACCCTATACTGCAGTAACGATTAGAAAGTGCAGGCGAGCCTATACTGCATTAACAATTAGAAAGTGCAGGGACCCTATACTGCAGTAACAATTAGAAAGTGCAGGCGATTTTGTTCTACAGTAAAAACCTGATAGTTCGAACACTACAACAAGTATCATTATTGGTATTTAAGACAGATGATAGCTTAATGCAGGGTGAAAACAGGGGCTTTCTGCATGCCTTTCACACTGTCCTTAAGCAGTCACATGCATAGAAAGGAATTTAGTTTCTACTGTACATCTTGTGGGATTCTAGCGATTTCATTGGGCAAAATAAGTAATTGGTGATCTCAAATGAAAATACTGTTCGATATATAGTACTTCCTCGTATTCTGTTGAATGATTCGCTTAACAAAACTTCCGCTTTTCATCAACATATCATCAGAACCAGTTACCTGGTAACACTTGAACTTGATTTCGAAGTAACTTCGCCGGTAATCGCCCCAATGTTGTTAAAATAGTTAACATTTAAACGAATTCATTTCAGTGGCATGAACAAAGAGAATATATGTCACCTATTTTGGGACGCAAAAGCCGCTTTAACCCTTCGCTTGCTATTCACGTCAATATACCTATCTGTAAATAGTGAAGACCCAGATGAGACAGCTCCTGTAGGAGCTGTCTCATCAGGGTCTGCACTATTTACAAGTTGATTGTGCAACCAGTGCACTCCACAGCAGTGATTGCACAGCGAAATACTTGTACACAGTGAAGATATATGTAATTATACAACAGGGCATGGGTGAAGAAGGAGAAATGTATTTTAAAATTCAGCAAGAGAAGGGTTAAAATATGTCAGCCTGACCAATATTGACTACTATGCCCCTATATGCTGATTCAGTTTGTTCACATTTGGCCAGACTATCAATGTTTAACCCTTTCGCTGCCAATGCCGGATCTGTGATTACCTATGCAAACAGTTTGGATCCAGATGAGACGCCGAGTAACTCGGCGTCTCATCAGGATCCATACTGTTTGTTACTGTTACTATGCTTTTGAAACAAAAATGAAGAAAATAAATAAAAATGAAATTTTGTAGCAGACGACAAAGTTAGCAGACGACAGGACTTGGCAGCGAAAGGGTTAACCCTTTCAACGCTAAATTTACAGAGTGGAATAGAGCACCAGTGTTTAACTACAGAGTCAATTCAATACGAAAATGCTTAAACTTTCAAGAAGATCTTAACGGACAAAAACATAGACCCTGATCAGAAGGCTCCTTTAGGAGCTCTCTGATCTGGGTCTACACTGTCTGCAATATCATTTCATGCGTGTCTCGCAATCAAACGGTTAAATGGATTTTAAACGTAAAATTACTTGAGCATAAGATAACAACACAAAACAAATAAGACGTTTTAACTTGATTTATGGACACTAATTTCATCCAACATTTGAATCTTTTCTGCTTTCGTACTTCGAAGCTTCGTTAACGTTTACACTGTACTATTCTTTGCAAACAGTGTAGACCAAGGTACATAGGCTCCTAGAGGAACCATCTCGTCAGGGTCTGCACTGTTTGTCATGTTACACTTTTGTTTAGAAAAATCCCTAAATATCCACCGTAAGCTTGAACGTTTTGAATTTTAGAATAATCCATTTGAAAAGCATTTTGAGGGTTAACTTAATTTGATTGTGGGCAATTTAACTAACTGTCGAGTAGGATGTTTACGATTTGCAATTAGTGGGACAGGAAAGGATGGATTATTTTATTTGATCAATTACATATGTTGCCTCTGTTCCTTCGCAGAAATACGGTGTATTGAGACAGGATGATGAAGGGGCTCTCGGTGAACCCTTTCGCTGCCAAATTCTGTCGTCTGCTAACTTTGTCGTCTGCTACAAAATTTCAGTTTGTTTTGATTTTCTTCATTTTTGTTTCAAAAACATAGTAACAGTAACAAACAGTTTAGGTCCTGATGAGACGCCGAGTTACTCGGCGTCTCATCTGGATCCAAACTGTTTGCATAGGTAGTCACAGATCCGGCATTGGCAGCGAAAGGGTTAAACATTTGATGATTTTGCTCCCCTAAAGGCCCGGTCACATCCCACCGTGCGTGTTTTTAGCACGCACGTGTTTTGGGAAGGCCACGGGGCCGCTACGTTTTTCTGAAAACGTGGGGAGAGAATGGCAAGCGCAGGGAGGGAGTACTTCAACGCACGTCACTTGCACGGATGCGCAAGGTGTAAGTACGTGGCCCGTACGCCATTCCCGGCCGTGAGCGATGGCGTGCATCGTACGTTGCACACGTGATGAGTGAGTTTTACGTGTTTACAACTTGCTTACAACGCACGATCTCTGTGCGATTGTAACGTTATCGTACCGAGGTGGTACCTACACGTGCTATTCACGTACGGTCTCCTTACTCACTCGCATGTTGTACGTGCGTGCATGTGCGAATAACGTGAGTTTTCCGCCTGATGAAAGACGACCTTCCGAGGTTCCTCAGAAGTTCCAACTGCTGCTGCCTCAAGATGCTGCCCAATCCACTGCAGGTACTCCTGGTTCTGATGCTGCAAGAGCAGCTTTAAGTGACAGCGCACGAGCACGACGTGATAGGTATTACTTGCCTTTACACGAGGGAGGGAGGGGCAACAGGGACGCCGACGCCGGAGAGTTCGTCCATGGATCGAGAAGAAGAGGGTTTTCGGGCAGTATGAAACGTTGTTGCAAAAACTGGAATGTGAATCCGAATGGACCCAAGGTCTTCGCCGAGCTCCTGCTCCGAGTGACCCCTCGAATAAACCAAGGGCCCAAGGTGTATCTTCACAATCAGTACACACTACGTGCGTCGTAACTACAGAGCACGTGCTTACTCGGTACGGTCGAGGTGAGTTCGGTATGTCCATTGGACAGTAGAACTGGGCAAGTGCCGAAGAAGCACAGATCACACACTTATTACGTGTGCAACGCGCACGTGCTTAGTACGCCGTCCGTAGATCAAGTGACCGTAGAGCAAGTGACCGTGGGAAAAATTTAAAAGACTCACGGAGTCAGTACGTTGTGCGCTCGTTGGCTGTAGAAAACACGTGCGTCACACGTACTAGTGTGAATCCGTAGCCTCCATGTCTGCGTGCCCCCAAAGCCGTACGGAGGCGGTATTCACCACGTACGGATGGATCCCAAGTGTTGCCCACGTTTTTGCAAGTAGACTGCACGCACTTGAAAGTACGACGGGTTGGGACCACGGCTTAAGATGGCATGGAATACACTGACATTCTCCTTTCTCATGGCTTCTGGTTTAAATTTACACTCATATATAGTTGGATAAATAAGAGGTCTCTTAGAGGGAATAATCAAATACCTGTTCTGATACCCTTTGATTCAAATTTAGACTTAAATCTAGTTAAATAAGTAAGCGTTCTCTAAGTGTATTAATCCTTCGCTTGCTGAATTTTAATATACATTTCTCCTTCTTTACCAATGCCCTGTTGTATAATTACATATATCTTCACTGCCGAGATTCGAATCACAGCGCTGTAGTCTACATATTACCCCTTCGCTTGCTGAATATTAAAATACATTTCTCCTTCTTTACCCATGCCCTGTTGTATAATTACATATATCGTCTCTGTGTACAAGTATTTCTCCGTGCAATAACTGCTTAGGGGTGCACTGGTTGCACAATCACTTGTCAATAGTGCAGACCCTGATGAGACAGCTCCTGCAGGAGCTGTCTCATCTGGGTCTTCACTATTTACAGATAGGTATATTGACGTGAATAGCAAGCGAAGGGTTAATCAAATAATTTCAAAAAGTTATGCTGTCGTGTTCGATGCGTTATGCACACTCTTAAATGGATAAACTTTACAAATATTGACAGAGGTCCGGATAAGATGCGTAAAATAAAACATTTTCAGGAGTAAATCCTCTGTTTCTCCACCAAACCCTATATTGTCACCACTCTTTAGAATCGTCTTGAAGGGACGATATCAAAAAGTGATCACAGCATAGGGTTTGGTGAAGAATTGGCGATTATAGCATATGGGTACGCACATTTATCTTTTGCTCTAATTGATACTAAAATGTATATATTTAAGAACAGCTGTATTTTATAAACGAAATTGTTATTGATGCGTTCACAGCAGAAGTATTTACACGTGCACATACATCTTAAGTATGTGGTATCTACATCTCATCTTGGTTTGTCCGTTACTACAGGCATAGCCAATGGTTACCTTTCCTTTCACATGACAAGAGCACACCGTTACACAATTGTGTATCTTCGTAAGGTGTCGTTCATATTAAATCCATTATGGAAAAGAGGTAAACCTTCCCATGCTATAACATTATGCTGACCAGACTTCTGAGTCTGAGTTTGAGATCATTCTCAAGTATCTTGTTGGTCAGATTCTGAGCAAGCTCAGAATCTGACCAATCAGATGCTTGAGAATAATCTCAGACTAAAGCAAAAACTTTTATAAGCTCAGGGCGTGGTTAGCTGAACCTTTCACTATCTTCCTATTCGATCAAACTTTAAAGCTGCTACTGACCACCGAGAGTCAAGAAGCTTGCATCCTGATGTAATGATAACTTGTTCGGCGTCTCATCTGGATCAAAGTTGTTTGCAATTTCCAGTCAATATGCGCTTAGCACCAGCAGAGTTTCAAGCCAAACACAGAGTACTTCAATTTCTTATATCTGTATCGGTTTTGGTTGGAGAAACGGGACAAAAGTTCCTCGGGCCAGCATGGCAATTACCTACATAAATGTTCAACAGAAATGCAATTTAGTTGCGCGTCTTGAAGTTAGCAAATACTCATTTGGATTTCTTGCATGTACAGTAGAACCCCGCTAATGCGACCACTTAATGCGACCACTTAAACATACATGGCTGTTTTCATTAGCAGGTGGTTGCTTAATGCAGGACGAAAGTTATGCAGAAAGCTCATATAGGAGCTTTCTGCATAACGTTCGTCCTGCATTAAGCAACCACCTGCCCTTGCCACTGTGAATTATGCCCCTTTTTGGTGGTCGCATTAGTGGGGTTTTACTGTAATTATCTTGAAACCCGATATTTTTGTTTCATCGATTGGGGAACCTTTTTGTGAGACTTTTGCGTCTAGCGGGTATTTATATAAGATATAAGCGACTTTACTTACTCTGTCTTTTCTGAATACCCAGCAGTGATTCACATATTTGATACTCCTAAAACGATTTAAGGAACAAATGTTGCGGTGTTTAGAAGTGTTATGTAAAATTAATGAAAGCGATTTTTGTTGGCGAAATAAAAAGTTTGGAAACGTGGCATAGTAGGTATTTTATGGTAAACCGTTCGTTTATGGAAAACAAATGACAGTGACCCTTTCGTAGCAAATACTCTTACTAAACTGTTCCAACATTTCATCAAACCACCATCAAGCAATCACGAGTTCCTTATTTAATCCATTCCCCCTTTATAGGCTATTTTTGACCCAGCCTCTTTGAATAAATCTACCAAAAGGAGCATTTACTAGAGAAACGGAACAATGTATAATTGTGCAGTTTTGAAACCATTGTTTCTATGGAGCAAGTATTCTATTTAGTATTACAGTGCCGTAAACCCCAACTCACTCACTCACTCTATTTATCACAATGCTTTCAAAACGTCACTTTTTACATGGGTGTCAAAAGGCGCCAATATGCGGGAATGCATTAAAGACGCAGTAGTCAAAACTATAAACACACTCTAATTCTATCGTGTACTTCTCAAATGTTCATACGTAAATGAAAACATGTAAAATCTGACATATAATAGAAATACGAAAGAACCTGTCTGTAGCAACCATATTATAGATAAATATGGGGGCTGGTAACCGCATAACCAGACCTCTTTTTATGACCGCTTAAGAGAGGTTCTACTACAGGCGTGTTTAATGAAGGCTTCTAGACCGACTTATTGATTAACCGTTCTCTCATATAAACGCCTTCTTACACCTTTGCAGAAAAGAATAGATCCAGTTCATACAACTCTGTAGGAGCTATTTGATCAAGGTCTTTCCTGTCTTGCTTATGGACATAAATATAATTTTGCCTGTACATTTCTTGTTTAAGCCAAAACTTCCCTTCAACTTAAAAAATATAAGTTAAAGAATATTCATTGGGTGATCAATTCCTTCATAATTGTTAACTAGGGAAATGGTTAAATATATTTAATAATTATTAAGTAGATACGCATGGCTGCTGTCCCTATTCTTTAGCAAACATGCAGAAAGCATGTGACTAATTACAAAGGACTTAGAGTCGAAATAGTGAATGAATTTCAGTGATTATCGTGCATTCTTTGTACTTTACACTCAGTATGTCAGTTTTCTGTTTGACTTATTTTGTTTTACAGTTTTCCATTATCTATTTACGTATTAAGTATGTTATATATTGTGATATCGTTCTCAAAGCATTTAGGGATGTAAGTTATGTGTATTGTGATACCTTCAAAGGGTTAACTTATTTTTTTTTTAAAAACTGCACAATATATGTTTTACGGTGGCATATTGCTGTGTTTATGTTTTTGGGAACAAACTCGTATATTATAACATTTGTGTTTCATCGTTCCATAAAACTTACAACGTGTACAGGTGAACCGCATTGACTATAAGCATGGAGTTTCGAAGAAACATTTAAATATTCCCAAATCTCTAATGATGGAATTCAAACATACAATAATTATATATTTTAGTTTGATTTCACAAGAAAAATATACAGAAACTGTTAATAACGGGTCATTTATGCGTACTGTTTGGTTCTCATAATATATAGTACACAATAATGTAAAATATATAGCATCTACGTAAGCAGCAACTTCATAGCACCCATGACAGCAGTAAAATATACAGCAGTTACGAGCAGCAAAATATATAGCAGCCACGGCAGCAACAAAATATATATTACACGCAGCTGCATCATGATATAAAGCACCTTCGACAGCAGCAAAATATATAGCATCAACAGCAGCAATACATATAAAACACCCACAACAACAACAACAAAATTTAAATCACACATAACAACAGCAACATATAACACCTACAACAGCAGCAAAATATACAGCACCCACGATAGCAGCAAAATATATCGCACAGACAACAGCAAAATATATCGCTCAGACAACAGCAAACTATATAGCAGGTCAAAATAAATGCACAATAGGAACTTTCTGCATTACGTTAGTGCTTCATTAAGCAATCAACTGCTTTTAAAACTCCTATTTACAATTAGCGAATGACCGATCAAGACAGGTTCCACTGTACACATAATATTTCGGCAAATAATTATACTAAGCTATATAATTGCTCTTTTTCAGGTTACTGGCCTCTAAACACCGCTCTCTGTGACCTGTTTATCACATCCGATGTCCTTATGTGTACATCATCCATTCTTCATCTGTGCACTATTTCTCTGGAGAGGTACATGGCAATCCGTAATCCATTGTCTTCACGGACCAGGTCAAAGTCAGCAGTTAGGATTAAAATCGTTTTGGTATGGGCAACATCTTTGGCCATAAGTAGTCCTATAATGATCCTCGGCATAGTTAATGAACACAATATCTTGAATGAAAACCAATGTGTCTTGAGTAACAACGACTTCATCATTTATGGCAGTGTTAGTGCGTTTTTTATTCCACTCGGGATAATGGGAATACTGTTTGGTTGTACGATTCGAATACTACGAGCTCAGTCGAAAATGTGTAACCCCACACATTTTAAAGCGGGAGAATTTACAATGAGACGCTCTAAAAGTCGACCAAGTATGAGCTTCAGAGAAAGGCTAAAAAAGCCCAATGCACGTAGAACGAAAAGTTGTTCGGACGCAAAATCCTCTAACGGTAGCTTAAATCACGAAGCTCTAGATACAATTCAGCCTCTACTGGAGATGGACAAGGCAGGTACCTCAATATCATCGAACAGTAACGCATCCATCTGTGATTCTATCGACACTCGTACCTCATCCGATTACCGTTTAAACTTTCGCTACTTGCGTCAGCACAGTTCTCCTATAGATGAACACGGGAGTATTCCCCTAGACCTGCCTGAAATAGAGGATACCTATTTTCATGACAGATTTCAGTCCACGGAAACAAGCATCACGACATGTCGGTCTTTGTCGGATGATTCCCACAGTGATACTTTCCAGACACAGGAAGACAGAATGAACGATGTCAATGAAAATAACCCAATATCGACGAAAGTAACAAAGACATTCAGCGCGCCATCTAGACTGCATGATATAATGAAAAGAAAAACGTCAAGCGGACACTTGTCTAAGAAAGATTCTGTTAAACAAAAACAACAGAAAAACAATGTCAAAACTGAACAAAAGGCTAGCAAAACGTTGGGTATTTTGTTCGGAACGTTTGTGATTTGCTGGGGACCGTTTTTTGTTGTGAACATTTTGACTGCTTTGTGTAGCCGCTGCCAGTTTGACCACATGATGGTTGTTGTTTTTGTGTGGCTAGGATATGTATCAAGCATACTCAATCCAATTGTATACACTGTGTTTAACAAAACCTTTAGGACAACGTTTGTAAAATTACTAAAATGTCAGTATGGTATCATACAAAAACCGTCCCGGTTAAAAGCTATGTGTGTGGGAGTGCATATGATTGACATGAACTACAGACAGGGTGCTTTCCGTCAGATTCCCTTGTAACATATAACACTATGCTCCCATGTATCATTATTGACTTTTACAATATTGAAAAAGTTGTCTCATGTATTGTCTCCTTCATTTTAACCCTGTACTCCATAAATATGTTTTTCTACACCTTTGCAAACAGAGAAGAACCAGATCAGATGGCTCCTATAGGAGCATTCTGATCAGGGTATGCTCTGTTTGTATATAATATATTATAGATCTGATTCTACAGTTTCTGTCATGACAAAAAGTTCCTTTGTCCATGTGCTTTTATAACAAATCTGGGTCAACTTTTAGTTGAGTCTGAGTACGTTCTCAAGCTTTTGATTGGTCAGATTTGAGCCTCATCAAAAGCTTGAGAACGAAACTCAGACTCAACTAAAAGCTTTATAAGCAGGGACCCAGATTTCACTATTCATTACATGACTATTCATAGAGTAAAGGGTTAAACACACAAACAGATGGCATCGCCAGAAAAAAGTGTCTTTAGGGAATAGCAACGTGTGTAGCCTAGACATTGCCGCGTCCTCATACACTTGACTTGTAAATCTGGTTCCATGCTTATAAAGCTTTTAGTTGAGTCTGAGTTTCGTTCTCAAGCTTTTGATTGTTCAGATTTGAGTTCTCAAGCTTTTGATAGGTCAGGTTTGAGCAAAAGGCTCAACTTTGACCTATCAAAACTTGAGAACGAACTCAGACGCAACTAAAAGTTTTATAAGCATGGACCTAGGCTAACCTTTTCCTTTGCAAACAGAATAGACCTCGATCAGTCGTCTGATTAGCGCCTAGTAGACCTCGATCAGTCGTCTGATTAGCGCCTGTTATGTTTGCTAAAGGAATAATTTTACAGTTTCTACCATGGTCAACATTCCCCGAGTCCATGTTATTATAACAAAGATTATTTTATCATTATTCATGATGTGATTAGTTCATTCATGAATATTCATGAGAGAACGTTTAGACACAGCTTGCGGAGTTGTTTAACTCTTTCACCGCTAATGTCGCTAAAATTCACCACGGCTAACATTGCAGCCCCAAATCAGACACAGCCCTTTAAAGGCGGCTTCTGATCAGGAACTTTACTGTTTGCCTCAACCTTTAGTTCCTGGTCTGTAGTTTATTCCATAGACATTTTCACTTATTTATCTCAGTTTTTCATTTTACAAAACAAAAATGTTTTAACGACAATTAGAAATTTTGCACCGGAAGGGTTAATGCAATACCGCAGTTGCTGACAGGGGCGTAGCTGAATTCAAATATAATGTCCGCACAGTGGATAAATGCGGCCGGGGGCATGCTCCCGGGGAAAATAGAATTGTGTAGTTTTGAAACCATTGTGATAAATAAAGCATTTGCTCCTATAGGAGCAAATGCTCTATTTATCACAATGATTCCAAACGGCGACTTTAGAGAGGCGGCAAACGGAGAATGGGTTGCAGCTTACAGTTGATCAAAGTATACCCCCTTAGCCTCGAGTTTTGTTCCATTTTGCCGTAATATGGTGTTCACTTTTCTAATTGATGTAATGCACGTGCGTAAGTGCGTATCTCTGGATATGCCCCTGGCTGGTGAATAATATCGGACACAGTATACATGGCAGCACTCGGTATGTTTTCGGCGACACACGTTTCTGAGAATCAAATCAAAGTTTTCATCAGGAGAAGATTAGAACTCTTTGACTTGTTTGCATATATTGTGATACATGTGCTAGCATATGATAGTCGTTCTATTTCGTCCATATTGGATAAAATGTATTGTTATAGAAACCCACTTTTCTGCGTGTTGCTGCTTGGTAACGTGTAATGACAACGGACAAAATGAGAAACATAAACTAATTAAAAATAATGGATTTACAAATGACTAACTGACGTATAAATTACTTCAAGGAAACCGCTCGATTCGTTTGTCTGGTCACTGATAAGGAGACGTGATCTGAATAAAGTATGCCAAGTTTATTTACAATGGATCCAACAATCGGAAAGTAGTAAAAGTGACCATTCTGTGGCATATGGGCATGTTGTTTCTTTTGGTTAAGAATGAACATAAAGATATGGTGGTGTCTTGTCCAGTGAATATATGTAAAGAGTTATACACAGAATATAGGAAGGTATCTATAAATAGACAGAGATAATGGTATATTTTGTAAACATTACCTGGTTTAATCGATACTTATATACAGTAGAACCTGTCTTAACCGTTCACTTGCTGAATTTTAATATACATTTCTCCTTTTTTACCCATGCCCTGTTGTATAATTACATATATCTTCACTGTTTACAAGTATTTCGCTATGCACTCACTGCTGTGGAGTGCACTTGTTGCACAATCAATTTGTAAATAGTGCAGACCCTGATGAGACAGCTCCTGCAGGAGCTGTCTCATCTGGGTCTTCACTATTTACAGGTAGGTATATTGACGTGAATAGCAAGCGAAGGGTTAAACGGCCATTCATCTATTGAACATAAGAGTCTTAAAAAGCAGTTGGTTGGTTAATGCATGACAAAAGTAATGCAGGAGCTTTCTGTATTACTTTTGAAGTGCATTAAGCTACCACCTGCCTTACAAATCCATAATTAGACCTCCCTTTGATGGCCGCTTAAGATATGTTCTACTGTATATTCAAATATTAACTCACACCCCTATAGTAGTTCAGTTCATTACTTCGCGCGTTCAGAATTATCTCTGTCTATTTATAATGATTTTCAGTGACATACGGCCGAGTAGTTAAACCGATGAACTATGATATTATGCTGTATTGTGGTATATTGCATCGAAAAATCATCAGCTTCTCCATGAGATAAGCTACATTTGACTTTGATCTAGTACAGTAAAACCCCGCTAATGCGACCACCTCAAAGAGGTATAATTATGGGTGTTAGATGCAGGTGGTAGCTTAATGCGGGACAAAAATAATGCAGAAAGCTCCTAGAGGAGCTTTCTGCATTACTTTTGTCCTGCATTAAGCAACCACTTGCTTATAAAGACACCCATGTTTATTCATAAAGTGGTCGTATTAGAGGGGTTCTACAGTATATAGATATGAACTGTTCTCACGTTCTGGCCCTTTACTGAATGCATATTCACGTAAGAGATAATGTACTATTCATAATGAACAAGACAGGTTCTGAATCTTCTAAAATATGTAGAAGCAGGTATGTATAGTTCCATCAGCAAACAGAACAGACCCTGATCAGACGGCTCCTACAAGAGCCGTCTGATCTGTTTCTACCCTGATTGCGTAGGCGTTAAACCGAGAATCTAGAAACCGTGTAAAGGGTTAAAACGCAGTGAGTGATCACGTGTCATGTTTTACATGGTTTCGTTCTACTCATCGTCGCAAGTATGTTAATGTCCGGTCTCACTAATAGTGTTGACTATAATAAGACTCCACATTTTTTAAGAGACGACATGTCTTATTCTGCACTGTTTGCAAACTGTTCGAGTTGTTAACCCTTTCACCGCCAATGCTGCATTAATGCACCACGACATATAGTGCAGTCCCAGATCAGACACAGCCATTTAAAGGCGGCTTCTGATCAGGGACTTCACTTTTTATCTCTATTTCTATATCTGTGCTTTATTCCTTTGAAAATGTATTTATCACACTTCCTTCTTGTACCGAATGATTTAACAAAAACTGGATTGTAGACGACAATTAGAAATACGGCGCCCAAAGGGTTAAAAACAGTAGAACAACCCTGTACGACTACTCCAAAGATATATAATTGAAAATTGATATCTCGCCTCGGATAATTCGAACTTCGGGATAACTCGAACTTAATGTTTAGACCTTCCAAAACTTACAATTCAACATTGTTCTAAAATGTATAACTACGCATGTCTACAAACACGTGACAACTTAATGCAGGTGTAAAGTAATGCTGGAAGCTGCTATAGGAGCTTTCAGCATTACTTTACACCTGCATTAAGCTGCGAACTTAAGAAATTATCAGATCAGAAATCGGATAATTCAAACTTCCGTTACCTCAAACTAATTTGACTGGTTCCTTGAAGTTCGAGATATCAAAGTTTTACTGTAGTTTAACCTATCCTAAGCGACTTTGAATTGAATTAACATAGACATCTTAAAAACAGGTGGTTGCTTAATGCAGGGCAAAAGTGATACAGTTAGCTCCTGTAGGAGCTTTTTGCATCACCTTTGACCTGCTTTATACTGCCATCTGTCCTACAGACCCATAATAAGACCTCTTTTTGATGGTCACTTAAGACAGACTCTACTGTATATCATTCAGGTACCTTTCCTGCGATAAGGTGTCAGTAAAATTAGATCTACAGCTGAACAGCAAACAAGATGCATACAGTTTAACTTCAATATATCGAACTTCGCGATAACTCGAAGTAAAATTTCGGTCCTTACAAAATTTACAATACAGAACAGTTCTAACATGTATCACTAGGCACACCTAGAACATACATTTGACAACTTACTGCAGATCGACAGTAATGCTGAAATGTCCTACAAGAGCTTTCATAATTATTTCGTCCTGCATTATCCTAAGAAATTGTCCAAATTAGAAATCGGATGACTATAACATCTGTTGTAAATTATTTTATTGTTCCCTTGAATTTCGAGATATTGAAGTTCAACTGTATTTAGAAATGTAACTAGACTCTATTTTATATGTCTCAGACAAACCCTATCTTTCCAAACCCTATCTAACCTATATCAGAGTCGCCGCGGAGAAATTATAATGAGTTGCAAGATAGGATTTGGCTAAGAAATAAAAGATGTTGATAGATCAGTCTGCACCTTATATACAGCAATGTACAGTTGAATTTCCATATCTCGAATTCGGATAACTCGAATTTCGGATAACTCGAACTAAAAGTACGGTCCTTTCAAAACTTATAATACAGAATTGCTCTAAAATGTATTACTACGCATATCTAGAAACAAATGTGACAGCTTAATGCAGGTCTAAATTAATGCTGAAAGCTTCAGCATTACTTTAGACCTGCATTAAGCTGTGAACTTAAGAAATTGTCCAGATCAGAAATTGGATAACTCTAACTTCTGTTATCTCGAACAAATATGTATGGTCCCTTGAAGTTCGAAGTTCAACTGTACATGTATATGGTGTTTAGTTCATCATTGTGGCGAATGTCAAATTGTAGTCGAACTTGAATTACCACTCTGCAGTTTGCAACTGAAAGTGTGTACCTCCACTCAGTCTTATTTATTATAAACAATGGCACCTCGATAT
Source organism: Azorinus chamasolen (assembly GCA_963576725.1). Taxonomy (NCBI): domain Eukaryota; kingdom Metazoa; phylum Mollusca; class Bivalvia; order Cardiida; family Solecurtidae; genus Azorinus; species Azorinus chamasolen. The sequence goes on along the minus strand of OY755251.1, from coordinate 15,298,851 downwards.
CTCGAACTATAAGGGACCATACAAATTACGTCGAGATAATGTGAGTTAGTGGTTTTTCTAACTTTGAAACTTTTGCAATGCGACAGCTGTCGAAAGTAATGCTGAAAGTTCCTGTACGGGCTTTCGGAATTACTTGTGACCTGCACCAAGCTGTCGCAAGTCTTTATAGGAATGTGTAGTGGTGAAGTTTAGAAAAAATTACGTTACAAAGTTTGGAAGGGACCGACATTTTATTTCGGGTTATATCACTGTTCGAATTATCCACGTTTGAGATATCGAGGTTCCAATTATATGGTTCAATTTCAAAAGTGCAATAAATGTATACTTTGGTAATATGAATTTATTTGTTTTTATTATGTGATTGTATAGTCAAACAACTAGGTCTGACGTGTCAAAGGTCAGCCGAGTCCATTTTTTAGGGAGATCAGCATTCCGCATGATCTCGGACCATTTTTTAAACAGAAGAGTTTAGTATATAAGATAACATTGAAGGCGGAATTGTTGTCAGCAGTTTAGCGCAGTGGGTAAAGTCTAGGTACGAAGAAGACTTTGCGAGAGTAGTTTTTTATTGAGCGTGGGTTCGAATCCCGTGTCGACCTTAAACTTTTTTTTTAAAATTTTAATGAATAGCAGAGTATTATTTTATGTCATATTGTATAATTGTAATGGCCATTTATGCACATGGTCGTCTATGTTAGGGAAGGGTGCCTTTGTTTGAGTTCGAGTCCTATATTAGCCATATTTGGCCGGATTGCTCGCAATCCAGGCTTATAGATTGGCGAATGCCGTCCCGGCTCCGCCCGTCCGTCCGGTTGACCTTTTTGTTTGAGTTAGTTATAGCCAAAGTATAATACCTACAGTAACCAAACTTGGCATGTGGATTCAGAATGAGGGTCCCATTACATGTCATAGGTTAGCAGGTTACTATGACCCCTTTTTGACCTAGTTTTTACGCTTCATTGACTTAGAGAATTTCCAGGTTGACCTTTTTGTTTGAGTTAGTTCTAGCCGAAGTATAATACCTACAGTAACCAAACTTGGCATGTGGGTTCAGAATGAGGGTCCCATTACATGTCATAGGTTAGCAGGTTACTATGACCTCTTTTTGACCTAGTTTGTACGCTTTATTGACTTAGAGAATTTCCAGGTTGACCTTTTTGTTTGAGTTAGTTCTAGCCAAAGTATAATACCTACAGTAACCAAACTTGGCATGTGGGTTCAGAATGAGGGTCTTATTACATGTCATAGGTTAGCAGGTTACTATGACCCCCTTTTGACCTAGTTTGTACGCTTCATTGACTTAGAGAATTTCCAGGTTGACCTTTTTGTTTGTGTTAGTTATAGCCAAAGTATAACACCTACAGTAACCAAACTTGGCATGTGGGTTCATAATGAGGGTCACATTACATGTCATAGGTTAGTAGGTTATTATGACCCTTTTTGACCTAGAGTTTTCACGCTTCATTGACTTAGAGAGATTGTCCAGGTTGATAAACAACTTTGCCTAGAATCTTCAAACTTGCTGTGGTGGTTGGTCATGACAACTGGATGACCCCTATTGTTTTTGAGGTCACTAGGTCAAAGGTCAAGGTCACAATGACCTTAACTGGTGAAATAGTTGCCGATCAATGACTGTTCAAGGGTTTGGCTTGGGATCTTCAAACTTGCTGTAATGGTTTGTCATGACCACTAGATGACCCCTATAGTTTTTGAGGTCAAAGGTCAAGGTCACCATGACCGTAACTGGTAAAATTGTTTCTGATCAATAACTGCTCAAGGGTTTGGCTTAGGATCTTCAAATTTGCTGTGGTGGTTGGTCATGACAACTAGATGAGTCCTATTGTTTTTGAGGTCATTAGGTCTAAGGTCAAGGTCACCATGACCTAAACTGGTGAAATGGTTTCCAGTCAATAACTGCTCATGGGTTTGGCTTAGGATCTTCAAACTTGCTGTAGTGGTTTGTCATGACCACTAGATGACCCGTAATGTTTTTAGGTCACTAGGTCAAAGGTCAAGGTCATCATGACATTAACAGGTGATATGGTTTCCAATCAATAACTGCTCAAGGATTTGGCTTAGGATCTTCAAACTTACTGTGGTGGTTGGTCATGACAACTAGATGACCCCTATTGTTTTTGAGGTCACTAGGTCAAATATTAAGGTCACCATGACCTTAACTGATGAAATGGTTTCCGATTAATAACTGCTCAATGGTTTGGTTGGGGATCTTCAAACTTGCTGTGGTGGTTGGTCGTAACCACTAGATAACCCCTATAGTTGTTGAGGTCACTAGGTCAAAGGTCAAGGTCACCATTACCTTAACTTGTGAAATGTTTTCATATCAATAAATGATTAGTGGTTTGGCTTAGGATCGTCAAAGTTGCTGTGGTGATTAGTCATGACCAGTAGATGACCTCTATAGTTGAGGTCACTAGATCAAAGGTCAGGGGGTCGGGGGGGTATACATGCTTTACAAATATCTGTTGTTTGTTATGCTTCAATGAATTTCTAGATTGACCTTTTTAACATGTGGAGTCATAATGAGGACCTCATTACATGCAATTGGAATATGTTTAACTATTTATTATGCCTTCAGCATATGCTGATGCAGAAATGTATAATGATTGACTGTACATCTATATCACTTTAATCGGCAATCCGGCCATACCGACATTGGCGGTTTCTTGTTTCAATAATAAATCGATGCTAAAATATGAATATCAATATAAGTTTTAGCTAATGTCTTGTACAAGTGGCTTCTTAATGCACAACAATACTAATGCTCTTACGGGGACTTTCCTTAATATTTTAGCGAAAAAAAAAGATTTTAGGTAGACTCGAGACTCGAACCTGCGCCTAATAAAATGTTCGCCTATCATATACTTCTTTATGGTCCTACGTCTTATCCACTACGCTATATTTCCGATAACTAATGCGCTTATTCTTTATACATATAGCTAAAACAATCTTTTATAAATGGCACGTGGATATCCGAAATGCTGATCTCCCTTAAAAATGGACTCGGCGAACCCGTGACCCGTCAGACCTAGTTGTTTGACTATACCTGTACAAACTATGTACACTGTAGTCATGTGATTAAAGTAACTGACCTTCCAGCACGTGCATATTAAAAATAGTGTTATGGTGGTACATTTCCACCAGCACTCAACCACTTAGAATTCGCAAAATGGTAAATATTTTTACTACATGGCATTCACGAATTGGCTCATGCGAGTTATTATCTAACACGTGATATATCGGATAGTTTCATAAAAACTTGTCTTAACTCTCTGATCAGGTCTGCATTGTTTATCATTCAACATACTTCCTCTAGCACGTTTAAGCATGCCAGTCTTAGTGGACTATGTGGTTAATTACTCATGCATTATGAAACTGCTATTTAATAAGTTTGAATTTAATTAATGTTTTCACAAACAGTTTCGAAAATAGAATTGTGAATAAGTTTCGCTAATGTGTTACTTAAAATAGATTGCCCGGGATGTAATAAAACGTATGCCAAAATGAATTATTTCAAAAACAAAGCTGCTAAACTTCACCATATAGACATTAAGGGATTCAAACAAGTTACCGTCAGAACGCCAATATCAGAAGCAGTATAACATGGACACCACCTTTTGAAACAGTACAAACATTTCGTATCATCCACAAGAAAAGTAAAAAGAGTACGAGTTGGGCAAAAAATGAGAGAAATGACCAGACTACCAAGACCACCGACCCCACTCCCGTTGTCACCACCCAGTCTTCACCGCAACGCCACTGAACTGGATATTACCTGATTCAAGCAGCACCGGGACGATATGCTAAGGAGAGAAAAATATACATGTAACATTGACATTACGTTCTACTCAATCTATGGGATATTTAATTAAGAAACAATAATTATTTTATTTTAGATCTGTTTTATTGTATGATACATGTATGCTATAACAAGTTTGAGCAAATTTCTACTTCATTCTTTATATTTGTATCATTGACGCCAAGCCATAGTAAACAGGCTGCTACTGCATGTGTATAGTAACAGCCTGGCAACAATAGCCTGACGTCAATGTTTCTAATTTAGTAAAACAAACACCACACATATCACATGACCTTTATACACCCAAAAACGTGAACTCCAGTGCTCAATTTAACAATATGCTAACCCTTATGAAGGCTATTGTATAGTCGAAACGTTGGTCGGAAAAAGTCCATTTTACTATATCCTGCCTTGGTTGGTCCTACTCCTTCTAATATTTTGATAGATTAATAGATTAATATGTACATGTATTGCATACCTTCTGATGAGAATGCAGTCGCATCAAGTAGGGACCTGTAGATAACTTGTTTAACATTTTCAACCTCAATATTTTATTTTAGAATATTCTATCAGTGTTTAACTATTGAGTCCATTCACAGATACAGGGGTTTGTTTCAAATGTTAACCATAAATTTGCTAAATGTCCAGGCCGGAAAATCCACCAGTTTTTAAATATAGGAACGACGCAGTATGAAACGCTTGGACCTGATACAGGATCTTGAAATACAAACAGTGTATATCCGGATCAGAGGAATCATGTAGGAGCCGTCTGATCTTGGTCTCCACAAAGGACAGTGCATGTATGGCTCGGGTTGAAAGCGTTTACGGTCACTCTCGCGAAACGTTTCAGGAAAAGGTTTGCAAGCAGTTTGCGAATTGTTCAAAAATTGAGTATACACAACTACTTAATCATTTACTTCATAAATCCGCCTTTCTACGCATTTGCAAACAGAGTCGACCCGGGTCAGACGGCTCCTATAGGATCTGCTCTGTCTGCTTATGAAATAATATACACCAGGGCCCATGCTTATGAAACTTTTAGTTGAGTCTGAGTTCGTTCTCAAGTTTTTGATTGGTCAGATTTGAGCCTTTGACTCAAATATGACCAATCAAAAGCTTGAGAACTCAAATCTGACCAATCAAAAGCTTGAAAACGAACTCAGACTCAACTAAAAAGCTTTATAAGCATGAATACAGATTGTACAGTTTCTGTCTTGGCCAAAAGTTCCAGGGTTCATGTGCTATTATGCAACTTAGTCTTATTAACATTCATGATATTCTACACGAATTTTAATGGGTCAAGTAACTGATTACAGTAAAACCACTTAATTACATGAATTATTTTGTGTTGAAGGCAGGTGGCTGCTTAAAGCAAGGTAAAAGTAAAATAGAACGTTCCTACAGGAGCATTCTGTTTTACTTTCACCTTGCTTTAAGCTGCCACCTGCCCTAAATACCAACTAATTAATACAATTTAGTGGCCGTTATGGAGAGGTTTTACTGTATTTTAGCAATAAAGGGAAACTAACAGTTTAAAGTTTCATGAAACGATTTGAATTGAAATGAATTGTCTGGTTTTCATGAAAATATTCGAATTATTACTTATTCAGGCCTTCCAACAGCAAAAAATAGGATTTTTTTTAAAGTAGGAAAAAGTAGAAAAAAAGTAGGAACGCTGGAAAGCCCGTGTATTAGATAATTAAGTAGATATTAACACAGGCCTTTAACACTCGCTAAATGTTAAAGTAGTGGCACAAATATGAGACACTACAATGTAGTTCTATTTGATGTAAAACTTCATCAAGATTAGACTGTTTTGTCAATGTTTTTAAGCACCATATGTTTGTATTTAATCTGGTAATTGCGTTGCAGATAAACTGTATTCACCGCTGTGAAATTGTTACAGCATGCACTTTGTGTGAAGTGAAGTGAACAGATATTTCGATAATAAGTCTGCTATTCTAAATTGCACTCTGCTCTTCAGACAACATACTGTTGAACTTCGATATCTCGAATTTCACGGGACTATACAAATTTGTTCGAGATACCATAAGTTCGAGTTATCCGCTCTCTAATCTGAACATTTTATCGAGTTCACAGCTTAATACAGGTCTAAAGTAATACTAAAAGCTCCTGTAGGAGCTTTCAATATTACCATAGACCTGTATTAAGCTGTCATATGTTTCTAGATATATATAGCGATACATTTTCGAACAATTCTGTATTGTAAATTTTGGAAGGACCGACCTTTAAATTCGAGTTATCCCGATGTTCGAGTTACCCAAGTTCGAAATATCTAAGTTCAACTGTACACTATTTGCATACACGTGGATATTTATATGTCTGACTCTAACACGAAGATAAGTTCGTGGAATCAATTATTCTTAAATCTGTTTTGAAGGCACACATCGGGATTTGATTTTGAGAAATGGCTTAATAAATTACTTTCGCGAAACACCTAAGAATGCTAAAAGATCAATATTACCACACGGAATTTAAGGTTTTATAATAATACGCATACATATCAGTATTAGACTGTTATATATCAGTATTTGACTATAGTCAAGTTTTTACTCAGACAAAAATGTAGTGACAAATACATATGTAGATAATGATAAAATCTTACATTTTACAATCTGACTTAAAGTATGCATAGTAGTGCTAGTATGCTTATGCATTTCGTGCATATGATTTATTAAGTAATTCTGCAACATCAATTTCTGATGTCTGTATACATTAAGACTGGTATAAATGGATGTATTCTCCTCACGTATCGTTTCCTAGAAGGGAACCTGAGCGTGCGCGGAACGGACATTGTATAAGACAGAAACAAGAACGAGTCCTACATTTTCACGTCAACTATCCCTTTACCTAATAGGCTATTTTTGTACCTTACTAGAAAAAGGAAAATATAAACTTGTGCAGTGTTGACACTTAATCAATATGATAAAAAGAGCATTTGCACCTATGGAGCAAATGCTCTATTTATCACAATGGTTTCAAAACTGACTTTTACAAAGGCGCCAGAAGGCGCCAATATGAAGGATAGGTTAAACTGATATACATGTATATGATTTATTCTCTTCCCATTACCCCTTTCCCTTACATATACGTGTTTTCACGCATTTGCAAACAGAGTAGACCCAGATCAGACGGCTCCTATAGGATCCGTCTGATCTGGGTCTGCTCTGGTTGGTAATGAACGTTGATCTGTTTCTATACTTTCTAAAATGGCCACTATGTTCCACCTTCCATATTCCATTATAACTATTTTGTCCATGAATAATCAATAGGTATTGAAATTTGGAATTAACAGGAAACAGGGAAAGGGTCATGTATCGTTTCCCACATCTGAGCGGGTTCGAAGCGGACATTATATAACACAGAAACAAGAATGACTCCTACATGTCTATTCTGATTATTGAAGCATTGTTAAAGCACAAGTATTACGTTTTATTGATATTGCATCAATAAGTTACATGTATTGAATACATCTATCAACTTCCGTCTAGAAAAGAAAAACATGAGCAGTACTTGAACATATCTGTTCTTAGCCTAGTAAACTATGTACATTGAACACTAATGTCTTCGCAGTAAGCTGACTGATTAATACAGAATGATAGAAATGAAGAAAGCTCCAAACGGCATAACTTCCGATATGTATTAAAGTGATAATCCCTAAAATAAACACATATTTTCAATAAATCATAAAACTGGGTTACTGTTAAATTTCAATAATTTTTATGAAGATTGTCAATTTTAACTTTTAACGCAAATGCCCCTGTGATACAAGATAAACCGTTTTCGCCGATACTTACAGTATTTTGTTGAACAACAAAATTGTATCGGCCTATGTCGAACAGTTAGGAAACTTAACACTTTCCTCCATAATAACGCTTCTCTACGCCTCTGTAAAAATAACCTTTTGAAACCATTGTGATAAATAGAACATTTGCTCCATAGGAGCAAATACTCGATTTATCACAATGGTTTCAAAACTACACACTTCTGAAAGTTTCCTTTTCTTTAGTTAATGCCCCTTTTCGGTAGATTTATTCTAAGAGGTAGTATCTAAAACATTTCGTGTTTATGGTTTATTCATTTGGTTTCTTGCCATATACTTCTTTTCAGCACATAACTTTTAGGCATTTTAAAACGCGTTGCAAGTAGAGGCTATCATTGTATGCAGTATGAAAGAAATGCTGAAAACTCATATAGGTACAACTTTCATCTTGTATTAAACTATCACCCGCATCATATACACAATGGTAGTATTTTTGTAAGGTCTTTTGGGGTGGATTTACTGTAATTTGAATGATTTAACAGTAGAGCCTGCTAAAAATACTACTTAGTAAGTAAACACATGTGTTATTGAAGGCACGTGACTGCTTCCAGTAGAATTATAGAAGTGAAGAAAGTTCCCCTCCCATCAGTATAAATCATATGTATTAAAGTGATAAACACACGTGTTTTTCAATAAGATCATAAAACGTGGTACTTTTCATATTCAATCATTTTTATGAAGATTGTTAATTTGAACTTATTTTGACAAATGTCCATGTAATACAAATAAAACCGTTTTCGTTGATATTTATAGTTTTTTTGTTGTACAATAAAGTAGTATCAGCCTAGTCGAACAGATACGAAACTAAAACGGCACCCGAATAAAAACCAATACATTGGCGAATAACAGTTGGTTATTTATATGAAACACATGCCAGTTTTGTCTACTTCAGGGTTAATTCAATCATTGGTGTACTTCTTTCCAGCATATAAAGAAATGTCATTTTAGGCATTTTAACCCTTCTCTTGCTGAATTTTAAAACACATTTCTCCTTCTTTACCCGTGCCCTGTTGTATAATTACATATATCTTCACAATCAACTTGTAAATAGTGCAGACCCTGATGAGACAGCTCCTGCAGGAGCTGTCTCATCTGGGTCTTCACTATTTAAAGGTACGTATATTGACGTGAATAGCAAGAGAAGGGTTATATAACCGCATTGCAAGTAGAGACTATCACTTTTATGCAGTATGATAGAAATGCTGTACAACATTCACTTGCATTAAGCCATCACCCGCATCATAGACATATGAGTAGTGCTCTTGTCGAGTCTTTTTGGGGTGGATTTACTGTAGTTTGAATATATGAGCCTTCCAAAACCTTCTACTTAGTAACTTAGTAAGTATACACATATGTCTTTGTAGGAATGTGACTGCTCAAAGTAGAATCGTAGATGTGAGAAAAGCTCCCATCGACATAACTTTCATCATACATGTATATTAAAGCGATAGTCCCTACAATAAACAAATATTTTCAATAAAATCTTAAAACATAGTATTTGTTATGTTCAATAATCTAAATGAAGATTGCAAATTTGAATGCCCCTGTTATACAAAATAAACAGTTTTTGCTGATACTTATAACAGTATCATAACAGTAAAGCCTTCCGAAACTAATACTTAGAAGTAAACACGTGTGTCTTTGAATGCATGTAACTGCTTAAGTAGAATGGCAGAAATGAAGAACGCTTCTATGGGCATACTTTTCATTCCGTATATAACTACCATTTGCCTCATATACCCATTAGTAGAGTTCTTGTCAGGTCAATTACCCATTACCTAATAGGATATTTAAGATCCAACCTCTTTGAACAAATCTACTGAAAAGGAGCATCTACTAGAGAAAAGACAACAAACTTTGCAATTGTTTAGTTTTGAAGCCATTGTGATAAACAGACCATTTGCTCATATGGAGCAAATGTTTGTTTATCACAATGGTATCAAAATTATTTTTTCCAGAGGCAACAAACGGAGTCAATATGAGGGAATGGGTTAATGTTGGATTTATTGTACTTTAAATAATAATACAAGCGAGCCTAAACCTAATACTTGGTAAATAAACTTCTGTGTCAATGAAAGCATGTGGCAGCTAATGTAGAATGATAGAATGCTAAAAACTCATATGAGCATACCTTTCAACCTGCATTAAGCTACCGCCTACCTCATAGACCCATGGTTAGACTTTTTTTCAGGCCATTTTAGAATTAATTTACAATAGTTTAAATAAAGAAACAGAAGAGCCATCCAAAAGCTAGTACATAGTAATTAAAGCCAGTGTCCTGGAAATCATATGACTTCTTAATAGTGAATGATTCTTGCCAGGTCATGTTGTGATGTATTTCGTGTAGTTTAGATAGTTAAACAGTGATGTCGTCCTTGTTCCTAGAGCTACTGCATTGTGTACATCGTCTATTGTCTAATTGTCAATTTCTAATTGTGCAACAATTTGTACGAAGTTGACATTGTCCATTGTCGACGCAGCCAACACATTAGTGGCATCGACTGTTTAACAATATGTTTTTAACGTTAGGAATCGGTATTTGATTTAAATTGTAAATATAGAGTAATTCCCTTGAGTGATTCTGCCGGAGTTTGCAATATGCCTAAGACAAATGACAACATGAGTTGTAATACAACTGCTTTGCTCACTATCACAAAACTAAGTTAACTTTCAGAGTTTTGACTACAGTTGAACTGCATTATCTCGAACGTCCAGGGACAATTCCAACTACTTCGATATAACAGAAGTTCGAGTCATCCGATTTCTGATCACAGTTCACAGTTTAATGTAGGTCTAAAGTGGTGCTGAAAGTTCCCGCAGGAGCTTTCAACATTACTGTTGGTCTGCATTAAGCTGTCACGTGTGTTTCTTTAAATGCGCAGTGATATATTTTAGAACAATTTTGTACTGTAAAGTTTGAACTTTTACCTCGAGTCATACCAAAGTTCAAGTTTAAGCTCAACTGTATGTATCAATAAAGGAATATATTTGTAACAACAGTACCAAAGTATAACATATTTTTGCACAAACGTTGAATACATTTGTCCAAGAATAATTATCACACGTTCGTACTTGTTATTCAATTATTCCAGCGCAGGGATGAAATGGTAAAAGTTATTGTCTCGACCAAACTCTGGAGCATTTGTAAGACGAGCGGTGTGGGGGAGGATTAACCTAAAGATACTGGAGACAATTATTGACGCCTTTTTCACGTTCCATATCAAATCAATTTCTTGAGCTCTATTGTCGTTTAATCAATTCGCTAGCCCCAGAAGATGGTTATAACTTATAAGCTAATTCAATGCCAATTCGTTGAGAATTCACGATACTGAACGGCTATATATGTTCAAGTCCGTGTTGGTAATTCAATCTTTGAGTTAAGTAAGTTGGTCATGTACTAAGGTGTTATCATCTATGGTTAAACGCTAGTTTAGGGCCGTGCAAATTAAACAAAAATGATATTCAGTTTTTAACCCTTTCCCTGTTATATGTTTTATTCCAAATTTCATTACATACTGAATATTCATTAACAAAATAGGCATTCTCTTGCAGGTTATGCAAGCGACATACATTACTCTCATCCGCCTCTTACATCATCTAATGGCTTACACCTCGTGGTATGTATTGTGTTCACCGACAATTTGATGCACTTCGTACGAGTGTATCGACTTGTTGATGCACACAATACAGGTGTCCTCCCATCTCTTTCACATGAACAATTAACTTAAAATGATGTGTGTCGTCGTGGTGCTGTTTTGGCGGTTGTGTGTTTTGTATGCGGTGTTTCCTGCATGACTCATACATGGAAGGTGGAACATTGTAGCCATTTTAGAAAGTAAAGAAACAAACTTTTCAAATTCAATTAGCAAACAGAGCAGACCCTATAGGAGCCGTCTGACCTGGGTATACTCCGTTTCAAAATGCGTGAAAACGCGTTTATATGAAGGAAAATGTTAACTCAGTAAACGATGTACTCAATGAATATTTATATTAATATGTAACGTGGCGCATTAACAAAGAAAATGGTTGCCACGGAAGAAGCTATAGAATCAGATCTATATAATTCCATAAGCAAACAGAACAGATCTGATCAAATCGCTCCTATATGAGATGTCTGCTCTTGGTGTATACTGTTTGCAAAAGTGTAAAAAGAGTATATGTGGATTAATATGATAAATACGTTAGATTATTGCAATATGAAGTATTGACGACTCCCTATTTCTTCTCGAGGAATACAGTCCACATTTCAAGTAGACGTATATTTGTGTTAGGAACATACACAGACCAACCATTTTCTTTGTTGAATATTCATATAAAAACAAACTTTGACGTGGTAAATGTACACAGGACTTATGAAATTAACATTTTATCCCTAAATAATCAGAATGCAACAGCCCATCAGTGTTCGATGATACAGTTTACACTGTATGGAAGACTTAAACCTGCTAGAGGAGTTCGAATGACAAACAGTGCAGACCTTGATCAGAGGCTTCTTCTAGGAGCCATCTGATCTAGATCTACAGATGACAGTATCAGGGGTTAAAAGGGTTAATAGAAACTTTAGAGGCAGATTTATTACTAAAGTATAAGCAAACAGAGCAGATCCTGATCAGACGGCTCCCACAAATTCCATCAGATCTAGGTCTACTCTGTTTACCAATTATGAAACGGCGTTTATATGAGAGGGAAAGGCTAGGTATATTCACACTCATAACCATTGTTATAAGACTAATGACACCATCAAATTGTCAATTTAGAATAAAGTGAACTAAGTTTGAAACACTACAGTAGAATCTGTCTTAACCCTTTCCTCCATAGGTTTCTTTTAGACCCAACTTCTTTGAATAAATCTATCGAAAGGGATCATTTACTAGAGAAAAGGAAAACTTTGGTATTGAAACCATTGTGATAAATAAAGCATTTGCTCCTATGGAGCAAATGCTCCATTTATCACAATGGTTTCAACAAGTGACTTTTACAGTGGCGTCAAAAGGCGTCAATATGCGGGAATGGGTTAAGTGACCATCAAAATGAGGTCTAATTTTAGATATGTAAGGAGCTTTCTGCATTACTTTTGCACTGCATTAAGCAACCACCTGTTATTTGCGACTTCTATGTTCCATAAATGAATGGCGGCTTAGGACGCGTTCAACTGTAATCAATATCTGGCGATACTATCAATAACGACTTGAAAAAAACATTGAATCATTCGTCAAAATCCCCATCTTGGGATAGTAAAGGGAACATGGAAAGGTATTTCATTAAAAAACATCATCATGTCTGGATTGGAAAGATATGTTCAACCTAAAAATATGTGAAATCAAGATAATTTAACATTTTGCCACGGTGTTTGTTTTATTCAAGCCCCGTTTCTTTAAAACATATTACGAATGTAACAAATAGGAGATTGATAAGACGTCAAGTTTATTTGCGCCTGATCTGGATCCAAACTGTCTGTATAGATAAGCACAGCTGCGACATTAACAGCGAAAGAGTTAACCCTTTCCTTCGTATTGACGTATTTTAACGTATCTGCAAACATAGTAGACCCAGATCAGACGACTCCTATAGGAACTGTCTGATCAGGACCTGTTCTGTTTGCTAGTTGAATTTGCAAGGTCTGTTTCTTTGCTTTCTAAAATGGCTACAATGTATGTTTGTTTGTGTTGATTAACGTCCGTTTCTGTCAACTGTGGGCTAATTGGACGCAGCGATATTCCATATGTCATCATTACTATTATGTCCATGACTATTCAGTAGGTTTCTCATCAAGATAAAAAAGTAAAAAAAGTACCTAGTTATAGTCTACTTTCAGTCCGAATGACCGCTCAGCCGACTGTACATTTACTCCCCTGGTCATTTAGTCATTGGCCTACAATATTGAGCACTGCTAACATATGGCGCAATCATGCAGCCGCAGTACCGGCGAGTGACCTTCACAGGTACCCATTTTAACCCCTGGGTGGAGAGGATGTGCGGGTGGGAGACACGGAAAAGTGTCTCTGAAATTTCCGGGAGGGACCGGGATTTGAACCCAGGACCTCCGGACTGATAGTCAAGCGCGTTACCACTAGACCAACGCCACCTACAATAATGATAAAAAAAAAGTGTATGCAAAGGTCAACATAAATTCATAAACTAAGAGCTGATGGAACGGACTTTCCTTCTTCAGACGCTTCAGTATTTCAGTAGACGTTTAATCAGTGTGTACTGATGTAGTGCTTCATTAATAGACGTTTAATAAGTGCGTACTAATGCAGTGCTTCATTGATATACGTTTAATCAGTGCGTACTAATGCAGTGCTTCATTAATGGACGTTTAATCAGTGCGTACTAATGCAGTGCTTCATTGATAGAAGTTTAATCAGTGCGTACTAATGCAGTGCTTCATTGATATACGTTTAATCAGTGCTTACTAATGCAGTGCTTCATTGATAGACGCTTATTCAGTGCGTACTAACGCAGTGCTTCATTGATAGACGTTTAATCAGTACGTACTAATGCAGTGCTTCATTAATAGACCTTTAATCAGTGCTTTCTAATGCAGTGCTTCATTAATAGACGTTTAATCAGTGCGTACTAATACAGTGCTTCATTGATAGAAGTTTAATCAGTGCTTACTAATGCAGTGCTTCATTAATGGACGTTTAATCAGTGCGTACTAATGCAGTGCTTCAATGATAGACGTTTAATCAGTGCGTACTAATACAGTGCTTCATTGATAGACGTTTAATCAGTGCTTACTAATGCAGTGCTTCATTGATATACGTTTAATCAGTGCGTACTAATGCAGTGCTTCATTGATAGACGTTTAATTAGTGCGTACTAATGCAGTGCTTCATTGATAGACGTTTAATCAGTGCGTACTAATGCAGTGCTTCAATGATAGACGTTTAATCAGTGCGTACTAATGCAGTGCTTCATTAATATACGTTTAATCAGTGCGTACTAATGCAGTGCTTCATTTGGTATACACTGTTTGTAACTGCAACACTCTTCTCAAAGACGCTATATCATAAAATTTATCATTAGTCTTTCTATTGATTGTGGATTAATAATTTATATTCCGATGTGCATCATGCAATATTAAAAGGGACACATCATGTTTTGCCAGTTTTGTTAACTGGTGTCTCTATCAGATGAAGTTTCTGAAGTATGAAAAACTGTTACACATTGTTCCATTACATAAAATGGAAGACGAATACGAGACAAAAATACATATACATCTTAGTTCTTGATACTAAGGGAAACACATTACCTAGTATAGTTGATATAAGACGTGAATATCTTTGAAAAGGTCGATTGATCGCAGGTAGACTTTAGGGCAGGATATTCACCTATCAATAGCACGTTTGTTCTACAAACCGTCACTTCAAAATGCAAACGATATGTCTGTTTCGTTGACTATAAAACAGTGTTTGACACTATGAAAAGAGGTAAACTGTGGCAAATGCTGAGTAAGGGAAGTGTTAAAGGTCATCTCTTGCAAGCACTAAATAGATTTATACAGACGTGTCAAATCTGCTGTGGGCGTAAATGGAAACAAAAATAAGTGATTAAATCAAGAAAAATATCGGATTACAGCAGAGGTTTGTTATCTCTTAAATTCTTCACAGAAATGTTTTATAAATGACTTGGCAGAAAATGTCAAAAGAAGCAGCTTGTTTGATATTCAGCGAGGACCAAATCAGTGTGAATTTTTATGCCCCCACATAGTGGTTGCATATAGGGTTGCCCATACATGTTTGTGGCCATTATATCTTGGTCAAGTTCGAAAGATATGTAGATCGCGTCAGTCGTTCAGGAGCTGCGGTCCTTTATTTGCAAAAATAACTTTCATAAAATTCGGAAAGCTTTTTCAAAATTCTATTATCGAAATTTACCCCTCATTAGTGAATATAACTGCAATTTACGAACGTTACTGCAATATGGTATTTCTAATCCAGATTTCTATGGTGATGTTATCTACAAACTTAGGAAAATTCGGGGTCATATCCATTTTCACGATTTGTTTATTAAACGCATTAAAACTTTTAGGAAGAAAGGTTATGACCCTATTATATTGAAACACACTGCATGTTTGGTTATCGACCCCTTTACAGTCGGTCGCTACGTTTCCCTCTTTGCTTGCACGATGACAGGCCGAGGGTAGTACTATATGATGGTATACTCTTAAACCCAGAAATGGGTTGAGCTTACCAGACTCATGTATTACCTTTTATCTGTCGTGCCCTTAACGGCTTCCCTGCAGTTGCTCTGTCTTCAGCAAAGTCATTGTGTACATATTTGACGGACTTTCACAGTTGTTATGCTATGTTTTACATTTTGTACTGTGATTACTGTCTTCTATGTTGTTGGGAAGTCCGGCGGGGATACGTTTATTTACAATGCTTGTTTAACTAGGGTGACTTTGAAATAAGTGTGAAGTTAGGACGTCCGTAAACCGGTTTAAACCCCCAGTGGTGATTTTGCTACTGACCGCGCCAATGCGGTTCTCTCTTTGTCACCCTTACTTTTGTTTGTCTTGTGTCTTTGTGATTGTGTTTTGTTCATATTTGTCTCTGGTGCCTGTGTATTTGTTGGTGCTTTCTGTGTTCTTCTCGTGTGCTCGTGTGTTTGCATGTGTTTGGTTGTGTGCGTATGTGTGCGTGACATGCTGTCTATCGATGTGTTGGTGGTGATTGCGTCTTGTATGCGACTTTCTCCTGTACGTGTGTATGTGTATAAATTGTTATATAAATTGCTTTCTGTCGGTGTTTTGGTGATGGTGGCGTTTTGTGTGTGGCTGTTCTTGCTTGGCTTTACTACTTTTTCATTTAAAAATATATTGTCCGGACTGTTTGTCCAATCTACACCAAACTTTACATACATGTTTGTGGCCATTATATCTTGGTCAATTTCGATGGCCATGTAAATCGCTTCAGTCATTTAGGAATTGTGGCCCTTTATTTGCAAAAATGACTTTAAAAATATCTTGTCCGGACTCTTTCTTGGAAAATATATGTCCAAGCCACACGAACCTTTACACACATGTGTGTGGCCATTATATCATGGCCAAGTTTGATAGCCATGTAAATTGCTTCAATCCTTTAGCAGTTGTTTCCCTTTATTTGCAAAAATGCCTTTAAAAAGATCTTGTCCGCACCCTTACTTCCTGTGACAAAAAGTCTGATGTGAGGGCATCAGTGTCCTATGGACACATTTCTGGTTTTACTATTGATGTTCGCTGACAATGTTGCGCTCCTGTCTGTTTTAGGATTACAAAGGGAGCTGAACATTTTGCATTCGTTTTGCATACTTTTTGTGCATTAATGACCTTTCACCTAATGCATCTGTGTCAACTGCATGCAGTAGGTTTCTATTGTATATATAATCAACCA
Organism: Azorinus chamasolen; assembly: GCA_963576725.1. Taxonomy (NCBI): domain Eukaryota; kingdom Metazoa; phylum Mollusca; class Bivalvia; order Cardiida; family Solecurtidae; genus Azorinus; species Azorinus chamasolen. Next base: position 15,281,810 of record OY755251.1, on the reverse strand, counting down.
TATGTGTAGTAGTTTGCTACTAATTACATATTTTGAAAATGCACCAGAACCGATACACCGAAATATGTTATACTGTGCTTTGAGATATTTACATGTCAGTTTCAGTTAAATTGGTTACAGAGATTAATATGTAATTGTTGCAATCTAACGTGGGTGGATATACTAGGGAGCCCAAAGTATTTTATCGCGTCTATAAAACAAAGCCTTTAAGATCAGTATTTGCAAATATGGCACGCAGTATTGGGTAGCTCATCACAATAATTATCCGTATGGAGGCAAATAAACTCATGGTACATTACAAAACTATGCTTTTGGATTGTTATGTGATGGAGCCTTCCAACTGGCTTGCGGCATGTCGGTGGTTCTAACCGGGTGTATTTCGTTCGATAATGTAAGTCAGTGCATTTATTGCAATGGCATTTATTGTTTCGTAATCCCGAATGATATTTGTACCGCTAGTAGTTTTAAAGAATATGTGCCAGTTATCGGCTGCGTGACATTCAATAAGTTTTGGAGAAAAAAACCAGAAACTGGAATTATCAGTAACGGTGATTCAATACCCCGATCAGCTGCCTTGAACGCAACTCAAACTATTGACCTAGCTTTTGACCCCATGTGACCAATTTACATCATTGTCCGAGATTTATCAAGACAATCATTCTTACGTAGTTTCATAAAGATTGGACAAACATGTGACCACTAGAGCGTTTACAAGGTTTTTCTACTGTTTGGTCTAGTGACCTAGTTTTTGACCCCGCGTGACCCACTTTCAAACTCGTCGTATACTTTATGAAATCATCATTCTAATACAGTTTCATGAGGACTCGACTACAAATGCGACCTCTAGAGTGTTTACAAGAGTTTTCTATTTGACCTAGTGACCTAGTTTTTGACGTCACATAACCCACTTTCAAACTCTTCCGAGATTTAATTAAGACAAACATTCTGACCACGTTTAATGAAGGTTGTGCTACAATTGCGACCGCTAGAGTGTTAACTAGGTTTTCTATTTGACCTAGTGATCATGGTTTTGACCCCTCATGACTCACTTTTCAAACTCTTCCGATGTTTTATGAAGATTGTGCTGAACATGTGACCTCTAGAGTGCTCTCAAGGTTATTCTACTGTTTGACCTAGTGACCTAGTTTTTGACCCCACATGACCCACTTTCAAACTCCACCGCGATTTTATAAAAAAAACACACAATCATTCTGATAAAGTTTCATGAAGATTCAGCAACAAATGTGACCTCTACAGTGTTCGCAAGGTTTTTCTACTATTTGACCGGTTGACCTATTTGTTTAACCAACATGACCCACTCACAAACCCGTCCGAAATTGTTTTGAATAACAGCCATTCTGGCCAAGTTTCATGAAGATTGGGCTGAAATGTGACCTCTAGAGTGTTCACAATATTTTCCTACTATTTGACACAGTGACCTAGTTTTACCCCACGTGACCTACTTTCAAGACAATCATTCTGATCAAGTTTCATGAAGAATCAAGATTGGACTAAAGTTGTGACCACTAGAGTGTTCACTGTGCCAAGTTGTGCCACGGACAGACCGACCGAAAGACCAACCGACCGACCGACCAACACACTGACTCCTATATACCCCCTCTCAAACTTCGTTTGCGGAGGTATATAGGTATATGTATAATGATTTACCTCACTAGTCGAGCTTGTTTATAAATAAAGGAGTTTAATAAGCCTACGTGTATATGTTATGATGTACTCAAGTAATGTTTTGACAAATGTTGTATTACATTAGGAAACACTTTAAAATACAAGCCCCCTAATGTGGGTCTACACTGTGGGTCGAATTATATTCGAAGATGGTTTTATCCTTGTGGCAATCATTTACGTTGTAAGAGATCGTAAGAAAATGAGAATTCATCCAAAACGACATAAGTCAAACCCCTCTAATGCGACCACCAAAATGAGGTATAATTATGGGTCTCAGAGGCAGGTGGTAGCTAATGCAGGACGAAAGTAATGCAGAAAACTCCTACAGGAACTTTCTGCATTACTTTGTTCCTGCATTAAGCAACCATCTGCTTTTAAAAACATTGACGTCTCCTCATTAAGTGGTCGCTTTAGAGGGATTTTACGTACATATGAAAATACGAAAATACCATAGATGGTTTAAATACTGTACATGTGTATAACAAATTTGGTTTACACTGTGTCATCCCGAATATGTACAGTAACCCCCTCTAACGCGACCACCTAAAACAGGTATACTTATGGGTGGTAGAGGTAGTTGTTAACTTAATGCAGGACAAAAGTAATGCAAAAAGCTCCTAGCGGAGCTTTCTGCATTACTTTTGCCCTGCATTAAGCAACCACCTGCTTATAAAAACGCCCATGTTTATTTATTAAGTGGTCGCATTAGAGGGGTTCTACTGTGCATAGTTTCCAATATAATTCAACTCTTTGAAAGTGGGACACGCATGCACTGTCATTTGCAAACAGTGTAGACCCAGATCAGATGGCTCTTAGGGGAACCATCTAATCAACGTCTGTAAAGTTTGTCATTCAAATTCATCTAGCAAGTTTAAGCAATGATACTGGATGGACTATAGTTAATGACTAATGGGCTATTCCACTCTGAAAGTCCAACCTTTGAAACGTTATGGTGTTCTTTTCTTAAGGGATTCCGCTCATAAAAATATAATTTACAGACATGAACAAACCAATACAAATTTTGATAAAAATTAAAACTCCATATTTGAAGTTCCATGGGGTATTAACCGTGACAAATGCCTGACAAATAGACAGGCGGGCTGGTGGCGGAGAAGTCGTCTTTCGCTAAATGTCAACTTCATTACAGAAGGTGGCACACAAACAGATAACGCTTCGTGTGATACTATAATATCCATTAATATTTTGCGTAACGTAATGCTGACTTCGTTAAAAGATTGCTTTTAGTTTCGTTATATGGACAAATTCATCTTAGTTTTGATAATAAAGTAACAATTAACCCAAAACCCGCCAGTCACAACTATAGTTACATTTGCAAACAGTTTACCCCAGATCAGAATGCTCCTATAGGAGCTCTCTCATCTGGGTCTGCACTGTTTGTCATGGAATCTGCATGTTGCATACTCTATGCTTTTGCCTACTGTAGGGAAAAAAGTTCAACATATCCTTTACATTCTTGTTAAGATTGCCTAATAAATATTCAAAGCGGGCAGAGTGATAAAAAAATATGTGGTGAGCTAAGGGTTTATCGTATTCAGCAATCCCAATCATTCAATACAACTAGTCCTTCAATCATACACCATGCAACTGGTGAAGTGCTCTTCTTGTAATGATCGTAACCATTTCGTCACCGTGTTTTCTGTACGAAACACTTTAGGTTGCTTTCGTTCCACAGACTTTACAAGACATGCAAGTATACTGAAATCAATAAGAAATATATTGCAAGCGTCCAAGTTTGTTCTGCGCCGGCACGAAATCGATTTGTTCATATTTAAAATGCTTTAAATTAAACCCTGTGTCGAAATAAACCTAGTTTGATTGACACTGTGAACATATTAGCACAAAGGCATTTGGCTTAAGTTCGATATTAGTGTTATTGAACTCACTTACTATAAGGTATTTATCCGACAAATACAAATCTGAATAAGTAATTTAATTCCTAGTGAAACAGCTATACGACTGATTGAGTATTTCGTATTTAGATTAATCTGAATAGCCCAAGCGGGTCTGCAAGAGATTTCTAAGATATATATACAGATCGGGATATAACAGACTAATGAATTCAGGAACCGATTATTCCCGATAGAAGAGGTTTTATCAACATGACTCTATTCAACAATATCGTTGCTGTATTGACGAGTGCAGTTCCACATGATAACCAACTCCGGTATATTTGTGTTGTCTGAGGGAAATGCAAATAGCATTATGGTTAACATATCAATTATTACGTGTATGACTTTTCATGTACGGACATTCATGTAAGAAATAATGATGTCAAACTATCAATTAGATTTGTTACTTTAGCACATGGGCATGATAATGTTTAGCATTGGCAGAAACTGTAGAATAATATCTTTATCATATCTTTAGCAAATAGAGCAAATTCTCATCAGACGGCTTGGAGCCGTCTGATCTGGCTCTACTCTGTTTGCAAAAACTTAGAAAGGCAAGTTTATGGAGTAAAGGGTTAAGCATTATTTACATCTTGATACGAAAAGATACATGAAAACAATCCCGCTGTTTATTCAATATTTCGATAATATAAATTCTGTACATGCGCTGCTAGGGGAATGTTCTAGATCATTTTTCTCAAAATCAATTTGAAATGCTTCGGTTTTAGTTTCTCTAATGTTGAATGATATGGAAGGTGATCTAAATCCCATACACGGTTAGCATTCGATGTTTGTGACTATTATATACATTGTAACAGAGATCCAGATAAGATGCGTAAATTTAAACATGTTAAAGAATAGTTTCTTTATTTCTCCACCTAACCCTATAACGTGACCACTTTTTAGAATCGTCTCTTCGAAGATGTGGTCACAGTATAAGGTTTGGTGGAGAAACGACAATTTTAGTATTTGGGTACGTATCTTTATCTGTAGCTCTGATTGTAACATAGAATTTCAAAATAACCCCAGAAACTACACTGTATACATATAAATGAAATAAGGTAGCCATATTTGAACACTGGAATACAGTCTTTAATAAAAACAAAAGTTTCCAAAAAAATCAGACTAGTACACAAATGATAAACGAACGGCGTTACGTTCGATTTCGGCCAAATTAACGATAACGTGATGTTGCGCACGAGTTATAAACAATCATCAGTTCAGAGACATGGTTGCTCTTCATGGTGTTTGCAACATTTGCTATAACCGTGTGTCTTGTCTCTGGTCATTCTAAACGTCCTGAAGGCCTGTACGCCTAACTAAGTTACATGGCTTTGGCATATTTCCAACACTGAAATATATTTTTTACGTTCAACAGTTCAATCAAATTCGATAGTTCTTCAAGCTTTTATGAAATTTTAAATTGTGTTTGGGGTCGCTTGTAATAACGGAACATTAACCTTAAAATTGGTCGATGGTATGACAAAATATGATGTTTTCAATATGATCATAATTTAATGTTAAACAGGCAAATCTCCATTCCAAACCCAGCTCCGGCCCATTTCAAAAGCTCACATCAACATGCGAACGATACCAAAGTGAGCCTTGCACGTAACCCTAATGAACAGACAATATTTAAGCAGACACTGGGTCTGTCATTAAAATATTCTTTTGTCATGGCTATAATTAATCGTGTAATATCAAACAAAAACGTTTCAATTTTAAGGAAATTGATACAGTAAAACCCGTCTTCATCGGCCATAAAAAGAGGTCTTATTATTTGTCTGTAAGGCAATTGGTCGCTTAATGCAGGTCAACAGTAATACAGAAATAGTATCTTTATTTATTACTTTGCTCTGCATAAAGCAACCATCTGCTTTTTAAGATTCCTGTGTTTAATCAATGAATGGCCGCTTAGGGCCGGTTCTTCTGTAATTCTACAATATTCATATAATGCCACAAAATTTCCTCGTAAAGAATGATAATGATGTTTTTTCTGGTACCATAACATCAGACGGTAATTTTCGGCTCTACTGCTACACACACATCTATTAAGGTAATGACACGAAACCAGGTTTGCAAAGTTTTACCAGCTTATTTTATCAACAATTTACAAATTTGGGAAAAGTGGCACTAGGCATTATATTGCATATGAGTTAACGGAAGAAAGGAATGCAGTGTACATGACGCCCTATACATATGCATGACGCCCTATACATATGTATGCATACAAAAATGATGTATACGAAACATGCAAAACATGCAATACAAATGCCAAGTTTTTAACCGTCTGCACGCTGCTGCGAATGTGTGGTGACTACTACAGGTGCAAGCAATTTGGATCCAGACGAGACATTGAGTGACTCGGCATCTCATCTGGATTCGATGAAATCTATTTGACACTCTGGTGATATTTTCTGGAAGAAAATGCATTTATATCAACTGGAGAATAGTTGCTCATGACATATTGTGTAGATGAAAGTTGCTTAGCATGCAGGCGGTTAAGTAAGTAAAGCAGCGGTAATGTTCATGTTTGTGTATTGTGAAGCATGGGCACCGCAACTTAAGATTCTTCTTGAAAATTCCTTTTATTAATAAAGGTATTGATTTTATTGAACTCCAAAGTATTTTTGGAGACAAAAATGTAATTGACACTATTCCTGAATACTTTAAAAATTCAGAACCACTTATCATCTGCTTAAAATATAACAAACCCATAAGAAATACAATTTTCAACTATAATAAAATTGTGGCCGACCTTAATATTAATGATAATATTCCTTTATAATTGAGATTGCGCCACCTCAAAATTTTGCTATTCTCCGGCTGGTCTAGTGATTACTGGTAATTTTGAGATAATTAAAAATAAACGTCTATGATCTCTTTTGAATAAAGGTCCAAATATAGAATACCATCCTTGATAGATTTTAACTCTTGTCGAGTTCTGAATGCGGAGGCTTTACAAAATTTTAGTATTAAATGGTGTGGAAGAGAACATGTTGAGTCTAATGCTCTTTCTAATTGGAAAAAAACTAATTTTTGATATAATTGACAAATGCATTTTTTATAGCTCTAATAAACACCTTCTTCCACCTAAACCTAGAATTTCTTTTAGACATCTTAAAAAGGGTTTACAGGATTTCCATTCAAAATACGTTTTTGTTTTTGCTGATAAGGCATCGAATAATGTGATTATTATTTGACGATTACATTATATCGATGTCTAGAAGCAGGAAAGTATTAATACCAAGTCATACATTTCAGTTACTACTGACGAAAAGACCATCGTTTCAGATCATGTCAAAAAGTGTGAACAACTTGGAACCGATATTAAAATTACACAACATAAACTTCCTACAATATATTGTATACGAAACATGCAAAACATGCAATACAAATGCCAAGTTTTTAACCGTGGGGGCGTGAGCAGTGTTGCACTTTCAATTACTGCTCATTGCCTGCTTGACTTAACTACTTTTCCTACAATATATTGATTACCAAAACTACATAAAAACCCATATAAAGCGCGTTTCATTGCAAATTCTAGCTCATGTACAACTACTAAATTGTCTATACTTTTGACTTCTTGTTTAACTAAGGTAAAAGAACATGAAAAATTCTACTGTGATAAGACTTATGAAAATTCTGGAGTAAATCTTATCTGGTCTATTAAGAACTCTTCAGAAGTCTTAAACAAACTTAAGCCTGTGCTAGGGGGGGTGAGCAGTGTTGCACTTTCAATTACTGCTCATGAACAGACTCAATAAAACCGAGTTTGCAAGTTTCTCTTTTTGTGTTGCAACTTTTCCTTTCGGGGGATCACCACCCTTCAGAATTTATAATCTTCACAACAGCAGGTGTTAAGTGCTTGTGTGGCGGCCGTATAACGTCGCCCCGTACTGCATTCTCAGTGTTGTTATACCTTCTGATCCTTCGAGATCATGAATTTCAGTACTTCTTGTTCTGAAAATTGAATACCGCTCAAGCCGGTGCTAGGGGCGTGAGCAGTGTTGCACTTTCAATTACTGCTCATGAACAGACTCAATAAAACCGAGTCTGCAATTTTCTCTTTTTGTGTTGCAATTTTTGCTTTCGGGGGATTACCACCCTTCAGAATTTATAATCTTCACAACAGCAGGTGTTAAGTGCTTGTGTGGCGGCCGTAAAACGTCGCCCCGTACTTCATTCTCAGTGTTGTTATACCTTCTGATCCTTCGAGATCATGAATTTCAGTACTTCTTGTTCTGAAAATTGAATACCGCTTAAGCCGGTGCTAGGGGGCGTGAGCAGTGTTGCACTTTCAATTACTGCCCATGAACAGACTCAATAAAACCGAGTCTGCAATTTTCTCTTTTTGTGTTGCAATTTTTGCTTTCGGGGGATCACCACCCTTCAGAATTAAGAACAAAAGGTATATTGCATACACTGTAAGCACGTACGATTTTTCTACTTTGTACACAACTCTTCCTCATATTTTAAGATATGAGCTGTTGTAAAGCACTGCATTTTGTATTACTAACTTAATCCAGAAAGTATTTGCCCGGGAAAAAACATCATTCCTGGCATGCAATGGTGAAAAAGCTTTCTTTACTGACGAGCAAATGAAATATTACACCAGTTGGACTTGCTCAGAAGTATGCGAATCACTAACCTTTCTTTTGGATAACATATTTGTAAATTATGGGAATGCTATATATCGTCAGGTAATTGGTATTCCTATGGGTACGAATTGTACACCACTTGTCGCAGATTTGTTTTTGTACTGCTATGAAAGAGATTTCATGTTACGTATGAATCCACAATCACAAGAAGATGTTATAAAAGCCTTTAATGAAACTTCTCGATATTAGGATGATATTTTTAACTTAGATAACCCTTTCTTTGATGCTATGATTCCTACAATTTATCCTAAATAACTCAAATTGAATGAAGCTAACCCGTCCGACAATTATGCAGCGTTTCTTGATCTAGACCTTAAAATTGATAATGGAATGATTTCTTCTAAAATATATGACAAAAGAGATGATTTTGATTTTAATATTGTAAATGTCCCTCATCTTGACGGAGATGTTCCTCGTGCCCCATCTTACGGGGTTTATATATCTCAACTTATTCGTTTTGCTAGAGCTTGTTCATCTATAGACGATTTTAACAGTCGAACTCTCATTTTAACTGAAAAGCTGCTTAAGCAAGGATATAGATACCATAAACTAAGAAAAACTTTCTCTAGTTTTTACTATCGAAATCTTATTGGCAACTACCAATGTAACCTCAAGGCGCTTCTGCGACACGGTATATCACATCCTGAATTTTATGGTGATGTGATTTACAAACTTCGTCAAATTATTGGACATATTCATTTTCTCACTTTGTTCATCAAATATGTTAACAAGTTCATTAAAAAGGGATATGCTCCTATAGTACAACAACATACTGCATGTTTGGTTGTCAACCCTTTTATAGTTTGCAATCACGCTGGCCTCTTTGCATGTACGCCGACAAGAAAGGATTAGTACTCTCTTAATCCAGAACCGGAAGGAGAACGTCGGATATCTGTACTATTTCCTTTATTACTTTGTGCAGTTACGCTGTTTGCAGCTCAATCATTGAGTACACTAGCGATAGGTGGATACAGTATGTTCACTTAAATGTTTTCGTTATACATGCACTTTACCACTGTATTTGCCATCGCGGTTGTTGTAGTTTAGTCGGAGAGGGGATACGTTTATTTACACTGTTTGTCTTTTAGGGTGGGGATGGAATAAGTGTGAGGCTGGAGCCCCGAAAACCGGTTTAACTCCCCAGTGACTTTTGCCACTGACCGTTCCAAGGCGGTACTTCAATCTTCCCCCTATTGTATGTTTGATTTGTCTTTGTGCGTCTCTTGATGTTTTCATAGTTATGTACATTTGCTGTGTCCTTGTCTTGCTGTTCGGGCGGCTGTTTGTTCTGTATGTGGTGTTTCCTGCATGACTCATTTTTGTACTTTTATGTCTAAACTAACCCCACTGTCTATCAAACAAGCAACTAAGAAATGGTATTCATAAGCTACCTACATAGCAAATATTGCAATACCTTAAATCTTACTAAAGTTACTGAGTAGAATGTGTTTCTATTTTAAAATTTAGTAACTGTGACCTTGACCTTAGAACCCAAAAACACACTTCCAATCTAGGTTTTTTCATGCAATCTTGCTAGATAAAAAATATAGGTGAGTATAATATGAAGCGGAAATCAGTTTTCTATTTTAGTAACAATGACCTTGACCTAAGAATCCTTAAAGGCATTTCAAAGCTCCTTATATAAGTGCCCCCCCCCCCCCTATATACACAGTATCCAGCTGTGCTCCTGCAGTGTCCAGTCTGGGTCCATAGCCATTGGAGATAAAGTTATGCAATTATACATTGATCCTCTGTGATGGTAGCCCGCCTTATCAGTTTGTGTATCAGAGGTCTGACAGTCAACTCCCCAACTCCAAACATACACAGCATGGGGTTAATGGGTCAACATTCCTTTCCAAATGCCTTTAAATACAATCTCAAACTAGGTCTTCATGCAGGCTTTCTAAATACTAAATACCAAGTTTGTTCAATCCAGTCTTAAGTAAATTGGTCTATCTAATCTGTTATTAGCTGAAACCATTTTTACTATTTTCAGTAGTAACAGTGACCTTGACCTTGACTCGAAAATCCCAAGCTAGGTATTTATTTAAGCTTGCTAAATACAAAGTTTGGTGAAACTCGGTCTATCCAATCTTACGTTATTGGCAGGGAACCGTATTTCTATATTTAGAAGCAGTGACATTGACCTTCATCTGAAAACCTCCAAATGCAATCCTAAGCAAGGTCTTTGTGTAAGCTACCTAAATACCAAGTTTGGTCTAAATCGGTCAATCAAAACTAAAGTTAACGACCGGAAACCACCTGTTTGACGACGCCCGAAGCCATACCACCCCGTCATACACCAATCTAATAACCAGGTTTTTTGTTGAAAAGCTTGTTAAAAATAGGAATCATATGGGAAAATATCACAGATTTCCATATATATATACCTTTGGGATGCACGTATTTACACTATCAGACCGTCAAACGAAAGTTTGACATTATCATTTATATACTTTCTTCCAATGGTTCTAGTTTAATTCCCAGGTGAGGAAAATATAGCTTAACGGCTCTGGGGAATGTGTGAGGTTAGGACGTCCGTAAACCGGTTTAAACCGTGTTTTTGCTACTGACCGTGCCAAGGCGGTACTCTCTTTGTCACCCTTCCTTTTGTTTGCCTTGCGTCTTTGTGCTTGTGGTTTTGTTCATGTGGGGAGTGTTTGTCTCTGGTTCTTGTGTGTCTGTTGGTGTTTTCTGTGTTCATCTCGTGTGTGAGTGTGCGTTTGGGTGTGTGGTTGTGTGTGTGTATGTGTGTCATGCTGTCTATCGGTGTTTTGGTGGTGGTTGCGTCTTGTATGTGGCTTTGCCTGCTTGACTTTACTACTTTTCTATTAATAGCCGGGAATAAATAGTTAAATGCTCTGGGGAGAAAATTTGCAAAGTTTAATTTAATTAATTCAACGTTTATCTTTTACTTAATTATTCCAATTTCAGGCAAATTGTTGTATAAAGACCCACGTTTCTAGTATCATACCAAGTATTAGCGTATTAATTCAGTAAGGATTTAGATTTCCAACTAGCGGGGATCTCTTAAAGCAGTTGTAGATCTACTCGGTTTGCTGACAGGGCTCGTCGCGTGAAATCTACTGCCCCTGACAAGCCGGGTTAATTGGTTTTGCTTTGTAGTATAATAAAGCATTGTGCTGGAGTATCACAGACAGCATATCGTCCTGCAATCTTTTCTATACTTACATCAATAATTGTAACATGGCCTAATGTAAACTGCAGTGCAAATACGATACCTCGAATTTTAAAGGGTCGTATAAATTGCACAAGGATAACAGGAAGATATCGAGTCAGCCTATTTCTAATTTGGAAGCTTTCTCGATATTATACTTTAATGTAGGTCGAAAGTTATGTTGATGGCTCCTTTAGGAGCATTCTGCATTACTTGCGACCAGCATCAAGTTGTCGTATGTCTTTATAGATATGTACCGTGGTTTATTTTAAAACAATTCTGTATTACAAACTTTGGAAGGGACTAACTATTTTACTCGAGTTATATTCAAGTTATATTCAATCGAGTTATATTGAATCCGAGTTCGAGATATCGACGTTCAACTGTATCTTCGTAAATATAGTAAAGTTACATAAGGTAATATTCTATTCAATTTAAACAACGCATTTTTGAATTTCGACTAAAGATGGTCAAAATTACACATTTAATGGCAACTAACACTTAAAATATATTAGAACATTTTGTAACATCTTTGGGTTTAGTATATTAATTGTTTGTGCAACAGTCAGACGTGTTTTAAGTACTTAAAGGCAAACCATTTTCTATAAAAATATGCAAGTAAGTGCTAAATCAAATTAATAAGACTGGTGTTTTGTTGAGTAAATTGCTAAGATTCCACTTCTTTAACCCGGAGTGACCGTTGTTTTTTATTTTTACAAGAGAAACTTTTTAACACTTGCAATAGTATTATCACTCAAACCGACATTCATTCATAGTTTAGTTTTCGAATGATAATTATTTTATTTGTTTGTTCAAACGGTTCGTGTATTGATGTTTTCCCTCGATATTTCGACACTAATTCCCCACATAGGTGCAATGTGCATCGGTATATTTATGTTATATGCTGCGATATGTGACTAGTGACATCTAGATATGCTAAACGTAGCTAGAAATGTACAGATTGAGAATGAAGTGAACGGTTCCAGTAAATATACTGTCAACAGGGATGTGGCTAAATCTAAATGCAACGTACGCACCGTGGCTATAGGGATATGGGGCATGCTCTCTCGGGAAAGTTTATAACAGTGTACTTTGAAACCATTTTGATAAATAGAGCATTTGCTCTTATAGGAGCAACATTAATGCTTCATTTATCACAATGGTTTCAATAGATGACTTCAGAGGCGTCAAATGCGTCAAGGTGAGAGAATGGTTAAAGCTTACACGACAAGACAGAACGTCTGTCAAAGTCTACTCTTCGAACCTTCGAACTTTCGCGTTTTGCAAGCCACGCGCCTGTCCAAGTAAGCATTCATTCCACCTGTTCTTATTGAGTTTTTGTATATCGTCGCTGCAACACTGTCAACAATACAATGGCATATGGGCAAGGTTATTGTTAACATTTCTGTATTTGGTAATGCATACTCTACATATATATCACATTCTTTTGTCTCAAGCCATATACCTCACATTTTCTATTCTACAGAGATAACAACTTCTGTCTCAAGTCGTGCACGTCGACATCGCCTACTCTACAGAGATACCGCGTTATTCTGCCTCAAGCCATATACGTCGACAACGCCTATACTACAGAAATACCACGGTATTCTGTCTCAATCCACACACGTCGATATCGCCTATTCTACAGAGATACCACCTTATTCTGCCTCAGACCACACATGTCGACATCGCCTACTCTACAGTGATACCACGTTCTCCTGCCTCAAGTCACACTCAAGCTACTTTTCATGTGGTACCACTTCCTTCTGCCTTAACCTACACACGTCGCCTACTCTACAGAGATGACAAGTTCTTCTGCTTTTAAATAATTGTATCTTTTCGGAGACATGAAATGTTTATAAACATGAATGAATGTGATTAGCGTGAACAAAATACGTCGTGATAATTATAATAATAGTAATAATACTAACAAGCACATTCATAGAATTGATATACCCTGCCAAAGGTATTACCTAGTAAAACGACTAACAATGGGGGAGTCGGAGGAGAGGGTGGGAACACATTTAGATAATCAATTAAAGACAAGATGGGTCGCTCTACCAAGTTTTACTTGCCTTTGATGCAAACCAAAACCTTAAATAGACATTTTGACCAACTTTATTTATATTGGTCTAAATTACTGCTTTCTACGGCAATCTTTAATAATAGTGTACATGTTTTGATACTTAATGAGTCACAGAAAGTGAAATGTACCTTACTTTTTTAGAAAAAAGTATAAACATAGACTGACTGCCGCGTCTCCGGTGCGGCCTCTGATCCAGTCCACTACTTTTTGCATCAGCGGAAGTTTGTGTAGAGTTTATTCTAATATAGTAAATCATTACATATCCAGATTGGGTGTTGCATTGGGGACGCCGTTGCTGATCTGTTTCTGAACGATTTCCCAGTGATAAGAGATATTGAATTTTGTCAATCAGTTATAGAGATAGAGCAACAGACGAAAACCGGACAGACCGACGGACAATTTTAAGGATGGAAGACTGGCGGATGGACGGATGGAAGGACGGGCACACAAACCCAAACAGGTTCTGTCAATCCGTTACAGAGATATGGCATTGGACGGAAAATATGTGATGTTTATGTATCAAAGGGCAATAACTCCTAAATGCCGCCTGTGATCGGGAAAAGTAACACATGGGAACAATGCCCCAGTGATGACAAATATTCATGTCTTGTTTGGCATCGGATGGAAAAATGTGATTTTTGCGTATAAGAGGGCAATAACTACTAAATGCCGGAAGTGATCTGGAAAAGTAATACAGGGAACAATGCCCAAGTGATAACACACATTAATGTCGAGTTTCATTAAATTATGCCAATCTGTTACCAGAGATATTGCATCGGACGGAAAAATATGTGATTTTTGCGTATAAAAGGGCAGTAACTCCTAAATGCCGATCTGGAAAAGTAATACATGCGAATGATGCCCCAGTGATAACACATATTCATGTCGAATTTTGTTCGAAATAGCCACATAATCTGAAAACTAGCCACATAAATCCGGGAAAAGCAAAACATCTTTTGTTCTCATAGTCACATAAACAGGAATTGTTAGCGCGGACGGACGGACGGACGGACAAACCCAAAACATTATCCCTCTGGTAGGGGATAATGGCAGGGAATAATAATAATAACAGTAATAATAATAATGTTGATCATTGTGATTTTGATGAGTAGGAGGAGGACAGTGAGGAGTAAGAGGAGGATAAATGATTGTCGACATTCTGCTCGTAACAGAACGAAAACATTACCGATCACAATTAGTCGCCGTGACCGCGGCAAGTAGGACGTATTGCAGAGGGTTGCAATTCAAAAATAACAGTCTCTGGTTTTACTGCAAGCCATTCATACAAGACTTGATCGAGGCTATTTCTTTAACGATTGCCTCAAGACAAGATATTCTCCTTTTCATGCTACATACTATTTATCAAATATTTTGACACAAATACATAATCTCTAGCAAACACGTTTCACTGAATTCATCAAAATCCGATATATCATTCCTAAAATGTCTTCCTCCGTTGAGGCTTTTATTTATCAATGCATCAATATAAGTTCTAACTTAAACGGATATCTTTCTAAAAGCCCACGCGTTTAATGAAACCATGCTATTGCGACTTAAGTAAAGTAGTTTAGAAAAGGCGAAGTGGTGATATCAATTACTGATACGTCAATGCTAATATTTCATGAGCACAGGAGGTATTATAAGTAATGTCTCCTTGAACAAGTAATACTGGTAATTATTATGATTTACTGACGATGTTGATTTACATTGCATATGTACAGTAAAACCCCCTCTAAACCGGACGTTAAATTTGGTATAAATATCGGTCTTGGAGACAGGTGGCAGCTTCATCCAGGATGAAAGTCATGCAGAAAGCTCCTAGAGGAGCTTTCTGCATGATTTTCACCCTGCATGAAGCAGCCACCTGCCTAAAAATATTTGAATTCTTTTCTACTAGAATTCCGGTTTAGAGGGGTTTTACTGTATATTATTTAGACAGTTTTGAGAGTCAGTCAATTTAATTTGCAATTACAGTGGAACTTTGATATCTCGACTTTAAAAGACAAAACAAATAACTTCGAAAATAACGGGAGTTTGAGTCAATCTATTTCAAATCTGGAATATTTCTCGATGTGACATGTCGAAAGTAATGGTGGAAGCTCCTGTATGAGCTTTCAACATTATTTTCGACCTGCATCAAGCTGTCACGTGTGTTTCTAGGTACATGAACATGTACATGAACTTTATAACAATTCTGTAATGCAAACATTGGAGGCACCTATTTTTGTTGCAGAGTTATATTGAAGTTCGAGTTATCCGAGTTCGAGATATTATGGTTCCATTGCATCTGACTGCTTTCACAAATCATCCTGTATTTCAAAATTACATGATACTAGTATTTTATTTGGACATGATATGGACACTACAGGTTTGTAGAATGGGGAAATCAATACTGTCTACCATTCGTAAGGATATGTTACACGAAACTGTAGAAAGCTCACACACTTCGTGTGTTATCAGTCGAACTAGCTGATTTATTTACTTAATAAAGACCCACATTCACATTCGCAAACAACAAATAATACAGTTCTTATTCTACAGATTCTGTCTAAGTTTATGTTGAACATATGCCATAATGAAATTCCTTAAAGTAGTATGCATGGAGTCAGTCTCTCTTTTTTCTCATCATATTCACCAAGTAGTATTAACTCGTTCTCTCGTATAAACACCTTTTCGTACCTTTGCAAAAAGAGTAGATCCGACCAGGGTTTGATCTGTTTGCTTGTGATACCATAATATTATAATATATCTGATTCTATAGTTTCTACTTGTACCAAAAAATGTTCATGCTATCATAAATATCAGCGAATGAATATTCATGATGTCATTATATCTTACACAAATATTCATCAGGGAAAGGATTAACATTAATAAGCACCGCCTGTTCGACAGATTTGCTGCATCGTCAGTGAGTAATTTAAGTGTCATCATTATTTATAAAACTACGGACTAAACAAGACCTAAATCGTAAAGATACTACCGTGAGCACGTTTACACAGACTGGATCCCGATCATAAAGAAACTACCATGAGCACGTTTACATATAGACTGGGTCCCGATCATAAAGACACTACCATGAGCACGTTTACATATAGACTGGGATCCCGATCATAACGATACTACCATGGGCACGTTTACACATAAACTGGATCCCGATCATAAAGATACTTCCATGAGCACGTTTACACCTAGACTTGATCCTGATCATAAAATCACTACCATGAGCACGTTGACACATAGACTGGATCCCGATAATAAGGAAACTACCGTGAACACGTTTTTACACATAGACTGAACCCCGATCGTAACGTGTACTACCATGAGCACGTTCTTACACATAGACTGAACCCCGATCGTAACGTGTACTACCATGAGCACGTTTTTACACATAGACTGAACCCCGATCGTAACGTGTACTACCATGAGCACGTTTTTACACATAGACTGAACCCCGATCGTAACGTACTACCATGGACACGTTTACACATAGACTGAACCCCGATCGTAACGTACTGCCATGAGCACGTTTACACATAGACTGAACCCCGATCGTAACGTGTACTACCATGAGCACGTTTACACATAGACTGAACCCCGATCGTAACGTACTACCATGGACACGTTTACACATAGACTGAACCCCGATCGTAACGTACTACCATGAGCATATTTACACATAGACTTGATCCCGAAATTAACGATACTACCATAAGCACGTTAACACATAAACTGGATCCCGATCATAATGAAACAATCACGAGCACGTTTTTACAAATAGACTGGACCTCGAGCATAACTATATGCACGTTTACACATAGAATGGGTTCCAACCCTAACGAAACTACCATGAGCACGTTTACAGTGAGACTGGATCCTAATGATAACGGAACTACATAGAGCACGTTTACACATAGACTGGATCCCGATCGAAGCGATACGACCATATACACGTTTATATATAGACTTGATCCCGATCGTAACGATACTACCATGAGCACGTAAACACATAGACTGGATCCAGATCGTAACGATAACACCACGGGCACATTGACATATAGACTGGATCCCAATAGAAGGTCTGGTTACACAGATATCAAACTTATTATTACATTGCTCGCTTTGTTGGACCCAAACCACAAAATTGTAGTGTTTTTATAATCATTTGAAGCCAACTGTTTTATAATTGTTAACAAAAATTGGAGAAAGCAGAACAATATTCGAGCGCTAACTCAAATCGTTTGTTTCGACTTTATTCATGCGCAAACGACAACCAGAACCAAGTTATTATTAGCAAATAGTTATTTGCATTGCGCAATTACCATGGTAATCGGTTTAAATAAATCCCTTAAGCTTCCTTCAACTGTTCACTCACCTCTCTGGACCTGAAAGAGAAACGAGATGCCAAACAAATTTAATTTTACACGAATGATAGATGGACTATAATAATAGTTTTCTTCAACAGTGGCGTATAAGTTGATCCAAATAGTTATTTTATCTAACAAATGTAGGACGCAGACCACGTATGCTGTATCCTAAGAAGGTAAAATTGTTCAGATTCTTATTGCCGCTATTTATTACTGCCATACAAAAGAAATACGTGTGGATAATCTGTTTTAGATGTACATTGTAAAGTGTGTTAATTAGTTGATATTTAGGGCAGGTGACTGCTAAAAGAAAGGTGAAAGTAAAAGAGAACGCTCCTATAGGAGCGTTCTGTTTTACTTTCACCTTGCTTTAAGCAGCCACCTGCCTGTTACACAAAATACTTTATATAATTTAGTGGCCGTTATAGAGAGGTTTAACTGTAAAATATAGGGCGTGAAAAGTGTCCCCTCGACTGTTTAAGACAATAAACTATGCAGATAGATAGATATTCCTTTGTTTCCTCCAGTATAGAAGAGTACAACATGTAAAATAAACAATTGTGCAAACAGACATACATTTAGATCAGCAACGTGAAACAAGAAGCAACGCAATACATGAATATACAGAACCATACATACAGTTAATAGGAATGAATACCGACATATACATAGCAATATACATATATATTAATATATAAACACAAATATATATACCATTGAATACACACACGTATGTACATATATATGTACATATACATATGTATGTACCCACACGTTCGCGTATGTGTGTACGTGTATACACACACACATACACGTATATATAATTACCAAGCGTTACTATTTGTCCGATTATCTTACCTCTTACGAAACGAAATAAAGAGATATTTTACGGCAATTTATGATACAAAAGTTACAATATGCTACAATCAAAGATCCAAACATGCACCTCTTATGTATTTAACCCAAGATATACATTAAGGAACTTCAGTGAACTACAACCCGTATGAATTACACACGCCAATCGGATGCTATATGTTTGCATTAATATGTAGCCATATACATACACTCAGTCACTGATTACACATATATAGCATGTACAATGAACCAAAAACAACACAAATGCACATTACATAAGTGTACATTACAATGGCATAATGTACTTTCAGGACTGCCTATTTGTAGAATAATTTACCATACTGGTACACTTTATCACTGACATTATGGAAAAGTAAGTTTGCAACATACACGGTTACAATATACGTGTTTACATTGGTTTTGAAATGGAACGACCCATATGCTTTTAATTTTGAGTGATGTTCGCAGGAATTCCTTTGCCGATGCCAACATGGACGTGTATTTCCAGAAAGTTATATATTTGTCTGACATCAAAGTTCAAATGGATCAATGTTTTATTAGTCCTTATACTGGCTGCGAAAACTGTGAAAAAACATGTCTGCTCAAAGCGGATCTGCAGCAAGTTTGACTACTTCCGATTCAATTAAGTTTTGGAGAAAATATTGACTACATGTCATGACAAAAGCTTTGGAAAAGATGTTGACCGAGAGTCAAATAGCTCGGATCCCGATGAGACGCGGAGTTACTCGGATTCTGATCTGGATGCAAACTATTTGCAGACGAGTCTAATGTCACCGGTAGCTTGCTGAGCAATTTTTTTTTACATTACTTTACACCTACTACATTTTCAAACTCCTAGCGATAATCAATCAGTCTACAAACATGCTATCAGGGCGTCAAACAGTTTGATGATTCACCGATTTATTCGTCGTCTCATCTGGATCTAAACTGGTTGCATAGGTAGGCCTAATCACTCGTCCGCCCACTGTACGCTAAATGTTACTCCATTTAGTTCGATTCTCGTGATTAACCATTTTCTCCACAAATACGCCTTTATACGTTTAATATCAAACAAAAGTATCTGATCTTGGTATAGAGATAGAGAAAAATAAGATCATAAGAATCGAGAGTCGATATATTAATTCAAACAGACATGATTATTCTCCTTGATCAAATTCGACGGTTCCGTCGTCTCGGTTTCTATATTCAGATAGGGCTAACGTCATTCATAAATCGATGGAATTGAACAGGCTATATTTAGGTCTATGACAATCACCGCCCTTATTAGAGTGTATCAATCAAATTATCATGATATTAAAAATAAAACATTTATTATCTATCTGTCAATCTTTGCTTCCTGGCTTGATTTTCTCAAAAACGCGTTTCGCCAGCGGTGATTTAAATTAATAAAACTAATAAATCAACGTCACTTTGTATGTGGCCTCAGTGGCGTAATCGGTAAGCACGACGTCTCTAGAGTGATTAGAATTGACTTTTGTACGATTAGGCGCGGGTTTGAATCCAGCTATAGTCATTTTGTTTTTTCTTCTTTTTTCTTTTTTGAATAATAATTATTTTTGTGAATTTTCTGTTAGATCTATTCCGTCAACATGATTTTTATGCATATTTACAGAAAATTAAAATAGTTCCATGGTTATAGAATCATTACGCCCATCTACTAACCTAATAAACCTTCTACTACCGGAAGTAACCTAATAAACCTAACTTTATCTGCACCCCCTTTATTATGTCACTAGAGAAGTCTGGTGACTGGATAAAAATAAACTTAGGTACCTGATCTTGATCTACTGTGTTTCCAAAGGCGTGAAAATGCATTAAATGGTTTAGACATTTCAAAGATATCATGGAATAAAATATATGAGTACAAAGCATGATATTGTGTTTGCATCAAATGACAACAACGATTATTATTGTAACAAAATGTAAAACAACAGCTTGAGAAAGACAAATCAAACAAGCATTTTAATCTTGTTTGAAAACAAAACGAGTCAGCGAATTTGTATCTTAAAGCTTTTCCTTCTTAGACAGTATTAACACAACTGCGCCCCGAGAATTTAATTCCAAAGATTAATACGGTAGTTATATCTCCAGAAACGTGGTAAATATGGCTAAAATGAGATTTAGTCGCTGCCTCTAGTTAAGCTATCTGCTAACAAAAATCAAAAATGGAAAATGCAATTTAGGAAATAATTGCTGAAACTACTCACGGAGACAGTGAACACGATTGAAAGTTGTAAACAAAACTTGCCTGTCGGCAACAGGAGGAATTATTTAAAGAATGTGTAAACGTTTACGATGTTTCGCTTAACTGAGTTTTCTTTTTGGCAAAATTCTGTTAGATCTGTGTTGACGCTATTCAATACGATAACTAAATCATTTCATTGCATTCACCATTTAAATCAAGGTACAATTGAACCTGTCTTAGCCCATTCCCACTTAGGCTATTTTTAGACCTTACTTCGTTGATTAAATCTACCAAAAAGGAACATTAACTAGAGAAAAAAATCAGAATTGTGTAGTTTTGAAACCATTGTGATGAATAGAGCATTTGCTCCTTTGGAGCAAATGCTCTATTTATCACAATGGTTTCATAAAGGGATTTTTTACAGAAGCGTCAAAAGGCGTCAATATGCGGGAATGGGTTAAACAGTCATCAAAATGGGGTCTAAATATTGGTCTGTAAGACAGGATGTAGCTTAATGCAGGTCAAAAGTAATGCCGATAGAGCTTTCTGTATTACTGTTGCCCTATAATAAGCATCCACCTGGTTTGTAGAATCCTCTGTTCAATAAATGAATTCTATTTAAATGTTCAATTCAAACAGTACATATTCTTCAGATCTAGGTGAATCCATTCATCATTTAACACATTACCCCCTAGAGACGCATTTTGCGCCTCTATAAAATTCACATTGTGAAACCATTGTGATAAATAGAACATTTGCTCCTATAGGAGTAAATGCTCCATTTATCACAATGGTTTCAAACTACAAAATTCTAAAAGTTTCCTTTTCTCTAGTTAATGCTCCTTTTCGGTAGATTAATTAAAAAAGGTTAGGTCTAAAAATAGCCTATGAGGTAATGGGTTAAGTGGTAGTCTCTGCTTGTAACGCGCTTTAACCTTTAGCCTGCTGAGCAAATTATTTTTACAGAATTTTTCAACTACATTGTACTACATTTTTAAAATTCAAGCTTTAATCAATTTGTCTACCAAAATGCAATCAGGATGTCAAACAATTTGGTGTGACCATTCAAAATTCGAGAAAACAGAAGTTCGAGTCATCCCATTTCTAATCTCGTCATCCCATTTCTAATCTCGACAAGTTCTCAATTTCACAGCTCAATGCATGTATTGTTATATTTTCTGGTAATTCGGGATCTTTAGTTTCAATGTTATTTGTTTCGAAAATTGAATACCACTTAAGCTGGTGCTAGGGGGCGTGAGCAGTGTTGCCCTTTTCATAACTGCTCATGAATAGACTCGATAAGACCGAGTCTGCAATTTTCTCTTTTTTGCATTGCTGCTTTTGCTTTCGATGGATCTCCTAATTTAAAAATTAAGTAATGTTGAAGATTCAGCATTACTTTAGATCTACACTGAGCTGTCACATGTATTTCTAGTTATGCCTTTTGATACATTTTAGAAACATTCTGTAATTCAACTTTTGGAATGACCGAACATTTACTTCGAAGTTCAAGTTATTCGATTTCGAGATTCGCCAATATATTATCATTATTTGGGTGACGTTTTAGTTTCGATACTGTTGAAAATTGGCCAATACTATTATGTTGTACAACAAACAATTATAAGTATATGCTGTTATGTTGTACAACGAACCATTAAAAGTATCGACGTATCAAACGCACATTTTTCGATATAATTTGAAATTGAACAGAACAAAAACCGTGTGAATTGATTTTTACTCCAAACATGCGTTTTATGGAAGAGACTTTCATTTTAAAGGAAGATGCCAAGACATACTGTGTTATAACTAGATGAATTAAAATCGACGACTTACAGAATAATATAATCTCAATTACACTACGATTATGACTTATTTCAGTTACACTGTTGATGACTTATCTCAATTACACTCTTGATGACTTATCTCAACTACACTGTCATGATGACTTATCTCAATTACACTGTCATGATGATTTATCTCAATTACACTGCGATGCTGACTTATCTCAACTTCACAGTGATAATGACTTATCTCATTTACTTTGCGATGATGACATTATCTCAATTACACTGTTTTGATGACAAATCTCATTCAAGCTGTGATGATGACTCATCTCAAGCATAGCTTACAAAATTTCTGCTGTACGTCTGTGTAAAATGTCAGCCTTTGTCCCGAACAATGCTTTGTCAAAATGTAACTAAACTTTGTAAGAACATGATCAACATAGATTCGAAATTACGAAAATCACTCAATATTCATATTATAAATCTGCCAACCAATTGACATCAAATACGACATTAATCTTTGTTTTCCAAGAGAAGAATTGATAAAGGAAATGATGTGATATTGGACATGAAAAGGGCGTCAATACTCTGTCTCCATATCGTTGGCCGAATCCTCCTCTCGAAAACCTGGCGTCTAAACACCTCAAGGTTAATATCCTTATACAATAAACCCTCGATAATTCAATTTTTCAATAAAGGTTTTAGATGTTTGGGCCAGAGTACTGATAATGCAGAGTGGTAGTACTGATTAAGCTGCATAGTGTCAAATTCTATCGTCTGCTAACTTTGTCTTCTGCTACAATTTTCATTTTTTCATTTTCTTCAATTGTGTTTGTTTGTTACGCAGAGGAAAGAACTATAGACACCGGAAAAGGCAGAGCAAGAACGATGCAAAAGCGGAGAGAAAACCAAGAAGAGGGCAACGTTTGTTTCAAACCCGTACACGTTTTCAAAACAACTCCTGGGTAAAAAGAAACCCGGGGACCTAGAAACCAGTATGGAAACCATCAAAGCATACCTAGAAAATACCCACTGAGAGATCACAGACTGAGAGAATACCCATGGATTGGAACCAGAGCTACCGCATTCAACCCTACTAGATGCACGGGAGCGAACTTTCTCGGAAACAGCAAGGACTGGCTCAGCTCCAGGATCAAACTGAATCCAGTACAATGTCTACAAGATGTGCTCCAGCTTACTGCATAGACTGTGGCAGCCTCTGAAAGTAATATGGAGGAGAGAAAGGGTACCAGAAGAGTGGCAACAGGTAGAAGGAATTTTCACATCCACTGAGAAGGACTTAAAACATATAGATCAGTTCAGGACAATCGCATTGCTTAACGTGGAGGGAAAGCTCTTCTTCGATGTTCTAGCAAGACGAATGACGGCATATCTTACACAAGAGTACCGCATACGGTACATAATACGCCCACTTGCAAACTTTCTCTGATTCAACATGCCTTATAAGTGTTGACATTTTCTAATCTGTGCTTCAGAAGTTGATTTCCATATTAAGGTGATACTATTGTTAAAAAAAAATTAAGTGAATATCTTATTAAATAAAAAAGTTAAATAAAAAATATCCTCTGATTAAGGCAGCAATGAAGCAGTGTCATATTCCAGATCACGTCCAATGGATTGTGAATGAAGCAGCGTTTTACTGTTGGGGACAAGATGACAGCATGACAGAAGTTAGAGAAGGGAATCGTTACAGGTTGTACACTCTCAGTCGTCCTGTTTGTTTAGTATAAACATATTTTATTTCTATATCTCCGGAATAGTAGTAAGATGGAACGTTATAATTGCTAAAATTGTTTCGCAATGATTTTTCAAATGAGCTTGAGGTATTTAAATTTCTGGTATCTGGACTGATGTTATTCCATAGTGCTACTGAAGACGGGGTGCACGATTTTTGGAGACTGGTGTTCGTGAGAAAGGCACTTCTGTACCATCGCTATTTCTTAATGGATAGTTGGTTAGCTCTCTTACTTAAGATGTAACAAAAGTACAAAAATGAGTCATGCTTCCTAGGAAACACCACATACAAATCACTGATATATTATGGAACCAGGTTATGAGAGGCCTTATAAACGAAACGAAGCTGTGGTAACTTTCGTCGACTGTTTGTGATGGGTATGAACCTCCTCATCAGCCTAGCAAACAAGGAAACCCGAGGACCGAAGACGGCATCTAGGGCGTGCCTTCCGCAAACTGAGGCTACATGGATGACCTGACAACCACTACCCAGACACGTGTGCAGGCAAGGTGGGTGCTGTCGTCGTCGGACAGAGCAACAACCTTGGCTAGAATGAAATTCAAGCCAAAGAAGTCCAGAAGTCTGGTCATCAAGAAGGGGAATGCCACAAATAGGTTCAACCTCCAGGTTCAAGAAGACATTTCATCCATCATGGACAGTCCAAACAAGTGTCTGGGCAAATGGTATGAAGCTAACCTGAAGGATACAAACAACATTCAGCGCATCAAATCCCAACTTCAGGAATGGTTGAAACAGATAGGCTTAACTGGACTACCAAGGAAATATCAACGACAAAAGTGGAGAGTTTGGAAAGAACAAACAGCCGACAGCTAAGACAATGGCTGGGTGTCCCACCTAGTTTCACATAGGTATATACGGGAGAACAAACCAATTACAGATCCGATCGTCTTCCCTGACAGAGGAGTTCAAAGTTTGCTAAGAAGCTGTCGAAAGCAGGAAGATGAAAAAATCCGGAAAGCAGACATTGAAACGCGGACTGGAAGAAAATGGTCAACAAGCCAAGCGGTTACCCAAGCTGAAAGCCGACTCCGGCACAAAGACATAGTTGGCCCCACTGCTGTTGGACACCAATGGCTAGGCAGCGCAGGGTCAAAACGATGGAGCACGGCTGACAACACGGAGAAGAGAGACATGGTGAAGAATGAAATTCGCCTAGGCGAAGAAGCGGATAGAACGGCAAAATCAATGGCCATGGGTGTCAAGGGAGTATGGACAAAATGGACTACAACAGACAGAAATCTAACATGGGCAAACATATGTCGCTATGAACCACTGAGGCTAGCATTTATGCTCAAATCTGTTTATGACCTGTTAATGTCACCTGCCAACTTGCACAGATGGGGGCTGAAGGATGACCCAAAGTGTCTGTTGCGTGACAGGAAACGATCCATGGAACATGTACTATCGGCATCTAGTCCATCACTATCTCAGGGTCGCTACTGATGGCGACACGACTGTGTGATGTGCGACACTGCAGACATCCTGGAACAAGAGTACCGCATACGGTACATGATACGCTCACTTGCAAACTTTCTCTGATTCAATATGCCTTATAGGTTTAGACACTTTTTAATTTGTGCTTCAGATCTTGATCTCCATATTAAGGTGATATTATATAAAAAAGAATGAAGTGAATATCTTATTAAATAAAAAGTTTATGGCCATCCTCATATTTGCAGATTTTTGTAAAGTGCATCAGCCATAACTCTGTAACGACATATTGAATTAACCTCAAAATCAACTCAGCTTCAGATTTTGTTGCATAAAGCATTTGTGTGAAGTTTCATTAATATCCTTTTAACAGTTTCCCCAGAAAACAACAGACAAACTAAAAGTTTACCGACAAACAAAGCAAAAAAAGTTCAAGGGCCATAACTTTAAAATACAATGACATAAAAAAACGCAATATATGTGAAAATCCATATTAAGGTATTATCAAATAAAAAATGAAAAAATTATGGCCATCCTCATATTTGCATGTAAATGTACATGTATTTGCATTATTTATTTTAATTGCAAGGGCCATAACTCCGAAACGACAAATGAAATGAACCTCAGAATCGACTCAGCTTCAGATCTTGATGCATTTAACATTTGTGTGAAGTTTCAGGAATATGTGTCTAATAGTTGTCCGAGAAAACAGCGGACAAACAAAATGTTGACGGACGAACGAAAGAACAGACGGACGGACAGGGCTTCGCAAATATACGACCACCTTTATTAGGTGGGCGTATAAAAAGGGAGGACCAAGAAGAAAAAGAAACCGAAACCCCAAGCTATTCAATTCGTGAAGGAAGGGTGGACTCTTCCTATACCGAAGCACTCCGCAAGATCCATCCTTTACGAGTCGGACCAATGGTAGATGCCGGTTGACCTAAAAAGAAACTGATCTTCCCAAACATTGACCAGACCACACAAATATCTTAGATTGTGATATGGTCTGCTTATGATTGAATTGACAGTCCCTTAGGAATCTCGATGCGAAGCATACGAACTGGAGATATCAAAGTATGCAGACCAAGAGGAGCAATGTAGAGCATGGGATGGCGTATTTGGCTCTACCCTGTAGAAATAGGAGCGAGAGATTTCCCGTCACAATCGCTGTGGAGAATGTTTAGCTATCTGGATATCAATGGGGGAGAGAAGAAACGTGTCGTAGGAAAACTAAGGCGAACAGCAGAACGGGTGCTAGCTGGTTTTGAATGAAGAGGGATGAAAAGAGCTGGAAGTCAACCACCGACACGTAGTGACTGATCAACACTACGGACCGGTCGTCTGGAGTGTGTCCTGGGATTAAAGGGTTGAAGCACTTCACTTGGTACACTTGGTGATGAATGGTTCTCGGCTGATGAAGTCAGTGGCTACAACGGACAACCTTGGTGATATGTTAATCCGTATTTGATACCGGCATATGTTTGTGTTAATTAACGCCCGTTTCTGCTCACTGTGGGCTAATTGGATGTCCCAAAGAGAGGGAAAGGGTACAGAGAAACACGATTGCATAGTACAGAAAGAAACAGTCGCACCTGCATCTGTTTGCACAGGTAATCAAGATATGACATTGGCATCCATATAGTTAAAAAGCAATAATGGTACTTATTTGAATGATCGAAGTTCTATTGTATTTTTCGATATAGCTTCCTACACGTTCCTTATCGTTTTAGTTCTGATTTAGGAAGGTTATTAAAATACAGTTTTACAATTGTATGTGTAGAAAAACAACTCGTGCAACGAATCATTCATGTGTTTTCCATGCTCCTCTCATGACATTTTCAAGTCGCCGAAGTCATGTCACGTGACTTCATGTTACGCATGTTTTGATTGGCCGTTGACGAAAGCGAACTATCCAACCTTGTTCGTGATACATCGGAAAACTATTGCCATTTTCCGCCCGTCCAATGAAATAACGCGTACCAAACGCTGCTGCTGTATAGTAACGTTACCAAAGTTTGACTTCCTGAAAATTATATCAGCTGCAGTCGCTGAAAACCGCCGGAAAGACGGTAAAACCAAGTTTCGTGTAAGATCCTAGTAGGAAAGTTCTTTTCATTGAATATTTCGCTGATGTGAATGCCACATTTTGTTGTGTTTGACGTATAAGTAATCGTTTCAAGGCTGTCAGCGGTTCGCACTCAGGGACGAGGTCGTGTCCGCCTAACCGAATTTGGCCATTTTGTTCATGTTTCTGATGCCATGGTAAGTTTATTCCCTAAGTTGTCCGTGAAAATCCTTGCATATTCGAATAAAAACATGTCTTTGCTTACGGAATAGCTTTGTATCTGATCGAAATCGGTGCAGTTCTTGCAGTGCGAAATCTTTAAAGTTGTATTATGCGCATTTTTCATATTAATCAATCAGCACAAGAAGCTGAACACGTACACATACAATGAAAATAATGCTTACAACCCATTTTCCGACAGGATATATTTTTTCAGCTAAATAGTATCGCTATTCGAATACTGCTAAATTCTTTAAAAGGAGCCTCCTTTTTAGAAACGGGGATTTGTACGGAAATCAGATCTGAATGACTCCGTTTCTATTTCGGAACAACCCTTTGAATATCAATTAGGTTGTTATTACATGCACAATAGCTGATACTGGTTGTTGGCCTACATATAGATGGGATGATTATTCCCGGTATGTAAATTTGAATCTTACAACAGATTCCGGTCAATGGCGAACGCTGTTCCGTTGGTTTCCGTAGCAACCATTTTTCGTTTTTTTCGAGACAAACAACCATTTACTAACCGTGCTGTTTAGTGTTAAGGTACATAGATTCCGATTCTGAAGTTAGTTTGAAACGCAAAATTTGCGGAAATTTGTGCATAATACATGTATATCTTTAAACTAGAGGAGTGGGTAATTTGGATCTTTTGTAGTCGGATCCCTTCTTACTATATATACATAAACTGACTCAAACGTGTCTTGCCCCTGTGTGGAAAATTGCCTTTACTCCATAAATATACCTTTATGCGCCCTTGCAAATAATAGAGTAGACCCAGATCAGACGGTCCTTGTAGGAGTCGTCTGACCAGGGTCTGCTCTGTTTTTTATGATATAACAGATATTATTCTACAGTTTCTGCCATGGCCAGAATATATAAATATATGACATTTATCTAATTAATTTCCATTATGGCAGTATTTCGTATATGAATATTCATGGAATAAAGTGTTATTTAAAGCGTCGTTGTACGCAGCTTTACAAGCACGGGCGTTAGATTCATTTGTATATTATATTGGATCATATTTTTCTCTATATTCTATAGCATGTCGTTTGAAACAAACGTGTGCTAGATCGAAAAGTAATAACATTTGATTAAACCACTTTCTGATTATTAGTTTCTTATTATTGTAATGGTAGCAATTCGTTCAAAATAAGTTTTGATTTAAATTTGCTAAAAATCGTTTTAGGCATCTGATCGTGAATCATAAGCAACGGCAATACATGTTAGAAGAGAAAATGCAAATGAAATAAGCGCACTACAGTAAACCCTCTCTTTAACGGTTTCTAAAGTGTGTTAATTAGTTGGTATTTAGTACAGGTGGCTGCTTAAAGCAAAGTGAAAGTAAAACAGAACGCTCTTATAGTTCTGTTTCACGTTCACCTTTCTTTAAGCAGTCACCTGCCTTTAACACAAATTAATTAATGTAATTTAGTGGCCGTTATAGAGAGGTTTTACTGTAGTTGGTTTACAATAAAAGTAGCGGCAATGATTCGCTATAATTCAAGTTTATTCGTAATCACTTTACTGCACGAAGATCAGGAATAGTAAAATTCCTCTAAACCGGACGTCCAATTTAGTATAAATATCAATCTTGGAGACATGTTGCAGCTTAATGCAGGGTGAAAGTCATGCAGAAAGCTCCTCTATGAGCTTTCTGCATGACTTTTATCCTGCATTAAGCAGCCACCTCACTAAAAATATCCAATTCTTCTCTACTACTATTCCGGTTTAGAGGGGTTTTACTGTATTTGAAAACTATATGTCGGACAAATTACAGGAAACGGTATGCTTACGTATACAATGGTTGGAAATAATACTGAACCATGCTGATCAGAAAGCTTCATATTTAAAAAAAAAAAAGAGAACACCAGAAGCTGATAGTATGTTTGTCTGTCTGTCTGTCAGCCCGTCCGTCAATACCCCCGTCAGTCAGTCCGTCCGTCTATCCAACCGTCTGTCCGTCCGTTCATCCATCCGCGTGACCGCCCGGTTGCGTGTCCGCCCTCGTATCCGTCCGTCCTCATTCTACGAGCAGATAAGTAGTGATAGTCCACAAGCTGTATTTGGCAGAGATGTAAAGCAATATTTATAGAATTATGTCATATATAAATAAATAATAAAATAAGACCTACAGCAGAAGATACAGCATACCAACTCAAAATTTACTCTAAAATAAGTAGCCTTAATCATGCGCACGACGCCATTTACACTGAGTACCCTTCACTAACACCAATAACTATATTAGATATATAAAATACAAACAACATGTTTTTCTCATAGAGGCTCTAGAATTCTTTCACACATAAATTAATATAGATAAAGAATTATAGCAAATTGTACAGCATCGTTACTGTTAGATGCATTGCTTCAATCGCCCGCTCGCCAAAAAATACACAGACAACAATATCATTAAAATACATGCAACAAATGTTTGTTTTCTTCGTAGAGTTAAAATACAATAGATATTGAATCGATTCACATAAAGTGAATATAAATAATGAACTTTATCAATAATAGGCATCTTTACTCTTCGATACTCAACCTCGATCGCCAACACGTCGCCCATTTCCAAATTTAGCAATAAAACAACAGTAACTATAACATATATGCTATAAATCCCATGGTTTGTTTTTATCTACATGTAAAATGGTACCAATAGAATCATTTATGTACTAAATGAATAGAAGTAATGCCACAAGGACAAAATATACAGCATCTTTATAAGATGGTACCCAGTGGTACCCATTTCAGGTACTCTGCATTTAGATCGCGCCTTTTCAAGGAACGGAATAGTGGTTTGTTCTTATTTATATTTTCACGTTATGTTGATTTTATATTTTTGAAGTTACATGAATAAAGACAAGACCTTTCTATTATACTGTGTGCTGGGCATTTTGAGTTTTGACGAACCCCGCCCTCTATATATGCATATAAAAGACCAAAATTGTCTTTTATCTACATATATAGGGGCGGAGTTCGTCAAATGTCAAAAGGGCCAAGCACCTGTGACCTAGGCGTACCCATTCTACGATTAAGCTTCTGAAACACAATTGAGTAAGATATATTATACTGAAACTTGACTGATATTTGCGGTGTCGAACTCGGGACCCTCGACTACAATACAAGGGGACATGAGTTCGGTCTCCCAACGGACCAAGACCGTGATTTTATAAACCTAAGTCCGATGTATCAGTGCTTTACCATGAGCATCTAAAAGAACCAGAGAAACTCTATCGATAATAAGAGTAGGAAATTGTGCATGGGTTTCAAATGTACCTCCCTATCTAACATGTACAAACAGACAGAGACAGACAGACAAACAAAGAGACCGACCGATCGACAGACAGCCAGACCAACAGACAAAAATGACATGACACATAAATACTTGAATAGCTCTGATCTAATATTTCGACCACTAAGGACCTTTTTAAAAGATTATAATGTCAAAATACACGTCACATTTTTGTTACATACATTCAGCCATAAAACCAAAGAAAATCGATTATTTAATCAACAAACGTCATTTTTACAGCTGTTTTTGTTTAATTATTTGAGAAATGTCGCGCTATGCGACTATTTTGGAGGAGGATCTGAAAAGATTGGACAATGAAAAGTACTTCACGTGTAATGAATAGAAGTGTGAAGCTGTTCCGCGATTTAAAGTACCGAGTATAACTTTTGTTTCGAAATATTTATTGTTTCCATTGAATAAATAATTTTGCAGACAAAATTGATTGTGCTGTTCGGTATAATAAAATAAATATCACATCCTATGGAAAGCGACAGCATGTATTGTCAACCCTCGGAATAGCAATGTACATCTCGGCTGACGCCTCGGTGACCATTACCAGCCTCGGGTTGACAATACGTGCTGTCGCTCTCCATAGGATGTGATATTTATATAATGTTGTGTAAAATTGGAAAACAGTATTGACCAACATTTTAGAGTTTAAATGTAATCGTGATATGATCAAAATGGATATGCAGTAAAGCCTCTTTAAACTGAACGTTCACAATAGTATCAAGACCGGTCTTCAAGACAGATGGCAGCTTAATGCAGTGTGAAAATCACGCAGAAAGCTTTCAAAGGAGCTTCCTGCATGACATTCACCCTGTATTAAGCAGCCACCTGCCTAAAAAGATTTTTTTTTCTTTATTCAAATTCTGGTTTAGACGGGGTGTACTGCATTCAAAGATAAAACGTAATTTAGAGTAATACTTCGATTCCATTTAAGTCATAAAATATTTAAATTCTGAAATAGCTGTCTTGGAAAGGTAATGGGAAATTATCTAAGAATCCAAAGAAAATTGCAATTTTACTCTTAGTTCCATTGAATATCTTCCACGATTGTTAATATCATCTAAAGGAATTTACGGGAACACCACCTCACTGCGAACAATGATATATATTGCGTATTGCAATGTATGCCCTCTGAAACATGGTATAATCAGGTACTACATAACGGATCTAGGTTGTAGGTCGGCATAACGTGTTATGATAACATCCGTTTTATCCTATTCCGTCATAGGCTACTTTTAGACCCAACCTCTTTGAATGAATCTACCAAAAAGGGTCATCTACTAAATAAAAGGATTTTTTTTAAAACCACTGTGATAAATAGAGCACTTGTTCCTATGGAGCAAATGCTCTATTTATCACAATGGTTTCAAAAAGTGACTGTTACAGGCATTTAAAGGCGGCAATATGAGGAAATGAGTTAAGAATCAAGGAGCTACAGGGTTTCTCCATAAACACTTAAGTATTCGATTGTTGTGGAGGAAAGAAAATAGGTTGTCTTAGATTAACACAAACACTGGCAACTAATACAACTTAAAACAAGGAAACTGCTAGGTTAAATTACAATATCTGGCGGATGTAATTGCTGCTGTCATTACGTAAAACAACCATTTCATTTATTTTCGTATATAAATCAGTGCGTATAAATATATATTTCTTCGAAAGTAATCGTGTGAATTGAAACGAAACGTCAGTGTTAATGTTTGCAAATACTGGTGCAGTGGCGTGGGAGGAAAATTGATTATATATTGATCTGTTTCTCGGTAGTAATATTTGTAATTTTCTCACATAGCCCATGCATTTTCACAATATTTCTTATGCTATATATGACATATACGAGATGTATTAGTAATGTATTAGTGTATACAACCGTATACAGCAAATATCAACAAATGTATAGTAATATTGAAGTTTAAGTTCGCTTGAAGCATTCGATCCAATTCTATTCGTACCTTTGATGATAATGTGATTGCAGTAATGTCGAGAAATAAAAGCATATTTCGAATTCGGATAACTCGAACTTCGTAAGACTCGAGTTAAAAATTCGAACCCTTGCAAAATGTGTAATATAATTCACAACTGCACATACATATATATAAAGACATGCAACAACTTCATGCATTGAAAAGCGTATTTATGGAGTAAAAGATTAACACACAACACCCCGCGAATAAGACAACCATTACTCAGTCCCTAAGGTAGTAATCTTACCAGACTCGTTGTACATGTATAGCACTACTGGTTCGGAAATATACCCTGCATTAGATAACTTACAGACCGGTTTAGTACAAAGAAAATTGAATTAACCCGTCCTCATATATGAAATCGTCAATGTAAATTACCAAACACATCTAGATTTGAAACATGTTGATACATAGTACATAACTAATGTATATAATTGTGTTTATATTGTTTGTGGACCATATTGAAAATTGGTTGTTACCAAATATGTAATCCACGTAAAATAAATATAATTATTATGTAATCCACGTAAAATAAATATAATAATAATTATTATTATTATTATTATTATTATTATTAATAATCTTATTATTATTATGGCATACTTGTATAAAGCTTTATGAGACCTGCTAGGGAACTGTTTTGTGATATAACTTACTTTCGTCTGACTCTCCTGTCTGTATATGATAAACGATAGAGTTCATAGCATTTTGACCGTTATGGCGCATGTCTCCTAACTGCAGCATACAGATTTGTATTACAATGAAAACAGTTGACAAATAGTTCAACTGAAGAACTTCATTTCTATCGATGTGCACCCATCAATAATTGCCTTTTATGGAATATTGAGTACACATACAATCTGCACTATTACATGAATTGCACAGCTATATGTAATAGCGTGCATTTAAACAACATACAGTAAATCTAATCAATAAGCATGATGTCATTATATTTAACATGCATATTCATGTAAAGGATTACATTTGAGGACCGTTCTCAGAATTCTGTTAAATGACTGACATTTTGTTTTATTGCCAATTGCATGTTGTGTTTCTTGTTAGTCTTATCCTGTCTCGAATGTTGAAGTGAAGTGTCGGATACAATTTCCTCACGGCTTTGTTGGACTGACAATGAGACGTAAACGACAGCACCAGTAAAGAGCAATATATACATAGGATGTCGTTGGCGTCAATTAAATGAGACGCGTTGACAAGTGTTTGTCAGCACTGTATCTATGGGAAACTAGCGTAGTGCTTCAATTGTCAGAAACTCTAAAACTATAAAATATAAAGCATTATCATGCTAAGCGTGACGGCTGTTATTAGAAGAGATAAGACACGTAAATTGTAACATTCTCAAGAATAGATCCTTCATTTCTCCACCAAACCCTTTACTGTGACCACTCTTTAGAATCGTCTCGAAGAGATGATTCTAAAGAGTGGTCACAGTATAGAGTTTGGTGGAGAAATGACGATTTTAGTACATAGAACCCTCATTATGCCGGCATTCGTTACAACGGCACCCTCGTTATAACGGCAGTATGCATTGAAACAAAATTACCGTTAACTCCTTGAAACAACCACTAAATAAATAGGTGCAATGCCAATAAGACAGGTGATCGCTTAATGCAGAACACAAGAAGTGCAAAAAGCTCCCAAAGGGAGCTTTTTGCACTTCTTGTGTTCTGCATGAAGCGTTCATCTGTTGGTACTAGTTTAAAACTGCCCATATGGTTCCTTTCATATTTAAACTCGCTATAACAGCAACCCCGTTATACCAGCAAAATGTCTGGAAACAAACACCCCCGTTGTAACGAGGGTTCGCTGTATTTGGTTACGCACCTTATCGGTAGCTCTGACTGGTTGCATAAAGAGCAGACCCCGAGTAACCCAGTCCCATAAAGATATCAGTGGCTTGGCACTGGCCAATAGTTTTTCAAAAGGTCTTCCGAAACTTTAGTAGAAATTGTTTCGTTTGCACGATAAGGGTAATTGTTTATTATAGGTCAAACATAATAATACAGAGAAAGTATATTTAGATCTAAATATAGTTTAAGTAGATTACTCGAAGTAAAAGTTTGGTCCTTCCAAAATTTACAATGCAGAATTGTTCTAAAATTATTATTATCATTATTATTAGCGCTTCACGTGAATATATTGCATGTACAAAACTGTACATAGAATGCGTATAGAATATTTAAAACTAATGGAGGTTAAGGTAGAGATATCGATAGGAATAGTAAACTGGAATTAATTTAAGAATCATAGATAAAACAAAATCATCCTTTTCTGTAAGTTTTTATGCCCATAAATCAAGGGAAATAGACACATACTGTGACTATATATTATTGTTTCGACCCACTAATGTCACCAAAACTCAAATTTAACATTAAATGTACAGTGTCAATCCGTCATATAGTAAGAACCATCTGGATTGGGTTTATGTATGGCATACAGCCCTTTAGCATAAAATATTGCCTTACATATGTTGAACAATAGGTTAACAGAAAAGGTCAATTTTGTAGCTAATGCATATAAACTTCACAATACAACCGTTACAAACAAACCACCCATATATACAGCCAATATGCAAATGCATCAAGTGCTACGCATATCTAGAAACACATGTTGCAGAAGCTTTCAACATTTCGTTAGATCCCCTAGTGACGCATCTATAAAAGTCACTTTACGAAACCATTGTGATAAATAGAGCATTTGCTTCTATAGGAGCAAATGCTCTATCTATCGCAATGGTTTCAAACTACAACATTCTAAATTTTCCCATTTTCTAGTTAATGCTCCATTTCGGTAGATTTATTCAAAGAGGTTGTATCTAAAAATAGCTTATGAGGTAATGGGTTAAACTGTGAACATGAATAATTGTCGAGATAAGAACTCGGATGCACCGAACGTCTATTGACACTTGAGTTAGTGGTCCTGTTTCTTTTCAGGATCGATTTCATAGAAACAATATCCGTGTCCAAATACACAAGTTTGATTTTGAAGTGTACAGTAAAACCTCTCTAAACCGGACGTTAAATTTGGTACAAATATCGATCTTGGAGACAGGTGACAGCTTAATGCAGGGTGAAAGTCATGCAGAAAGGCCCTCTAGGAGCTATCAGCATGACTTTTATCCTGCATTTAGCAGTCACCTGCCTATAAGTATCTAAATTATTCTCTTCTTGTATTTCGGTTAAGAGAGGTTTTAATGTATATTTCATTCTGGTGAAGAACCATAGCACTAATGAATGAAAATACTCGGGTTTAAATTGCTAGCGGGCGAACAATTGAAGAATACAAACTTGATCTTGATTATTTGCAAACACGGGACCTGATGCTGATTTGACAATATTCATGCTTGACACTTTGATAAGACTCGAGACTTGATACAATGAAACCTCTGATAATATCTACATTCATTAAAAGTGTAGCACACTGGGTTTACAACCGTTTCAGAGCTAGTGCACAATATAAATTAAAGAGCTGGACCAAATTTACCAAGGATTTTGTATTGCTGTTAAAGAGATTTTTTAGTTTTGCTTTCTGTCGTTACCGGAACCACAATGTCTTTCAACAAATCTTTCCTTATACATTCAAACGTCCTCCAACTTTCAAGACTAATCTCCCAATTACACACGTTCAGTGGAAACAGGATTGTTGCAGATCAGCAGATTATTTTGTGATTGGTTTCAATTCCGATTTCTTGTTGCGTCTCGTCTTGCAGAAAATGTGTTCTGCACGAAGTTTGGAATTTTCGAAGCTTTTATACGAATAATTTGTAAGTAAATGGCCATACAGGAGTGGCAAATTTAGTAATAAGGATCAATAACATTTATGTTAAAACAAATTACCCATCACTGTTGCACCATATCTATAACATAGAACGAGTTTACATTGAAACATGCTAGGGATACATTTTTATTAAAATGTATTTTCTTAGGAAAAGGTCAACTAGTCACAAAACGTTTCATTTACGAGACCATGATGGTCATCTGCTCACAAAATGTGTCAGTTGTAAGATCATATTTGTGATGAAAAGTAAAAGCAGTTGAAATTTGATATATCGAACTCGGATAACTTGAATTTTGGAATAACTCGAGTAAAATTTGGTTCTTCCAAAGTTTAACAAACAGAATTGTTCCAAAATGTATCATTACACCTTTTGATTGGTCAAATTTGAGTTCTCAAGCTTTTGATGGGTCAGATTTGAGCCAGAGGCTCAAATCTGACCAATCAAAAACTTGAGAACGAACTCAGACTCAACTAAACGTTTTATAAGCATGGACCCTGTAATAAGCTGAGAACAGGAGAAATCGAATGACTCGAACGTCTGTTATCTCGAAGTACTGTGTATTACTCCTTGAAGTTCAACAGTATTTTCAAATATCTTTAGCATACGGGTGCATTCTTTGATTTTAACTGCCCATTGGCGAGATAATCAGTGTCATTTGTGTTTAGATATTTTGGATGTGTGACTGATGTGCATCTTCACCAAGGTTATCTTTTGAATCCCCTCCCCTCTGTCATTCACCATTTCTTCAAATAAGATTCATGTAAAACATAAGGTCCAGCAGAACACATTAAAAAGAGGTCTGAATATGGATATGTAAGGCAGGTGGTAGCTTAATATAGGTCAAAGGAGCTTTCTGCATTACTTTTGCCATGTATTTAGCAACCACTTGCTTTTTTCCAATTCCTGTGTGCAAACAATATAAGGTCGTTTAATACCGGATCTACAGTATGTATTGATAATGATAGCTTTATTTATTATGATGACATATGAACAACACTATGGTTGTTCATTGCAGAAACTATGGAATAAGATCTGTATAATTCCTATAGTAAACAGAGCAGACAAAGTTGGGACGGCTCCTATAAGAAACGTCTGATCTGGATCATCTCTGTTTGCAAAGGTTTTAAAAGGCTTATTTATGGCGCATAGTATTATTCTTACGCTGAAATGTTTTAAAACTATGTTACTGACAACTGAACATCGGTGCAATATTGTTGTATCGATGTTGAGAGCTTGTTTGCGAAAGGAAGTTCCAAATTAAAGGATTTTTAATGAAAACATAAATATCTAATCGTTCGATAAAAGCGTTATAATTGCTACAAACGGACATTAACATATACACTTCTCACTTTCCGTATATCAAAAAGTCTGTATATGTAAAACTGCTGATATCGTTTTATTTACGTCTTCCTCTATATTTTCTGCCAAAGTATAACTGTTTGCGTTTGACAAAAACTTCAAAGGTTACTATCATGGGCCTTAACCTTTTCCTCCATGAATATTTATGTAAGAAGTAATGACATCTTGAATATTCATTATCTTTTAAATTGTCATATTAGTATTTGAACACATGAATTTTTTTGCCATGACAGAAACTGTAGATCATACCTACATTATATCATAAGTGAATCAGGACCGTCTGATCTGGGTCTACTCTGCTTGCAAAGGCGCAGAAAAAGCGTATTTGTACGTCTTGCAAACAGAGTTAACTTATACCAGACGGTCCTATAGTATCTATCACGTTAATCATTTCCTCCATAAATACGCCGTTCTACGCCTCTGTAGAAATCAACTGTTGAAACCATTGTGATAAATAGAGCATTTGCTCCTATAGGAGCAAATGCTCTATTTATCAAAATGGTTTCAAACTACACAATTCTAAAATATTCCTTTTCTCTAGTTAATGCTCCTTTTCGGTAGATTTATTCAAAGTGGTTGGATCTAAAAATAGCCTTTGAGGTAATGGGTTAAAATGATTTTGTTCATAGTGTCATTGTAACAATTCAGTTAACTAATATTCCATTGTTATTATTTCTTGCCTGAATATTCATGAAGGATTAATATACCAGTTTGGGCGAGAGCATTAGTTGTAGGTCCAATGAATACCATTACAGAAGTAATTTGACTATAAATACAATACGTCATACCACGAATGCATCTGTACAAACAGGGATAAGTCAATATTATGTAAGCTTCTTCGATTCCATATTAAAAAAGGCCAAATGATACATTTAATCAACTTTCTGTCAATACAGGCCCCTGAGTTATTTCCTCTCTCAAGATAAGAAATACCAGGTCCCGTCAAGATAATGCAAAGATTAATACGATTTGCACACATTCGACACAAAATGTAGACAACCACTGATGATTGCATGTTTCAGATATCCAGATTTGAAGATAAAAAGCCAACTGATTTATCGTAATCAGAGCTACTGATACTAAAAGAAGAGACGATTCTAAAGAGTGGTCACACCATAGGATTTGATGGAGAAATAAAGAAGTTATTCCTGAATATGCTTTAATATACGCATCTTATCTGGACCTCTGATAATCTCTTATTTCTCGGCCAACCCCTTTCGTGTTGGTACTCATTAGAATCGCATCGGATATGCAATTTTAATGACTACTAACAAGTGAAGAAAGTTGGAAAATTTATTGTAATATTTCCTATATACATGTTTTATCCACGGTTATATATAACAGTTATTTGACTTTAAAATTGCGTTGTAATTATGGGATGTGAGTCGGCGAAATATTTGAGATACAGTGGAACATCGATATTTCGAATTCGAATAATTCAAACTTCAGATCTACCCGAAGTAAACGTTTGGTTCCTTTCAGAATTTGTAATACAGATTTTTTTCTAAAATTCAACAATGCACATATCCAGCGAGTATACAGCAATGTTTATACACTTACCACTTATTGCTTTAGACGACGCGTGCGTGAGTATACAGCGATGTTTATATACTTACCACTTATTACTTTAGACGACGCATTTGTGAGAATACAGTGATGTTTATATAAGTGTTTACCAACTATTGCTTTAGACGACGCATGCGTGAGTATACAGTGATGTTTATATAAGTATTTACCAATTATTGCTTTAGACGACGCATGCGTTAGTATACAGTGATGTTTATATAAGTATTTACCAACTATTGCTTTAGACGACGCATGCGTGAGTATACAGTGATGTTTATATAAGTATTTACCAACTATTGCTTTAGACGACGCATGCGTGAGTATACAGTGATCTTTATATAAGTATTTACCAACTATTGCTTTCGACGACGCATGCGTGAGTATACAGTGATGTTTATATAAGTATTTACCAACTATTGCTTTAGACGACGCATGCGTGAGTATAAAGTGATGTGTATGTACCTATCGCTTATTGCTTTAGACGACGCATGTGTGAGTATACTGGACTGTTTATATAATTATTTAACACTTTTTGGTTTTCGCAGGCGTGAGCATGCAGAAAATGTTTGTGTTTATATTCAAAGCCGCAAAACCAAACCTCAACCAAATATATCGAAAACAAAAGACAAGATATGACACCGCCTAAGCATACGTAGGAGTGTGATAAGATACAACGTCACTAAACACCTTACTGAAACGTAAATATTAGTTGAGCTGGATGTAGGGCACTTCAACAAAACCATACTCATCGTGGAATCTGGATGAAGTGTACGTATGCGTATTTCTAAATACCTCTAAAAGTCATACCGGTAATACCTTGGATATGGTTCTAAATTACAGACACTATGTACATACATTTTGCATAAATTCAGTTTGCATATTAAATACATTCTGATTAATGTAACACGTCAAATACTCATTCAAAATATTGCTACCGAATTATTGAAAAGCTAGTCATCAGATTTGAAGTAGCATATTGCTTTCAAACAAATCAAAACCGTTGTCATTAACCACAGACAGAACAATAACTCAAACAGAACAACCATTGTCTGCGAAAGAAATCAAACAATTGATTTCAAGACTTGAAACGTCTGGTTATAGCGATATATGACGCCTATTTGAAGAATACAAAATAATTCTATCGTAGAGCATAATGTTATGACAATAACAATGACTCTAGAACAACATGTAACGTAAGTTATGTTGCTGTTCGATTTAGTCACCGACCGTAATTTAATTTGTATTAACCCATTCTCTCATAGGCTATTTTAGGATCCAATCACTTTGAATAAATCTAGCATTTACTAGAGAAACGGAAACAAATAGAATCGTGGGGTCTTGAAACCAATATGAGAGATATACATGTAGAGCTTCTATGGAGCAAACGCTCTTTTTATCACAATGCTTTCAAAAGTGACTTTTACAGAAGCATCAAAAGGTATCAATATGAGGAAACGGGTTACGGGCGACGCTGTTATTTCCCAGTCAATATTCCATTGGAGAAGACAGGGTTCCAATCTTCTTTATTAAATATAATATATGGTCTTGAGTAGTGACATGATCGCTATTCCCTTCTGACTGTCAACGTTTAGAGGCTGCTACGGAACCGTCAAGTCTAGTAATATTCGAAACTGACCAGAACTGTGGAACCGGTGCCAATGTCCTGAATGTATACATATACTGTCAAGTCTCGCTAATACGACCACTCAAAGGGCGTATAATTCTGGATTTGTAAATAGGTGGCAGAGCTCCAGATAAGATGTGTAAATTAAAACATTTTCAAAAATACCTTCTTTATTTCTCCACCAAACGCTTTGTTGTGACCAATCTTTAGAATCTCTGAGACGATTTTAAAGAGTGAAGAGTGGTCACGACACGGGGTTTGGTGGAGAAATGGCGATTTTAGTATTTGTGTACGCACGGTTATCTGTTGTTCTGAAGTGGTAACCTAACCCTTTCCATGTTCAGCAATAATGTAAGAAAAAAAATATTGTAGAAACTATACAGTCGGGTTTATCATAATTCCATAAGCAAATACAGCAGATCCTGATCAGACGACTCATACAAGAGCCTCTGATCTGGATCGAGTCTGTTTGCATATACGTGAAAGGGCGTTTGTATAAAGGAAAGGGG
This sequence comes from Azorinus chamasolen, assembly GCA_963576725.1. Lineage (NCBI taxonomy): Eukaryota > Metazoa > Mollusca > Bivalvia > Cardiida > Solecurtidae > Azorinus > Azorinus chamasolen. The sequence continues at coordinate 15,239,460 of OY755251.1, read as the reverse complement.
TAACACAGGACAAAGTTTATACAGAAAGTTTGGACTTCAGCTTTCTGTTTTACTGTTGTCCTACATTTAGCAATCACCTGCTTCAAAAGTCTCCTATAATAATGAAATTAATAACTTATATGGTCAAAGTAGTTTACTTTACAAACTCTAGTTCTGATTATGTGTTTTAAATAAAGTCTTATTTACTCTCTTGGTTCCAAATTTGCGTTCCCGCCTTGAAACCATAAACCGTATTCATTTACAAATGTTGTTTGGTGTTTGAAAACCATTAACATTGACTGTTACTCATATTCTTTTGAATATGTTTAGAAACACTTTGTTTGCTTTTATACAATGTTTGCATTAGGGATGCAACACAAACTATGCATTCAAACATAACTACATATTTGACCATACCTCATCGACAGAGTACTTAAATACATTAGTCCAAATTTAATTCGGATCAAGTTTTTGGACAAATTTCTTGTAAGATCAATATACTATAGATTCGTGAATACTTATCTTGATTCTGATATTAGTTCTAAACATTTCGCAATCGATATATGACATCTGACGTCTGGCTCTGGTGTCCAGAGTCATTTCGTCAATATTTAACTCAAACGACAACTGCTTTGGTATGTCATTTTGACTGTCATCGTCCCTCTTCCTGCCCCCGTCCAGAAGTTCAACGTCATGATAGCATGAATTGTTGTATAGGGGCCATACTCGTATTGTTAACATTTCCTCTGCTAATCGCAATCTAGCTGGCATGTGCAATAGCTTGGACCCAGGTGAGACGCCGAGTTACTCGGCATCTCATCAGTACCCAAACTGTTTGACACTCAGTGAACAGATTCTCGAAACCTTGAACGAATCATTGTTACCGATCGGAGTTTAACACATTACTGCATAGGCTATTTTTAGATACAACCTCTTTGAATAAATCTACCGAAAAGGAGCATTAACTAGAGAAAAGGAAAATTTTAGAATTTTGTAGTTTGAAACCATTGTGATAAATAATGCATTTGCTCCTATAGGAGCAAATGCTCTATTCATCACAATGATTTCACAAAGTGACTATTACAGAGTCGTCAAAAGTCGTCAATATGAGGAAAAGGTTTAAATAGACATTTTTAAAGGGTTAAGTAGACAAGTAGGTAAAGGGTTACCTGTTCAATATTCATGTAAGAAAAAATAACTGACATCATGAATATCTATTAATTTGGCTTTTATATTGGTATATGAATACAGGCTGTTTTTGTATTGACAGAAATAACATAATTCCATAAGAAAGTACATGTAGAGCAGATCCTCCTGCAGTGACCGTCTGATCTGGGTCTGCTCTGTTTGCAAATGGATGTAAAGGCGTTTATATGAAGGACATTGATAACATAAAAGATGGGATAATCTGTATACCTTGCGTACTGATAATCCAGTTTGTATCCTATATTAAGGTGTGAACTCTTTCCTTGATGAAAATGTATGTAAGAAATAATTAAATCTTGAATATTTATTAGCTGAATAGTTTATGAACACTGGTGGGTTTTTTTTGCAATGCCACTAATTATAGTATCAGATCTATATAATATCACAAGCAAACAGATCAGACCTACAAGAGCCGTCTGATATGGGTCTACTCTGTTTGCAAAAACATGAAAAAACAACATTTCTATAAGGCAGATGGTTAAGGTAAAGTTGATTTCAACCTGAAATTGGTTTATCTTGTATAAACACAAATTCGGGTAATTGCATTCGAGATGTCGGTCAGCGAGCCACCAGTAAACACCTGTACGTGATGTATTCGCTGTGTTTGATCAAGAGGTAATTAGTTCTACCAGGTCTGGAGGTACGGTCAGTGGTAGACCAGTTAAGTGGTACGGCACTACAACAGTAAATAAGTAATATGGCGCCGATAATGAAAACGATGGTGATTAATGCAATGGTTAATGAGTAGATAAGTGACGGGTAGAATTTGTACTGGTCATGTCCACCCGTACAACTGTCAACCACTCTTTCTCTAGTCTATAATTAACCCATTTGCTCCCACGATCCCATATATGGGACGTAGTCAAACAGTGTAGACTCTGATCAGACGCCGCATGATGTGGCGTCTGATCAGAGTACACTGTTTGCTGATTGGAATTAATTTCAATATAAAACAAAACGAAATTGAAAATTTAGGCCAGGTACCCCTTAGATAATAATGGACTAATTCAGTATATAAACACGGAAGAATCCATTGGTAGCAAATGGGTTAAAGACATTACTATACTAAATGGTATGAAAAACAAAACGTAAAATGAGTTAAAACAATGTATTTTTATTTATTGAATACAAGTTTCTGTGAGCACCTAAAAAGTAATCCTTTCTCCACAAATGCGTCTTGTTACCCCTCAGAAAAAAGGATAGATCCAGATCAGATGGCTCGGTTGATCAGGGTATGTCCTGTTTGCTTATTTAATGATAAAAATATGATTCTACAGTTTCTGCCATGATAAAACGATTCCTTATTTGTAGTATCCTTACAAATACAGTAAAACCCCACTAATGCGACCACCAAAAAGGGGCATAATTCACAGTGGCAAGGGAAGGTGGTTGCTTAATGCAGGACGAAAGTTATGCAGAAAGCTCCTATAGGAGCTTTCTGCATAACTTTCGTCCTGCATTAAGCAACCACCTGCTTATGAAAACAGCCATGTTTGTTTAAGTGGTCGCATTAAGTGGTCGCATTAGCGGGGTTCTACTGTATTTCGTTATAGGAGCTTTCCGCATCACTTTTAACCTTGCCTTTAAGACACCTTTGTTCAATGACCGCCGAGGACAGGTCCTATTGTATACGCATAGTTACGCTTTCGCAAAGAGAAGAAAAAAGTGGCATGTAAAATTCGAAGTTATCTGTGAGTCTTTTGTAAAATGCATCGAAGTATATCTGAGGACTACAATATTACACATGAACAACAAAAGCAGGTAAATGCCTTTTATGACATGGCAGTTGACTGTTCCTGCTGAAGCCTTAACCCTTTGCCTCACAGATACTTATTATGACATAACAGTTGACTGTTCCTGCTGAAGTCTTAACCCTTTGCCTCACATATACGTATTTTCCCTCAATGGAAAACAGAGAAGACCCAGATGAGACAGCTCCTTGGTCCGGTCTGTTTGCTTATGGCATAAAATAGATATGTTTCTTTAGTTTCTTGAATGGTTGAACAATTATATTATAACAATTGTGTTCATGAATATGCAATAAATATTCGAATCCTGAATAAATACTGAACAGTGAAAGGGTTACCTTAGCTGAAAGCTTGGACTCTTTTACTTCGGAAGCATATTTCTTATAATCGAATAGCTACTGGTGTTTATCGGTGAAGCGACTTTAGGCGTTATTTATTAACAACTTGTCTGCAAAATTATTCACTTGTCCGATATAATTCTGCATATAACCAGCATAGTGACTGGTTAATATTAATTTGTGAACATTTCACAACAATTCGAAATCGTCCAGAAACTAATTTACTTGCAAATGGAGATCTGAATCCGTGAAACAAAAATGGTAATTTCTTTGAGACGAACCACTGTTGATTCAATTGTCAAATGGGTCATACCGATGTCTGCAGTCAACAACTTTCAGCCGACTGCCATGCATATAAATGCTCACATTGACGCATAAACACTCACCTGTTATTGAGTTAGTATGATTATAAAACACAAATAAAAAATAATTTTGAAACGATTATCTGGTCATTTCGAAATCGTGGAACATTGCAAATATATATGCCTTTTGTGCGCCTCTACAGTCTATACATGCGCAGGCAAATTGAAATTTTGAGAACAGACATATGTATGGACCGGCTCGGGTGTATTTGGACGCTTTAATATGTTCCTCCTATGATCGCTTTATAACACTTCTTCAAACAGAGCAGACCCAGATCAGATGACTCCTGTAGAAATTTTCTGATCAGGGTCTGCTATATTTGCTTATGGAATTATAATAGATCTGACTCTACAGTTTGAAGTAAAACAAATGCACATGTAGTAAATGTAAGCTTGTTGCATATCGTCGGTGTAATTCCATAAGGGCGTAACTGCAGCTTGTACAAGCTGCAGTTACGCCCTTATGGAATTACACCGACGATATGGAAGATAAACATAAAAATGACAGAGCAAATTAGTACAGAAGACGATTTGCAGTTGTTCTACGTTTTAAGCATTTCCCTCATGGTGACGACTTCTGGTACCTTTGCAAACTTAGGAGACCAAATACAAGGCGGCTCCTATGGGAGCTGTCGGATCAGGCTCTCCCCTGTTTCCTTATTGAAGAATATAGTTCGGACGTAAGTGAAAACTATAAATGATAGACGTATAAGCTGACTGTTAGCTTTGTGCATGTTACCATATTTATTATTGGTCCGTTGTACAAGTTGAAGCTGTATTCATTATGACATATTATCGATGTATTTCATGACAATTCACGACTTGTAGCACGCTAATCGACATAGAAATAACAAATATCACCTTGAGACAGCGGTTAAGGTAGCATGGTTTAACCCTTTCAATGCTGAATGTTAATGTTCAAATGGACTGTTCCAAAATTCAAACAGGTTAAACTTACCGTGAATATTCAGAGATTGTTTCGTGTAAACAGGGATTGTTTTATACACACTTTACAAACCCTGATGAGAAGACTCGTCTAAAAGGTCTCTCATATGGATCTACGCTGTTTGCTGAGGGAAATAATGGCTCGTTTCCAGCACTGAACGGGTTAATACGATGTCTGGGATATAAATTCAATTACTTCAGCGACATTGAAATACATAGTTTGATTGAAGTTTAATTTTAATACGCATCTGAATGACTTCAAATTGTATTTCACACCACTATCACGCACTGCCATGAGTTTACTTACCGACTTGACTACATTAGTCCATTCCCTCATATTGACGCATGTTGACGCCATTGTAATGTAGTCAAGTCGGCAAGTGTAAAACCATTGTGATCAACAGAACCTTTGCTTCTATTCTTGTAGTTTGAAACCATTGTGGTAAATAGAGCATTTGCTCCAATAGGAGCAAATGCTCTATTTATCACAACGGTTTCACAAAGTGACATTTACAGAAGCGTCAAAAGGCGTCAATATGAGGGAATGGGTTAACCCGTTCCCTCATATTGACGCATCTTGACGCCTTTGTAAAGGTCACTTTTAGAAACCGTTGTGATCAATAGAGCATTCGCTCTATAGAATCAAAGGTTCTGTTAATCACAATGGTTTTACACAGCTACACAATTCTAAACGTTTCCTTCTTTCTAATAAATGCTCCTTTTCGGTACATGTATTCAAAGAGGTTCAGTCTAAAATAGCCTATGGGGTAATATATTGACACCAGAGGATTAAGAATAGATCACATGCGAAAAAAAACATATTTAAGAAGGCACAATACTGTTCCACCAAAGCCACTGTTTAGAATCGCCTCTTTGAGAGGGTTCAGTGGATAAATGATGATATTAGTATTTGAATATTCACATTTTTTATCTATAACTCTGACAAACACCATCCATGATTTTGTTGGAATTATTTGGTCGCATACCTATTCACCTCATTGGCATTTGCTGTATTCACGATTAGTATACTGTGAACATGCGAATGGGCGAAGTCCAGTTGCGCAAATGTTCTTGAACTCGTTAGTGGTTTCAGACTTACCCAGTAAAGAGATTAGCTTAATTTAAACCAACTTGTACTTTTCACCCAGTAGTAGGTCAACATATGCAGGTGATCATTTCGCTGTATCAGCAATCGTTGGCTAGCTGTTCGCAACCTGGTTTACATAACGCCTAATTTGACTTGCATGTATAGTAAAACCTCTCTTAACCGGAATTCTAGTAGAGAAGAATTTAGATATTATAGGCAGGTGACTGCTTAATGCCGGGTGAAAGTCATGCAGAAAGCTCCTCTAGGAGCTTTCTGCATGACATCCACCCTGCATTAAGCTGTCACCTGTCTCCAAGACCGATATTAATACTAAATATAATGTCCGGTTAAGAGAGGTTTTACTGTACAATTTACTCCATCTAAAACACCAATAATTTACTACATGTAGGCTGCTTTGAGAGTGCCGGCCTGTCTATAGCATCGTCTACTATTTAGATATTTTCTATTAATTCAATTTACGCCAACTTTAATTTACGCTATCGTCCATGTGGCAAACAGCTTGGATCCTGGTAGTTCGGTGTTTCTACCGTGACCCCAATGATGGCTACTACACCAGATATTTAACTCTTAATTTTCAAGTAGCAAATTAGTAATTTTATATGGAAACAGTTGGAACCAGTTGAGATCCCCATTAGCTGGGCGTCTCACAAGTGTCCAAAATAGTTGACATACTGACTATATGTGCATGAAGAGATATAGTAGACAAAGTAATACAGTGGAACCACGATATCTCGAACTTTAAGGGGTCATACTTATTACTTCGAGGTAACTCGAGTTCGAGTCATTCCAGTTCGAGTCATAATATTTATAACTTGGAAATTTAATGCAGATCGAAAGTAATGCTGAGAGCTCCTGTAAGAGCTTTCAATATTACTTTCGACCAGCATCAAGCTGTCGATTAAACGAAATCGAAACATAGATGCTCACCATTTGAATGCAGGACGCGAGTGTACTGTTATGTGCAAACACTGTAAATAGAAAGGTTCCCTAAGGAGCTCTCTAATCAGGATACGCTGTTTACCATTCAAAATGTTCTATCAAGTTAAATCTTTGTTAAAGGGGTGATATCTTTATTGAATGGAAATAACGTCGTTACCGTTCTAAAACAAACAAACTTCACGTGGTGCACGGGTCAAGTTTCATTTCAGATACCAATATGGTAGCCTTATCGTTGGCATTGTTATAATCTAGTAAAAATGAATATTTATGCAGGTACATGTAGTTAGTCTTTTTAATGTGCTGTATCTTTTATTTCAGATATAAGTTACCATAAGCTCCAATAAATTATTCTTAAATTTGTTAAAATGTGCTTTTTCGGCATTTGTACTTGGTACACAATATGGTCGTCATATCTTTGGTACTGTTATAATCTGAATAAATTGAAAATTTATGCAGAAATATTTCTTCGACACAAAATAAAATTCATTTCGTACATCGATAGTGTTGTCTTCGGTCTTGGACCCTACGATCAGCTGGTTTAACTAGACACCAACAGAATCTATGAAACCTTTATTACCGAGTGGACTCAATAGTTAAACATTGATTGGCTATTCCACTCTGAATTTTCAGCGTAGAAATGGTTAATATTTGAAATATTCCCCTTTGTCTCTGTAGTTCAGCATTGATGGAATGTTCAACTCTGAATATTTGGCGTTGAAAGGGTTAAAAAGCAACGAAAACATTTGTTAAATGAAGTGATAGCATGACATTAAAGTAAGACATATCTTATGCGATCATCTAAGTTCGGGACTTTAAAGGAAAAATGGAAACTTCATAAACGGAAAAAGTATTCCAGGAAGCTTCTTTAACATCCCTCATTTGATGCCTTTTGGCGCCTCTGTAAAAGTCACTATTTTCAACCATTTTGATAAATAGATTTAACACAATGGTTTCAACAATACACAAATCTAGGATTTCCCTTTTCTTGTAAATGCTGCTTTTCAGTTGATTTATTCAGAAAGGTTGAGTCTAAAATAGCCTATGAGGAAATGGTCTAAAAATAACATATGAGGGAACGAGTCAATGCGTGACAAACGTTATGCCGAAAGCTACCAAATCGGGGGGGGGGGGGGTGGGGGTGGGGGTGGGGGTGTTTAGCAGCTTCCGTAACAGCCGTCTGATCAGAGTCTGCATGCTTGGCTTGTAGATCTGATTTTACAGTTCTAATATGGCAAACATATTCTTGTGTTCATATGCATTTTTTAACGAGAAATGTCCAATCAATGTTCAATGTGTCATTATGTTCTTACTTGAATATTCATTGAGTAACGCATTATAACTGTTTGTCTTTAAACTCATAATGGAAAACTCGGTTTGCAAAAACTTAGAGAAACAATAGGCGTTAACGTAATGGAAGAGTGTACCCGAGAGAGTCTGCTTTTAACCCTTCTCTTGCTGAATTTTAAAATACATTTCTCCCTCTTTACCCATGCCCTGTTGTATAATTACATATATCTTCACTATGTACAAGTATTTCGCTGTGAAATCACTGCTGTGGAGTGCATTGGTTGCACAATCAACTTGTAAATAGTGCAGACCCTTATGAGACAGCTCCTGTAGGACCTGTCTCATCTGGGTCTTCACTATTTACAGGTAGGTATATTGACGTGAATAGCAAGCGAAGGGTTACGACTCAATTTTCCTCAGGTAATGGTTGCTAATAGACTTAACTATATGTCATTTGTTGAATTTATGGATCTGAATATATAAGCCAGTAGGTGAGCAACATACAAAAAACATTTATAAAATATAGCGCAAAAGTTTCATATAGATAAAACATTTATTAATCCTTTACTCCAGAAATATTCACGTAGGAAACAATGATATAATAAATATTAATTAGATTAACTATTACAATAGCACATGGACACATGCATTGTTTGGCTGAGACAGAACTTGTAAAATTATACCTATATTATATTATAAGCAAACAGAGCAGACCCTGATCAAAAGGTTCCCACTGAGGCCTTCTGACATGGGTCTACTCTGTTTACAAATGAGTAGAATGGCGTGTTTATGGAGTAAAGGGTTAAGCATTATTAGAGTAGTGTGGATATCTATAAATGAAACCAAACATTTGGTTGACTTGCTGTTTGAAAATTTGGTTAGCACCAATAGTATTCATAAAGTGTTCAAAACATTGTCTCAAATATCACTAGAATCACAACATGTCTTATATAGGTTCAATTCGTTTAATGTCCATGTTGTTATTTTGTCGATGATAAAATGGATAGGAAACAGAAAGTGGTAGTTCAAAGATTCACCCTGTCGCCTGCTAACGTTTTCTTTTTATTTTCTTCATTTTTGTTTCAAAAACATAGTAACAGTAACAAACAGTTTATATCCTAATCAGACGCCGAGTTACTCGGCGTCTCATCTGGATCCAAACTGTTTGCATAGGTAATCACAGATCCGGCATTGGCAGCGAAAGGATTAAGCCTTCACCTTATCTAAACAGCTAAACAACGTCAATGCAAACAAAGCAGACCCATATTAGACAAATCCTGTAGGAGACGTTTGAGCTGGGTTGGCTTATAACATTAGCTTAATGTGGAATTATACAAAAAAGATTCTACAAAACATATCGCGTGCTCATGTATTAAATTTCAGCAATTGCATATTCAAAGTATCACTAACCTTTAGCCTGCTGAGAAATTTTTTTTAAAAAAAAATCACCAACTACAGTTTCAAAATTCAATCTATAGCCAATTTGTCTACCAAAATACAACCAAGGTGTCAAACAGTTTGGATCTTGATGAGACGCTAAGTAACTCGGCGTCTCATACGGATCCAAACTGTTTGCACAAGTATTCACACATCAGGCTAAAGGTTCATTGAACAGCTAAGGGGTAATCGGATGACACTTGAACAGGTATGTCAAGCAGCTAATAGCCACAGGGTATTTCAGACAGCTATAAGCCACAGGGTATATCAGGCAGCTAATAGTCAAGGGCATGTCAGACAGCTAACAGTTTATCCTCACCATGATAGGTACAACCCACTGTAGTAGTAGTTGCAAACAGCTTAGATCCAGATGAGACGTAGAGCGAGTCGGAAGTCTCTTCGTGATCAAGGCTATTTGGCAAACGGTCAATGGTTTCTACAAAGCTGGAACGAATCGGAAATCAGTAAAAATGTTGCAGATTAAAGCTTGAGCAGACATACTTTTCCAGTGTGGTGAGGATTCAGGTCAGTTCATTTGTTAGACTCACAGCACGAATGAGAAGTTTTGGAAGTGGGAGGGCATTCGCTTTCTCAGGAATGTATCCTCTGAGTCGCTTCCTAACGGATAACACAGCGAGTCTGTATAGTGTCTGTACCATCACAGCTTGTTGACGGAAAAACTCCAGCATCGGTTGGTCCTGTATCAGACTGTCCGGTGGAGTTTTAGTCCAGTCCACTAGATAATCAACACGTGATATTTCATATCCGGCTTCTGCAATTAACATGGCAGCTTCAAACACGCCCAGATCCAGTGCCATTTTGAAAACATCGGTGTTATAGTCTAAATCACCTCGGACACATCTTCCTAATCGGTATAGGTCACTACTATAATTAAGCAGAACTTTTAGAGTTCTTATGTCTTTGTTTCTAGTCGCAAACATTAGCGGAGTTATATTACAATAATCTGAAATAGACAAAATAACCAGTTCAAAAAACCCTCAATTTTACTTCGTTCACGTAAATTGGAAACGTGAACAGAGTTAACCCTTCGCTTGCTATTCACGTCAATATACCTACCTGTAAATAGTGAAGACCCAGATGAGACAGCTCCTGCAGGAGCTGTCTCATCAGGGTCTGCACTATTTACAAATTGATTGTGCAACCAGTGCACTCAGCAGCAGTAATTGCACAGCGAAATACTTGTACACAATGAAGATATATCGAGGGCTTGGTGCAAAACTATTGTAACTCCTTCACAAAGTGAAGGAGTTACAATAGTTTTTGCACGAAGCCCTCGATATGTAATTATACAACAGGGCATGGGTAAAGAAGGAGAAATGTATTTTAAAATTCAACAAGCGGAGGGATAAACGTGTCTTGACTTGAATTTACAAACATCTTGGATACCGATGAAAAGCTAAGGATATGGTCACATAATTTCCTCCATGTGTCTATCACAATAACATGTAGTGCTTGTCAACAAAAACAAAATCAGACTGGACACGAGCTTTGTAATAGGACTGATGAAAAACATTCCTTACATTAAAAATATTCGGTCAAATATGTCAGATAATGCATTTCATTACAACGAACTATTAAAACAAACAATATATATAGAAAGCAATAACATACATACACTGTTTATTATTTTGAATTGTCCTACGAAATATTAAAATATTCCTGATGCACAAACTGTGAAATTATGAAATTAAATCGAATCAAAAATAGTTGTAGCCATGTTCTGATTTTTTTAACAAAGTCAACATTTCAAATGTCCAAATGTTTGTTCGTAACCCTTAATCTGCTGAATATTAATTGAAATTGATATTGTATCACAATTTATCACTGAAGATAACAAACTGTGCCGAGATTAGAGTAACCCTAACATCCCTCTGGGTACATGCTTATAAAAACTTTTAGTTGAGTCTGAGTTCGTTCTCAAGTTTTTGATTGGTCAGATTTGAGCCTTTGGCTCAAATCTGACCAATTTAAAGCTTACGAACAAACTCAGACTCAACTAAAAGTTTTTATAAGCATCCCTCTGATCTAGGTGTACACTGTTTTGAAATGTCTTACATGCTCGATTCCTGCACTTTTAGGGCAAACCAATATCAAATACTTATTAGGCTAATTGAAATTGGTAGTGAGCATTTATTTGTAAAACTTTGCATGCGAAATACAGAACCGGTAATAAAGTTTCGTTCCGTATAGTGCGAACGCACACCTAGAAGACAGTACATAACATTCAGAAACACGATTGTATATCAATTTGAATACACTGCCATACGTTAATATACAACCATCATAGAGTTCAAAATGTGTTAAATGCGAACCCACAACTGAAAAACGATATCTAAATGGCAGTGAGTTCGACCTTAAAACAAACGACGATTTATTTAAGTGAATACATGGCTTGTCTCGAATACACAGCCAGCAGTGAGCTCAACACTCGTATTGAATAAGAACCCATATATAAGCGAATATAAAGCTGGCAGTGAGTTAAATATTCAAACACACGACCACGAATTAAAATGAATACATTAATGGCCTCGAATATATGGCAAGCAGTGGTTCAACATTCTTTAAATGCAAGGCACAGCTAGAAACGAATGACTATCCACCAGTAGGTTGGACATTCAAACAAATGATCATGTGTTGATGCGAATACACCACCTGTTTGAATAAATATGCACTTACTGGTTAACAGAACGTTCTGACATTCACCATATTCATGATAAATCGCTCGCTCATATTCTTTTCCAGAAATGGACTATGGTCTGTGTATGATAAGTTAAATAATATCACCATTTCTAATGGGTAACATCATGTTTTGATCATTGTTCAACCCACACACAGTTAGATATTCGCTACTAGCTGTGTATTCGAATTCGACGAATGCTGAACGCACTACTGGCTGTGTATTCGAGGCCAGCAGTGTATTTAATTAATAATGTCCGTATGTTTGCTGGTATGTTTGGATGTTAACCTCGCTGCCAGTTAGGCATTTGCTTTTCAGTGGTGTGTTCGCATTTAACAAATGCTGAAGTCACTGAAGGCTGTGTATTCGGAGCTGGCACACTCACATTAACTTGTGCTCATGTATTTACAAAGGCAACAGCTGAAACTAAATGTAACCATGCATTACAAAAGCAGGAGAACTTTCGAAGCAACAATGCAAAAGGAGACAATTGCAGACGCGGTTTTATTGAGCCTGTTTAACCCATTCCCTGATATTGACGACTTTTGACGACTCTGTAAAAGTCACTTTGTGAAACCATTGTGATAAATAGAGCATTTGCTCCTATAGGAGCAAATGCTCTATTTATCACAATGGTTTCAAACTACAGCATTCTAAAATTTTCCTTTTCTCTAGTTATTGCTCCTTTTCGGTAAATTTATTCAAAAAGGTTGTATCTAAAATAGCCTATGAGGGAATGGGTTAAGAGCAACACTACCCACGCCCCTAGCACCGGCTTAAGCGTTATTCAATTTTCATAACTAATAACATCTAAACTAATGATCCCGAAGGACCAGAAAATATAACAACACTGGGAATAAAGTACGGGCCACTTTTTCCGGCCGCCACACAAGCACTTAACAACAGCTGTTGTAAAGTACATGAATTCTGAAAGTAAGAGATCCTTCAAAAGCAAAAGCAGCAGTGCGGAAGGAGAAGATGACAGACTCGGTTTTATTGTTCATTGGCAGTTATTCAAAAAGCTTTAATGCACTATAAGCTTACATTGTGAGTTCTGGTCCGCCCCGTTGGCTAGGAAGTAAGCAACTACGTTCGTAAGTCGGTACCTTGTGGCAATGATCAGGGGATTAGTCTGTTCATACTTGTTGATATTGAGATCTGCTCCAGCCTGAAATGTAAGCAAAACTAGAATTATGTCCATGTGTGCTCCACACACTTTGCCATTTAAATTGTAAACTTTTATTTTAACTGCCAGCACGGTGCGTGACCCTGTCTTGTGACAACAAAGTGCCATATTTATGCCAAACATGTTCACAGCCAAATTGCCGTTTTTTATGAATATTTTCGCATCAATGTTGTTCATGTGTAAATATTTCATACAATTCCTTTCAACCATGTATTATTGGTTCAACAAAAACAGATTTTGTAGTACATGTATATACAATGTAATGATGGAAACATTCTGTAGGTGCATGAAGGCGACCAATATCATGCCCTGTCCCACTAACCGCCCAACTTCAAAAGAAAACACACTCCAAATTAACCCACCCAACACCCACACCCTCCCCATCTTTAAAAAAATCTATTCAGTTCAATTGATTTGAAAACAACCCTATATGCGCAACCCTAAATGCGAGCCATTCTATATTGTGAATGGGGAGGGGGTAAAATGTGGAGGAATAGCAATTGGTAATATAGCATGAGGTTATATCGCAAATAAAATATATGCGGATATAAACCATTGAAATCGATTGCTTAAGCAACCTGTGCAGACTCTTGTCAGAGGACTCAATTGGTAACGCTCCGATATGGGTCTATACTGATTGCCTTTGTCCCATTTATGGGACTGTGGCAGTAAAACAAATCTTTTTATTATCACTTAATTCTACTGTCAGTCATTTCAATTTAAAATGGATCATAATACACAAGTAATTCTGTTAGAGGTTAATGTTGGTTTTCTGACGCCAACAGTTGTTTATTCCTTATCTCCATAAATACGCCCATATACATCTTTTAAAACAGAGTAGACTCAGTTCAGACGGCTTATGTAGGAGTCGTCAGATAAGAGTATGATCTGTTTGCTTATGGAATTATATAGATCTGATTCTTCAGTTTCTGCATGGTTAAAATATTAAATTATTGGCGTGGTGCTGTTCGGGCGGCTGGGAGTTTTGCATGTGGTGTTTCCTACATGACTCATACATGTACTTTTAATACAATTGATATTCATATTGTCATTATTTCTTACATGAATATTCATAAAGTAAAAGGTTAAAGTCACATTTTATTTTAGCATCATTTTTTCCATGTGAAAACAAAATGTTTCCAAATATAATTTTAAATCACCTTCGAACAAACCGCTATGCTCGCAGAAGTTTTAACAAATATTGCCTCAACAACTTGGTCAATAGTTTCTGAAAGATCGCATCCATAGTAGCCAAACTGCACCAGGTCCAACAATTTGCAGACCTTATTTCACTGCGAGTTAGGAGTTGAACATAAAGGAACGCAATATGGTATCATCCATACTGTTGTGGAGAACACCGACACCCAAACGTACTTTTGTGTTATTTCAACACCAAAGTACGTTGCAGCGTTACAAATAGGGTGGAAGGTACTTTGGTAGTGTTTGGTTCTGTCAGTCCATGTCAATATTGTCATAATCATATTCGTCATCCTTCTTGTCCTTGTCGTCATCAACTCTATCCATATGTGCAGTATCGTAATACTCTAATTTAGCATCTGAGTACATGTCAGAAACACACCACACAACAATGGTACGCGGTGAATGATTAACAATATCAATTAACCCATTTCATGCTGAAAATATAATGTCTGTTCTGCTTAATCTCTTATTTGCTGATATTTTCACTGACTTTGAAAACCTATTACCGCGTGTCAAACATCTTGGATCCTGATGAGAAGCCGAGTTACTCGGCTTCTCATCTGGATCTAAGCTGTTTGCGAATGTCAGTCAAGGCACAGCAAAGCAAGTATATTTTCTATTTAATATAGTGTTACAATAATGTTTATAACCTGAAGTAACATGATGATTATTATCATAACATCGTCATCAACGTCACCACTGCCGCTGACGCTATGGTGATACCACAGCAAGTTTGAGAGTGGACATCGGCCACTGCTGTCCAAGGTATTTGCGTCAGATCCTTGTGCAATAAGAAGTTCAACAACTTCAACATGTTTGGTCGTGATCGCCATCTGTAATAAACAAGAAATAAGAGAAAAACAAACGCCTAATAGATATTTGGAAAACTTGATTTACTTTGGATGTGTTAATTTAACTCTCTAATACATGTATATTAATTAGGAAACGTTGACACCATGAATATTAATCATATTTGTTTATAATTGTTTATGTAAATAAAAGAGTTTTACTATGGCAGAAACTACAGACTCAGGTCTATGTCATTTCATAAGCAAACGGGGCAGATCCTGATCAGATGGCCCCTACAGGAACCGCCAGATCTGTGTCTACTGTTTAGTAAACTATTTATGAAGTAAACCGTTAACCATGTCCCACAGACGCATTTTTACGCATTTGCCAACAAAATAGTTCAATATCAGACAGTGCTCCTGTCACATCAGGCACCGCTGTTTCGTTAGGGAATAATATAAACCCGATTCGAAAGTACCTGATGTGGTTAGACAATCATTCGTGCATAATGCAGTTATAAAGCTTTAGCTAATAAATATTCGTACGGCCATGATTTCTTACCTGAATATTCATCAGGTGACTGATTAAAGCTAATTGTGACAGTGCATATTATTATGTACATTATCACTTAATTGTGCTTAACTACATATCTAATAAGGCTCGGTGAAACAAATACAGAAGCGACCATTTAATGAATAAATACGGAGATTGATAACAGCAGTTGGTTGCTTAATACAAGACGAAAATAATGCAGAAAGCTCAGATAGGATACATTATGCATTAAGCTAACACCTGTCTTACAAACTCAGAATTAGACCTTATTTTCTAATGTCGCTGTGGACAGTTTTGCTGTATATCAATTCGACGCCATTAAACAATAAGTACACTAAAACCCCTCTAAACCGGAATTCTAGTAAAGAAGAAATTAGATACTTTTAGGCAGGTGGCTGCTTAATGCTGGGAGCTTTCGGTATGATTTTCACCCTGCATTAAGCTTCCACTTGTCTCCAAGACTGATACCTATACAGAATTTAACGCCCGGTTTAGAGAAGTTTTACTTATTACCTGGGATGTTATTGAAGTATCTGCGGAGTAGCATATTGTGTAGTATTTAAGCTTAATTATCAAGTATTATAATGCCCGCTTCTATATGTAATAATTTGGTTTTCTGGATTCTCGCTATGAGTTATAACGCATTGACGTAAAAACTTCGACATTCCGATCTGTTAGTTTACCAGAGAAGAAACTGTTAAAGGAAAGTATTATAATACAGATTGCATCTACATTAATAGAAACCCATTTAAACACTATATTATATACTGTTGTTTTTTCTTTAAAAACAAATTCACTTGCATTTCTTTTTTTTCTTTTTAAAAAAAGAAATATCTGATATTATCATTTGGTCAGATTGATTCAGTTGTCTTCGCAAATTCTATTTCAGGATTTCAACACACGTGCCAATTATTGTACACGAAAGCCAAGAAACCCACGAGGAATTTCTTGAAGTATCGCTGAGTGAGCACTCTCTAGCAACAGTGAGATTATGCATTCACTGGTGCCAATAACGATACTATGTTAGTCAATTTTTTGCATTTGAAACAATTATTACTCGTCTGGAGGTTTCAAAGAAAATGGAAAAGCACGAACATTCTGCAAATTCTTCAGTGTATATAGAAAACAGATAAAAGAGAAATCGAACAAAATTAACCTTTTTAACGTTGAACCTTCAAATGGATTATTCCAAAATTCAAACAGGTCAAGCTTACCTAGGACTATTCAGGGATGTTTTAAAAAAGAAAATGTAACATGACAAATAGTGCAAACCCTGATGAGAGGGCACCTCTAAGACTTCTCTAAAATGGATCTACACTGTTTGCAACTGACATTATGAATTGTTTGTCTCACTGAAAGGGTTAACATGTACCAATTGCCGACAATTAAAGTAACAGTTTTGCTCAAAACGCATTTGCTGATTTGGTGTAACTGATAATGACTATTATCAAGATAATTTTTGACGAATAATATTAATTTGTTTGTTCGCTTGTATTGGTGTACCGCTTTAACAGTACAGTAAACCCCCTCTAATTCGACCACTTAATGAATAAACATGTTTGTCTTCATAAGCAGGTGGTTGCTTAATGCAGAACGAAAGTTATGCAGAAAGCTTTCTGCATAACTTTCGTCCTACGTTAAGCTACCACCTGTCTTTGCCACTGTGAATTATGCCCCTTTTTGCTGGTCGCATTAGAGGGGTTTAACAGTATTTCAGGCATATCACGACGTCCAGTTAATTACAGGTGGAGGAAGACCCCAGAGGTTTTTCCGTACATAGAACACATTGCATTGTTTCATGCACAGAAGAACACCTAGGTACATGAAGAACCACCGACATATCGTAAGCCAGCTTAAAAAGCCTAATGCCCAGACTGGGGTTCGAACTACAGCGGAAGGGGCTCAGTGATTGTCAGTCAAAGACAATAACCACTCTGCGACGGAGGACTGAATATTATTAACCCATTTGTTCCCACGATCCCATATATGGGACGTAGGCAAACAGTGTAGACTCTGATCAGACGCCGCATAATGCGGCGTCTAATCAGTCTACAATGTTTGCTGATAGGAATTTCAATACAAAACAAAACGAAATTGAAAATGTAGGTCAGGCACCCCTTAGATAAAAAATGGACTAATCCAATATATAAACATGGAAGAATCCACTGGGCACAAATGGGTTAAGATACTATACTAGTGCCCCTGGATAATTTTGTTATAAATCTAGCTTTGTATCATTGATCTGGGTTTAAATATCAATCATTAATTTTATATTTCATGTAATTATGAAAACAGTAAGAAGTACATCATACCTTGTCTTTATCGATCATATAATGAATCATGGTTGCTTTACCCGTTCCCTCGTGTGCTATTTTTAGATACAACACCTTTGAATAAACCTACCGAAAAGGAGTACTTACTAGCACAAAGGACAACATTTTAGAATTGTGTAGCTTTGAAACCTTTGTGATAAATAGAACACTTTCCCAATAGGAGCAAATTCTCTATTTATCACAATAGGTGTTAAATACATGTACATGTAATAACTTTACAGAGGCGTCAAAAGGCGTCAATATGAGGGAATGGGTTAATGCAGGACGAAAGTAATGCAGATTCGTTTGTCGCACTGAAAGGTTTAACATGTACCAGTTGCCGACAATGAAAGAAATATGTTTGCTTAGTTTGTCCACCTTTCTTAACCCTTTACCCAATAGCCTGTTTCTAGTTTTGAAGACATATGACCACTTAAAGCAGGTTGAAAGTAAAGCAGAATGCGCCTTAAGGCGCATTCTGCTTTACTTTCAGCCTGCTTTAAGCTACCACCTACTAGGATATAGAAAATATTTATTATGCAATATGTTCATGACTGTATGAATTTGAACTATTTTCTTCAGCGGAGGAATAAATCAAACACGCTAAAAGCCGCTTCTATCAGGTAAAGGGTTAAACCCCCAAATCGCTCAGAATCTGGCCAATCAGATTCTTGAGAATTACCTCAGACTCGGACTCCGAAGTTCCATTACCTTGGACCCAGTTTTGTTTGCCTATAAGAGCTCTATGAGCATTGACACATTAAATCATCTCATGACAATGGATCGTTCTGCTGAATGTTTGACGCAATATCACTAATTCGGCCATTTGCAGTATGAATGTCATTGTTTAAAATTGGGGTATTGGTTATGGTAGGACAGAGACCTGGCTACAGAGGGCGTCCACATTAATGGGATGATCGTAGAAAGATTTTACGCGATTTACCTGGAATTAATAAAACAAATACATGTGTATATCTCAATTTTAATTCAGTGCCAAATCTGTATGAATCAGACAGCAGTTTTCTTTAGCAGTCGAATCAAACTTCCTTGTGAGATTTTAACAAATCAGTTGAATTATACATAACTTAGCGAATTCAAAACAAATAATAGAGTAGGACTCACCTAAGGCGAGCATTTACTGCATAGAATCTTTAGCGAGCAAATTATAGCTTAAAGCAGGGCGAAAGTAATACAGTAAAACCTCTCTATAACGGCCACTAAATTACATCAAACATTTTGTATTAAAGGCAGGTGGCTGCTTAAAGCAAGGTGAAAGTAAAACAGAACGCTCCTATAGGAGCGTTCTGTTTTACTTTCACCTTGCTTTAAGCAACCACCTGCCCTAAATACCAAATAATTAACACAATTTAGTGGCCGTTATAGATAGGTTTTACTGTAAATTACTTTCGTCCTGCATTACCTCATTGCCTCAGATTGACGCCTCTGTAAAAGCCATTTTTTGGAACTATTGTGATCAAAATGCAAATGCTCTATTTTATACAGCGGTTTTAAAATATACAATTCTAAACTCTTCCCTTTTTAGTAGGTTTATTCAAATAGGCTGGGCCTCAAATAGCCTATGTGTGAATGGGATAAGCTACCACCTGTCTCTTAGATACAGACATTTTATCTTTTACGTGATCGTTTCATAGAGGTTTTACTGTAGCACATCCAGTGAGACTGTTTTTTCTTTCAGCATGTTTAAGTATTTTTTCACAATTATCTGTCTAACAAAACAGCAGCAGCAATTCTGGCAAGCGATGCAAATGCGACGACATAACACATTTTTAAAGCTGTTTTTACGCATTTTACGCTATTTAATCATTTCGGCGCTAAATTTCTAATTGTAGTCTGCAACAAAATTAAATTTCGGTAAACCTGTTCGGTGCAATAAGGAAATGAAATAAATAAGTACAAAGTTCAAAGGAATAAGCCACAGATATAGAACAAGAGTTTGAGACAAAAATGAAGTCTCTGATCAGACCGGGGTTTCAAAAGGCGACGTCTGGTCTAGGACTGCACTATTTGTCGTTGCGCATTGTTGCGACATTGGCGGTGAAAAGGTTAAAATAGTTTGACCATCTTTGACAATAGTGACTGCTCACCAGATCTTTAAAGCGTCAATTATAAGCGATAACGTGAACGAAGAGGCCTAGATAAAGGTGCGTATTCAAATACTTAAAATGGTATTTGTCAGCCAAAGAGACCATGTTTAACCCTTTCACTCATAGGCTATTTTAGACCCACCCCGTTTGAATAAATCTACTGAAAATTAATATTTACTAGAGGAAAAGAAAATGATAGAATTGTGTGGTTTTGAAACCCCTGTGATAAATAGGTCATTTCTCATATGGAGCAAATGCTCTATTTATCACAATGATTTCAAAAAGTGACCTTTACAGAGGCTTATAATGGCGTATTTATGGATGAAAGGGTTAAAAGTGGCCACATTATGGAGTTTGGTGAAGAAAGAAAGGAGCTATTCTTAAAAACAATCTGACCTACGCATCTTATATATTCCTCTTGCATTTTAAATAGTTTAGGTGGTACTTTGAACGAAGTCACAAGAGGTGGCTTCATGTCATTTTGATGCTTGCCCTAGGGTCTTTTGATATCACTTTGATGCTAGTACTCGTGTATATTGATTTTTGATCCTATCCCTGGTATATTTCGATGCTTGAGTTGGGGTATTTAGATGTCATTTTGATGCTAGTCATGGGGTATATTGATATCATATGGATGCTAGTCCCAGGATATTTTGATATTTTGATGCTAGCCCTGGTATATTTCATTTTATGCTAGTCTTGGGTATTTAGATGCTATTTTGATGCTAGTCCTGGAGTATTTAGATGCTATTCTGATGCTAGTCCTGTGGTATTTAGATACCATTTGGATGCTAGTCCAGGGATATTTGGATATCATATCGATACTAGCCCTGTGGTATTTAAATATCATTTTGATGTTTATAATGGGATATTTTGATGCTAGTCCTGGGATATTGTGATATACATTTGATGCTAGTCCTGAGGTATTGTGATATACATTGCATGCTAGTCCTGAGGTATTGTGATATACATTGGATGCTAGTCCTGAGGTATTGTGATATCCATTGGATGCTAGTCCTGGGGTATTGTGATATACATTGGATGCTAGTCCTGTGGTATTGTGATATACATTGGATGCTAGTCCTGAGGTATAGTGATATACATTGGATGCTATTCCTGAGGTATTGTGATATACATTGGATGCTAGTCCTGAGGTATTGTGATATCCATTGGATGCTAGTCCTGAGGTATTTTGATGCTACTTCTGGGGTATTTATATATTACTTTGATGCCAGTCCTGGGGTAATTTGATATCATTTTGATGCTAGTTCTGGGTGTTTTATATCATTATGATGCTTATACAGGAGTATTTTGATATAATTTTGATACTAGTCCTGTGGTATTTTCATATGATTTGGATTCAAGTCCTTGGGTATTTTGATATTTTGGTATTATTTTGATGCTAGTTCTGTGGTAATTTGATATAATTTTGTTATGTGTCATGGAGCACTTTCATATCATTTGGATACTAGTCCTTGGATATTTTGATACCTTTTTCATGCTAGTCCTTATGTATTTTAATATGAATTTCGTTCTACTTTCCCCGGTAAACTGAACATGATTTGACAGATACAACATTTGGCGTATAAACCCAAATACAAATACAGCAAAATCTGTCTTAAGCCGTCATCAAAAAGAGGTCGAAGCATGGGTCTGTAAGGCAGGTGGTAATTTAATGCAGGTCAAAAGTAATGCAGAAGCTCTTGTAGGAGCTTTCAGCATTTCCTTTACCCTGCTTTAACCCATTCCCTCATATTGACGACTTTTGACGACTCTGTAAAAGTCACTTTGTGAAACCATGGTGATAAATAGAGCATTTGCTCCCATAGAAGCAAATGCTCTATTTATCACAATGGTTTCAAACTACAAAATTCTAAAACATTCCCTTTTCTCTAGTTGATGCTCATTTTCGATAGATTTATTCAAAGCGATAGTATCTAAAAATAGGTTATGATGTAATGGGTTCAGCAAAAACCTGCTATTAACCCTTTCGCTGCCAATGCCGGATCTGTGATTACCTATGCAAAAAGAGTAACTCGGCGTCTCATCAGGATCCAAACTGTTTATTACTGTTACTATGTTTTTGAAACAAAAATGAAGAAAATCAAATAAATGAAATTTTGTAGCAGACGACAAAGTTAGCAGATGACATAAGTTGGCAGCCAAAGGGTTAAAGACTCCTGTGTTCAATAAATGAATGCCCGTTTAGTTCAGTTATGCTGTAGTGTGTTAGTTGTACGTCAGTTGCGATCATATATACATGCACGTAAGTCAAAGAGCAAATTTTACTGAGTGACTTTTTTCAGAACTTATGTACTTCACAACAGCAGGTGTTAATTGCTTGTGTGGCGGCCGAAGAAAGTCACCCCTTACTTCATTTTCAGTGTTGTTTTATTTTCTGGTCCTTCGGAATCATTAGTTTCGATGTTATTAGTTTTGAAAATTGAATACCGGTTAAGCCGGTGCTAGGGGCGTGAGTTGTGTTGCACTTTTAACTTTCAAAAAACAGACTCAATAAAACCGAGTTTGCATTTTTTTCTTTTCACTTTTGCTTTCGAAGGATCTCCCTACTTTCAGAAAGTTTATACCGCGGTAATACCAGTATCGTACCACTAGTGACACTATTTTTCACAGGAGGACTCACCTGTAGTGGGGTGCGCTGGTTTCTATAACATTTCATGTGACAATTAGCACCGTGGTCAATAAGAAGTTTTACCATTTCATAAACCATGTCTGGCGGAACTTGTTTCGAGTCGCAAGCAACCATTAATGGCGTCACTCCGAAGTCGTTGATGACGTTAACATCTGCACCATGACGTAGCAACACCTGTAAGATACATACACATACACGTGCAAAAGGTTAACCCTGAAAAAATATTGTCTGCTCAATCTCTGAATTAATGTTTTAACGTTTCACTGACTTCCGAATAGTTCAATCATTGGGAAACATTTGACCAGATTTCAAATGACCTGGATTCCGATGATCAATATGTCGGGTTACCCCGCGTTTATTCCAGACTCAAGCTGTTTGTAAATGTCTGCAATGACACGCTTAGCCTGAGAAGAGTTATATTTAACCATTTCCTCCTTAAATACGCCTTTCTACGCCTCTGTAAAAGTCACTTTTTAAAACCATTGTGATAAATACTTATCACAATGGTTTTAATACTACACAGTTCTAAACCTTTCCTGTTCTCTAGTAAATGTTCTTTTTTGGTGGATTTATTCAAAGAGGTTAGGATTAAAAATAGCCTATTGGGGAATGGGTTAAAACAATAACCCAGAAAAACGGTTCAAACAATATACACAAATACACAACTCATATTTATACAATCACTATGTCTTGTTTTAAACTTTAAAGGTGCGTACATCTAATTCACAGTTTTACCCTTTCACCACCAACGTCGCAAAAATGCAATATGATAAATGGTACAATTCTAGATCAGACACTGCCTTTTCAATGCTGCCTTTGATCAGGAACTTTTTCGTCTCAATATCTAGTTTTATATCTGTGGTTTATTCCTTTAAAGTTTACGTTTATTATTCTCATTTCCTTATTTTATCGAAATGTTTGAATAAAATATGGTTGCAGACAACAATCAGACTTTTGGCGCCGAAAGGGTGAATACTTCGTGTGTATTAGCTGTGCAGAACTCTCTATAAGCTGTAGCATCACAAACCTTATTCTCAATTGATTTCCCAAAGCACTTTGGGTGGATAATGGCTGACACATTTTGAACAAAAATAAATCTTATAGTTGTATTGTGCTTATATACAGTAGAACCTCTCTTAAGCCACCATCAAATGGAGTTTTATTTAAGGGCCTATAAGACAGATGGTAGCTTTATGCAGGTCAAAAGTAATGCAGAAAGTTCATATAGGAGCTTTCTGCATTACTTTTGTTCTGTATTAAGCTACCACCTGTTGGTTTTTTTTAAATCCTATGTTCATTAAATGAATTGTCGCTTAAGACAGGTTCTACTGTATTTAGATTTGGAATCGAAATGATCTGAAACTTACCTAATGGTAAAGGGCATGCATGGTAAGAAAATACTTGTTTGTATCGATAAATGACAAATTTTGATCGCCACGGAAACCAATAGAAATGCATCTCTAATTATCTGAAAAATACACAGTTTCTCCAGATACCGTTAATATTTAGCTGAATATATATAATATATACAGTAAAATCTCGATTATTCGAAAACTAAATATGTATAACAGGTGGCAGCTTAATGCAGAGTGAACGTCATGCAGAAAGCTCCTCTAGGAGCTTTTTGCATGACTTCCATCTTGCATTTAGCAGCCACATGCCTGAAGGGTCTCATTATCGAGGTTTTACTGTAGTTACGTGTAAATGGTGTCTGAAATAGGCAGTAAGCATTGCTTTCATGGTGTACAATATACGTGTGCACAGTTTGATTGATTTATACGAACTATGAGAAGCATAACTTAAAACTTGTTATAGTTTGCAAATCGACTGTGGCATCTTATTACGTGTTTGAACATGGTCTGAAGTGATATTGCTTCAGACGTTCTATAAATCGTTTTAACCCTTCGCTTGCTGAATTTTAAAATACATTTCTCCTTCTTTACCCATGCCCTGTTGTATAATTACATATATCTTCACTATGTACACGTATTTCGCTGTGCAATCACTGCTGTGGAGTGCACTGGTTGCACAATCAACTCGTAAATAGTGCAGACCCTGATGAGACAGCTCCTGCAGGAGCTGTCTCATCTGGGTCTTCACTATTTACAGATAGGTATATTGACGCGAATAGCAAGCGAAGGGTTAACTATTTGCTCTCTAGCGGCAAAACCGTGATTACGTCTGCAAACAGCTTGGATCCAAACAAGTTGACACTCTGACCATAATTTTGCAAAGAAGTGAGATATTTTATTTAAGAATTGAAGCAGACGACAATTGTTGCAGACGTAAAATTACTTAGCACGCAAAGAGTCAATACCTTGATACAGTCAAGTGCTCCGCCTTCAACAGCTATATGAAGAGCGCTTTTGCCGTACTTGTCGCCGAGGTCAACAATATTGGGGTCATGTGACAACAG
Source organism: Azorinus chamasolen (assembly GCA_963576725.1). Classification (NCBI taxonomy): domain Eukaryota; kingdom Metazoa; phylum Mollusca; class Bivalvia; order Cardiida; family Solecurtidae; genus Azorinus; species Azorinus chamasolen. The sequence continues at coordinate 15,214,200 of OY755251.1, read as the reverse complement.
TAGCTCCGCTATCTCATCATACTGGGTAAGCATACAATACATGAGTGGCGTCTGGTACCACGTGTCCTGGATCGTCAAATCAGCGCCCATCTCCAGAAGTACCTGGAACAAGAAATAAATACAGTAAAACATCGATCTTTTGATTTTTTAGTAATGAAGAATGAATGCCCTTTGATGCAGATGGCTGTTTAACCCTTCTCTTGCTATTCACGTCAATATACCTACCTGTAAATAGTGAAGACCCAGATGAGACAGTTCCTGCAGGAGCTGTCTCATCAGGGTCTGCACTATTTATAAGTTGATTGTGCAACCAGTGCACTCCACAGCAGCGATTACACAGCGAAATACGTGTACACAGTGAAGATATATGTAATTATACAACAGAGCATGGGTAAAGAAGGGGACATGTGTTTTAAAATTCAGCAAGCGAAGGGTTAATGCAGGGTGAAATTCATGCAGAAAGCTCCTACAAAAGGTTTTTGTATAACTTTCACCCTACAGTAAGGTGCCACCTATATAAAAGATCGGTAATAGAATGTATTTGAGTGTTCGAATGATCGAGGTTTTACCTTATTGCTTTTCTTACATATTCTGTTTAAATATACTTATGAAAATCAAGGCCAGACAACCCTTTGATCGATACCTTACATCAGACACATTGCTTGGAAGAATTGATAGACGGGATATTTTTGCCAAAATATACCAAATCAAATATAGGGTCCGATAGACATGGGGATGTGGAAATTACTTGGATGAGCAGATATGGTATAGGTGATTATTTACAAAATGTCAATCTTGTTCCCAAAAGCAGCAATCAACAACAACGCGCTGTTAAACAACAACTACGTGTATTACTCGGAACCAGAGACAGAGAAAATACGCGTTAATTAAAACATTTTCAATAATACCTCTTTTTATTCTCCACCAAATCGTATGTTTTGACCACTCTTTAGAATCGTCTAATCTGGACGATTCTATCCAGTGGTCACTCCATATGGTTTGGATGAGACATGACGGTATTATTAATATTTAAATACAGAAGAACCTCGATATCTCGAACTCGGATAATTCGAATTTCATATTAACAATTCGGTCCCTTCCGAAATTTATAATACGGAATTGTTATAAAATTCACGACTGCACATATCTATTCATGCAGGTCTCACGTAATGCTGAAAGCTCCTACAGGAACCTCCTGCATTACCAGCGACCTGCATTAAACTGTCACATTAACCCATTACCTCATAGGCTATTTTTAGACCCAACCTCTTTGAATGAATCTACCGAAAAAGAGCATTAACTAGAGAAAAGGAAACTTTAGAATTTTGTAGTTTGAAACCATTGTGATAAATAGAGCATTTGCTCCTATAGGAGCAAATTCTCTATTTATCACAATGGTTTCATAAAGTGACTTTGACAGAGTCGTCAAAAGTCGTCAATATCAGGGAATGGGTTAAACTGTCAAGAAAGTTTCAGATTAGAAATAGGAAGACCCTAATTCCCGTTATCTCGAAGTAATTTGTATGGTCCTTTAAAGTTAAAGATATCGAGATTCCACTAAATGTATCTTTATTCATGGCTCTGTGGAACTATTAACCATTTTCCTGTTCTACGTTTATTCAAAATTTCAATACATACTGAATATTCATTAACAAAATAGTTATAAAGCAACATGGAAGATGAAATATTGTAGACATTTTGCAAAGCAAATAAACAGATATATCAATGTATATTAGCAAACAGAGCAGACCCTGATCAAACCGCTCCTCTAGGGGCCGTCTGATCTGGGTCTTCTCTGTTTGTAAACGCGTAAAAACACGTTTATATGAGGGAAAGCATTAACTAAATGAGTGCTCTACTGAGGTGCTACACTGTTTGTCATTCAAATTCGACTAGTAAGTTTAAGTATTTCATACTGAGTAGACACTATAGTTAAGCACCCGTGGACTGTTCCACTCTGAAAAGTCAGGGTTAAAACAGTTAACCCATTACCTCATAGGCTATTTTTAGACCCAACCTCTTTGAATGAATCTACCGAAAAGCAGCATTAATTAGAGTAAAGGGAACTTTTAGAATTTTGTAGTTTGAAACCATTGTGATAAATAGAGCATTTGCTCCTATATGAGCAAATGCTCTATTTATCACAATGGTTTCACAAAGTAAATTTTACAGAGTCGTCAAAAGTCGTCAATATCAGGGAAAGGGTTAAGCACTGAAATGGTTCATGCACCTCTGTTATAAGCCTAGATTACCTTAACGCACTCAAATCGGCCTTTTTCACAGCTCATGTGCAGGATAGACTTGGCCGAGATGAGGGTATAGTCGTGATAGAACTCGTCCACATTGCCTCCTGCCCGTAGCAGCTGTCTCAGTGCTGTTGGATCATTCGATTCTACAGCATTATAAATGGAGCCGTCCATATCTACGATATGTTGCACATGTATCTGGTACACTAATTTTTCTGTAATTTGAATAACGATAACAGATTAAATCCTTAAAACATTATTAGGCAAATCATAGACCTATACTAATCCTTCCAACGCTGAGTTGTTAGAGTGGAATAGCCCATCAATGTCTCACTATACGGTCCATTCATGTATGAAAGGCTTAAACTTGCTGGAGGATTTTGAATTACAAACAGTGCAGACCCAGATCAATGGGCTCCTCTAGGAGCCCTCTGATCTGGGTCTACACTGTTTGTAAATGTCAGTGCGTGTGTATCCCGCTTTCATTGGGGGTAAATCAACGTAAATATTACATTGGTAAAATATTATAAGTTTTTATTTAATATCAATGTCAGTCATGACTCACGAGACACATGGTGTGCCATCAAATAAAGTTTTTATTAAATTATTAAAGTAGGAGATACTTCGAAAGCAAAAGCAGCAATGCGAAAAGAGAAAATTGCAGATTTGGTTTTAATGAGTAAGTTCATTAACAGTTATTTGAGTGCAACACCACTCATGCCACTAGCACCGGGCTGGAGTGGTATTCAATTTTCACAACAAATATGATCCCGAAGGACCAGAAACACCACTGAGAATGAACTACCGGGTGACGTTTACCGTCGCCACACAAGCATTTAACACCTGCTGTTAAGAAGTACATACATTCTGATAGTAGGAGATCCTTCGAAAGCAAAAGCAGGATTAAAATGCAATGATTAGGAGTGTTCTGTTGTTCGTCTTCGGACTGGACGTAGTAATACAAACCGACTGGCAACTAAATTCTTAAACATTGATTTAGGTATATTTAGCTATAATAATTTAGCTATATCAAATGATAGCAAGATTTCGCAGAACAGTCGTAGAAAGATTGAAGCTGTGAATCAATGTAAAATATATATGTATATGTGCTAATTGTCTATGTACAACTATTTCATAAGCGGTAGTATTGTGAACCCTTTACTCATGTAAGAAATATACATGTATTAAAAAGATAGGCCTTTTAACAGCGTGTGAACAATGTTTGGCTATAAGATAAACTGTAAAATCAGATCTATATTATTCTATAAACAAACAAACATACTCTGATCAGAGGCTCATGTAGGAGCCTTCTGATATGGGTCTACTGCGTTTTCAAATGCATCAAAATGAAAGTATTAAATCACAAAAATAAAGTACAATATGCAATGTATTAAATGTATTACTTACATTATTCCGTACACAATATCTTACATAAACACTGTAAACAAGGATACGTTCACGTTCAAGTAAACAGTCTCACATTGTTGTTCCCAGCATTTGACCTGCCAAATAGATTGACGAGTGGAACCAGACCGTGTAGTACCTATGTGTAGTTATGTAGTTATGTCTTCCAGAATATTCCAGGTAACAGGAGGCTCGGTGATTACAGACAATCTCCTCGCGGGTTAACCTGTCTGATGCAGTACGTGTAAATCATCACGTAGCTTGCAAACTGTCTACACTGTATTATCACTTAATCACGTAGAGTGGATACTCTCTATACTGTATTATTACTTAAGCATGTAGCTTGCATACTCTCTATACTGTAGTATTTCTTTACCACGTCGCTTGCATACTCTCTATACTGTAGTATTACTTAAGCATGTAGCTTGCATACTCTCTATACTGTAGTATTTCTTTACCACGTCGCTTCCATACTCTCTATACTGTAGTATTACTTAAGCATGTAGCTTGCATACTCTCTATACTGTAGTATTTCTTTACCACGTCGCTTGCATACTGTCTATACTGTATTATTACTTCATCACATAGCTTGGATACTCTCCATACTGTAAAATTACCTCAACAAGACACTTGCATACTCTGTACACTTTATTAATACGTCATCAATTATCTTGCACACTCTCTATAATGTATGATTACGTCTTCACATACGTTGTATACTATATACAGTACGTATTATTACGTCAGCGCGTCGTTTATATACTCTCTGCACTGTATTAATACGTCATCAATTCACTTGCATACTTTCTATACTGTATTATTACATCTTCATGTCGCTTGCATACGTTCTATACTGTGTTAATTATTACTTCACCACGTAACTTGCATGTACTGTATATATTGTATCACTACCTTATCGAGAAGCTTGCATACTCTCTAAACTATATTACAACCTTATGACGTCTCTTGCATACATGTACATCTGTATTCTGTATTTTCACGTCATCACGTGGCTTTCATACTCTCCAAGCTTATGTTTACGCCATGTTATCTTTTGCATATTCTCTACACTGTGTTATAACGTCTGTATATTCTCTATACTGTAATATTACGTCTTCGCAACGCTTGCATACTCTCTATACTGTTTTATTAATTACCACGTCGCTTGCATACTCTCTATTATATAATTAACACTTGGATGTCGGGTGATAGAGGATATTGTCAGCCCGAGAATTGGTATATTTGCCAGTTCAAGGGCTGACAATATCCTCTATCATCCCGACATCTATGTGTTAATTATTTCATTATACTGAAACACTTTAGAAGTACAATATTAGTTAATTTTAAAATTAAAAGAAATAATCAATGAAGATAAAATTCAAACAAAGGAATTTAGATAATATAGAAATAGATCTACTGAAATAGCTCTTATCTAATATTTCGACCACTACGAGCCTTTATCAAAGATAATCATGTCAAACTACACATCACATTTTGGTACATGCATTCAGCCATAAAATCAACGAGAATAATGTTGATCCAGCATCATGAAGCACTGGGTTGTTATTTCAAAAGTAATGACGTCATCAGATGACGTCATGAGCGCAACGACTTCATGCATGCATTAGCATGCATGCATTCTCCCGAATGTAGTATATGCAATAAACTGCAATAAATGCGATAGAAGTATGTATGTTGGTGAGATTGAGAGAGAAATTCGGGTGAGAATAATATTTGAATGATATATAAGCTATGAGAGAGAGAATCAAATGAACAGATATTTTGGAGGCGTTGGTCATAGCAGTGATGGTATTAGATTTGTGGTTTTGAAACGGATATATTCACCTGGAAGCTCATTCTGAGGGTGATATATCCTGATATATTCACCTGAAAGCTCATTCTGAGAGCGATGCATCATAAGATCACATTTTAGGTCTATGGGAGTTTTGCATTGAAGGATATATTGAGGCATAATAAACTGCATTATTACGTCATCACGTCGATACTCTCTCTACTGTATAATTACGTCATCACATCGCATACATACATTACCTCATCACGTCGCTTGCATACTTTCTACACTGCATTATTCATCACGTTGCTTGCATACTCTCTATGCTGTATTATTACGTCATCACGTCGCTCACATACTCCCTTTGCTGTATTATCACGTCAGCTCATCGCTTACATACTCACTACACTTTATTATCACCTCATACATTATGTGATACTGTATTACTTATTTGGTATTTTCGTGTTAAATGAGTAACTAAAAAATTAGTCAATGAATATTCATGTCGTAGTAAATTCTTAAATTAATATTTTTGTGGGGAAGGATTACATTCACATTACGAGGAATAACACAAACTGGCATTGCAATGATTGTGCACACTTCCAATCGGAAGAGCATTTCCCCTTTATGTTGCATGCGGTTAACAGAGACCCAGATACGATGCGTAAAATTTAAAACATTTTCCAAGATAGTTCCCTTTTCTCAATCAAACCCTATGATCGTCGAGACGATTCTAATGAGTCGTCACAATATAAGGTTTGGTGGAGAAATGACAATTTAGATTTTGAATTCGCACCTTTATCTATTGTTCTGGAAGTAGCGTGTCAACTGGCTAGTGATAGGTTGGTGAATCTATCTTGAGGTTTAGTATCTAGTTGTTTTGTACGCTGGGTCCTACAATACCAGTAATGAACTGGGTGTCACGCAATAACTGAAATACTGATTACTCAAACAAATCATTTGTAATATATTTGACATGACAAATGTATTCTAATGAAACAAAATGATTATCAACCAATGTTACGTATAGAGACCAAACTTTGAGTGATAGTTGTATGGCAACGAGCCTCCATGTGGCTCCAAATAAAAACACACTTACTAGAAATGCTTCCAAGAATTTCAGAATTTTGGATTGAAACTGAAAATTGTATTAGTTGATAAATAAAAACAGTAAGCAAAACGTGCGTTTCTACAATTGCTTGAAATATTAATTCCAGTCGGATGAATCAGTAAGTTACAATTTACGGACAAACTTGAGTTACTGATAGAGAAAGGCTTCGAAATTTAACCAACATTTATCTGATCTGGAATAATTTTGTAACAAATTGCCTTTACAAAAAAACCGAGTCAGCAATTTTCTCTTTTCGCAGTTCTCCTTTTACTTTTGAAGGATCCCATACTTTCAGAATGTATGTACTTTACAGCAGCAGGTGTTAATTGCTCATGTTGCGACCGTAAAAGTCGCCCCGTACATAACTCTCATGTTATATTTTCTGGTCCTTCCGGAGTGACCATTTCAATATTTTTATTTATGAAACTATAAGACCGGTATGATCAGGAAAGGGTTAAATGATAAACTACCAAAACTTAAAGGTAGACATCGGAGTTTGTTTTTGCAAATACACACTTAATAAATTATATTCACGAGTCGCATTAACTCTTTACTTCATATAGACGTCTTTTCGTGCATTTACAAACAGGGTAGACCCAGATCAGATGGCCCCTATAGAAGCCGTCTGTTCAGGGACTGCTGTTTGATTATGGGATTATAAAAGAGCTGACTCTACAGTTTCTACCAATACCAAAAACACATATATACATATGCCCTCATAAAAATTCAGCTAATGAATATTCATGATGTCATTATTTCTTACATATATGTTCAACAAGAAACGGTTAAATAAGCTGAACAATTACGTGTTATTCAAGAAGTTTTATTATAAATATTGAATTATTCATATCAGTGATAGAATTTTGTCTCGGCAATAAATTAAAGCGAGGGGAAAGCTTGCAGGTGACTACGAGATATTTCTCGTATGTAGAATTTAGCTAGTTTGGCGTCAGATTTTCCCGCCCATAATTTTTTGGCCAAGGCAAACATTAAAGATTAAAATATTGATTTGATGATCATTATGAAGTCCTTCAATTTATATTCAAATTAAAAATCGTAATATAAATGTTTCATAATGCGTGTCATGAATATATCTGAGTATTTTTACTGTTGGATTAGTAGATAAATATGTTGGATTAGTAGATAAATAACTAAAATGGTTCGTTCAAACTCTTATAGTTCAGCCTTCTTGTGCCTTTCAAAGAACTAAAAATGTTTCCTGCATTTGCCATGCAAGTAAACCCACAAACATATCCAGTGCAAAAGCATTTGAACTGCCCATATTTTACGTGCATGAAAAATGAGGAAACCTTTTGATCTAAATAGTTACAGTAAAATCGCGATTTTTCGAACACTAAAATACGTATCATTATCGATCTTTAAGACAGGTGTCAGCTTAATGCATGGTGAAAGTCATACAGAAAGCTCCTCAAGGAGCTTTCTGTATGAATTTCAATGTGCATTAAGCAGCCACCTGCCGAAAAGGGTCTAATGCTTCTATACAAAAATTTCGAATAATCGAGAGTTTACTGTTTTTTAAAGATCCGAATATTAGAGTTTGGTTAAGCCATTTTATCTATACCACTATAAACAAAGACTCGTGTACGCCGGCAAGACAACTTTCACCTTACAAGAACTATTTCATAAGAGATAATACACAGTTCACACGAATTGTGCCATAATTTGTAACTGTGCTCTAGTGGTTTTTAACTGTCTGTCTTTCGGTTTCCAACTGAAGACCAAATAATAATTGACTTTCGTGACAACTCACGCTTAAGTCAAATCAAACAAACAAAAGTGGTCTTATATGGTATGTAATTAGATTTATTTGCAATCAAGGAAGCCATTTTTACTCGCTTGTCAGGATAAATTGCATGTTTTGTAACCTAATGGGATCCCGGGAGTAAAATTGTACGTGTACATGTCGAGGGTAATTGATTAAATGGAAAAATGTTCCAGGCATGCACATATTCAGGCATGTACGAGTCATGTGGTACATACTGTGACAATATGCCATTGTATCTGTACTTCATATGATTTGAATACGTAATTTAAAGATACTAACTTAACCTTTTGATAGAAGGTGTTGGGTGTGTTATATGGAAATAGGTTACATTGAAAATCACAGAGGTAATTTAATCACCAATAAACGAATATGCGCATGGTCCGAGGCGTAATGTGATGTCAGCTCGAGGAAAACAGTATTATACGTCGAATACGTTAGACTCTGACAGTTGACCCCCTGTTATGGCACGACACGGATCTGGCTCTTCAAGTTTGATCATGATCTCATCATTAAAGGGGTGATCTATCACGGGCCATAAGGGCAATCTTTATTGAGCTATTGATTTGTCCAATGAGAAATTACTTTGACCCTTGACCTAAAATAATAGGGTTCATTTACATGTCATGCTCAACATCATACCAAGCTGAGCGTGTATCAGAACATTCTCTATTGTTCTATAGTTAAAGTTTTTATATTTGAGATCATAATTTAAACAGAATGTGTCAATTACCTGTCAAGCTCAACATCATACCAAGTTGAATGTGTATTAAAGCATTCTCTACTTTTCTATAGTTTTGAGAGATATATATATATATATATATATTTTGATATTTGACTTCATAATTTAAGCGTGTGTTTTTGCTTGTGCTGATTAATGTCGGTTTCTGCTCACTTTGGGCTAATTGAGATGATACAGAGAAAACCGGGCGAGAGGCCCTATACTCTTATTATCGACAGAGTTTCTCTGATTCTTTCAGATGCCCAGTGTAAAGCACTGATACATCGGAACTCGGTTGATAGTCTCGTCAGAAGGACTTGGTTAATACGCGTAACTAATGCACATATCATTTTAAAGATAATTTGCCTAATTATATTTAGAAATTTAACCATATCCCTGTTGAATATTCATGTAAGAAACAATGACACCATGACTATTTATTTTATAATGACATATGTACACATACATATGGTTTGGGTAGAAACTGTATAGTCAAATCTATTATAATTTTCAATGACGGTTCTATTCAAAACAGGGAATTAAGATAATACAGAAATACTTAAATAGGTCTTATCTAATAGTTCGACCACTACGGGCCTTTATCAAATATCATCATGTCAAAATACACGCCACATGTTTTGGTATACATTCGTATATGCATTCAGCCATAAACTCAAAGATTTTATGGCTGAATGCATGTACCAAAATGGCCCGTAGTGGTCGAAATATTAGATAAGACCTATTTAAGTATTTCAGTATTATAATTTCATAAGCAAACAGAGAGACCCTGAACAGACGGCTCCTACAGGTGCCGCCTGATCTTTGTCTACCCTGTTTGCAAAGGCGTGAAACGGCGGCGCTTATATGAAGTAAAGGGTTGGGGTGACTCGTGCTTAATGCGTGTCAAAAGTAATGTAGAAAGTTACTGTAGTATTTGTCTTTGTGCACAACGGCACAGAACGAGTTAAACAAGCAATAGTTCGTTTATCAATTCTCTTAGAAATACCTCCATCTGATATATCGGAACTTTCAAAGGATCAGTCGATACATCATTCAGTATCGTTAGTAAACGGAAGTAAAATGAAACTGAAATAAACTTGCCAATGTTTGAACACTGGTAATATCGTTTTCATACAGCTATGCACTGGTCTCGATTTCGTTGCAGTGGAAACTACATCGCTCTGGATCGCCTAGTGACATATTTCTGTTATCATTTAACATCATACCTTTCTCGAAAACGAATGCATTAATAATGACAGGCATATCTTGCAAATCTTGCAAATCTCCGTGAAGTAACCATTTGAATATTTTAACGGATTTAGACAATTTGCTTAACTTATATTATGCATTTTATTTATGGTGGCATGTTTCTGCCACCAAGTAACCACTGACTTTTTTCTAAAATGTTTCATGTTAATAATGGCGGATGTGTCTTTTTGATAGACATATACATTTGCTGTTCATTTTGCCATAGTATTGTTGAGGAGACTGTGTTTTCTATTGTGAAGATTATTTATACGTAGCCTGGTGTGGGCCGTGTATACAGAATTAGTTTTTTGTTTCGTGACAATGCACAGTCGAAGCATTTCTGAAAGAGTATGAGAGACTATGAGTTACAACGCAGACTTCAGAGTATTGCTGAATTTACATACAGTAGAACCCCTCTAATGCGACCACTTAATGAATAAACATGGGTGTCTTTATAAGCAGGTTGTTGCTTAATTCAGGACAAAAGCAATGCAGAAAGCTCCTCTAGGAGCTTTCTGCATTACTTTTGTCCTGCATTAAGCTACCATCTGCATATAGCACCCAGAATTATACATATTTTAGGTGGTCGCATTAGCGGGGTTTTACTGTATTTTTCTCAATATTTTGGATTGAAAGAGACAATAGGGAAATATTTGAGGTGTTTTAAGTATTGCTTTTGTGGCTATCAGAACTAGCGATAGTTAAGTCGCTATGTTGAATGCAGTGGTTTAAAACTTAAAAAAAAACACGCTTGTTTTCATCACAAAAGCCTGGCAAAAATAAAATAGCAATACAGTATCAAAGCATAGCGTGTAATATCGAACAAATAATAAGAACTCTAGCCCTTCTCTTGCTGAATTTTAAAATACATTTCTCCTTATTTACCCATGCCCTGTTGTATAATTACATATACCTTCACTGTGTACACGTATTTCGCTGTGCAATCACTGATGTGGAGTGCACTGGTTGCACAATCAACTTGTAAATAGTGCAGACCCTGATGAGACAGCTCATGCAGGAGCTGTCTCATCTGGGTCTTCACTATTTACAGGTAGGTATATTGACGTGAATAGCAATCGAAGGGTTAAGAACTCTAGTTTCTTTCCACGACTGTCATGTATCGTCTATGGTACATATAGATCTAGCCACCACTGCGTAGATAAAAGGTTAACAAATACAATTTCTATACACGTTTGATAGATTTCTTCAGTTTAACCAACCCCTGTTCTAAAACACACCTGATTTATTTATAAAGTTAACCCCAATTCATCGGTTGTTCAGCTGTACAAAACTACCAAATGATATATGCTTGTCATTATGTTTAACTCATACTTGCAAGATTCTCGTAGTCCCACTGTTTGCGCAGTCCAACAGTGTTTGGCCTTCATACAGAGACTCAGATACTGTCCTCACTCAGAAATTCAGTCTGCTAACACTGATTATTTCTTCATAATAATGTTCATGTAGTTGTTTCCATCTCATGTCATTTGTACATATTCCTATTACACATCTTAATGTTTGACAGTTACATGTAATTGTGACTAGAAATTACAAATGCCTTTGTCAAATCTACATAATAGCTTTTGTCGTAACTGTTTAACCCTTTCACTCATATTAACGCATTCGCACGCCTTTTGCAAACATGGTAGACCCATATCAGACAGATATCTTCTATAAAAACCTCTGTGATACGTCATCGGATATACCTTACGCGTCTGATACTCCAGATACGTCAGCGATATCGATGTGCATGCCTGATATGTTTACATCAGTGCGATGCGTCTTCATCGTCAGTGTTCACCCCTGATACGTTTTTCACCATCTGTGTTCATGCCTGACATGTTTTCATCATGAGTATTCACCTTGATTTCATTTTCGGGAAACATCGGGAAATCCACTTACGTATGTGCGTAATATCAATCTTAAAGGTGAAAAAGTATGATGACAACAAAATGGAACAAACAAACATCGAGGGCTGAGGGGGAGGAGATAGCTGTGGTAAACATTCTGTCTTATTATGTAAGCTTTAACCCATTCCCTCATATTAACACCTTTTAACGTCTCTGTAAAAATCATTTTTTGAACTCATTATGATAAATAGAACACACCAAGTGACGCATTTTTTGCGAATCTATAGAATTCACTTCATGAAACCATTGTGATAAATAATTTATCACAACGGTTTAAAAACTACACATTTTTTTTTCATTTTCCCGGGGCAGCATGTCCCGTGACCCCCTATAGCGACGGTGCGTACATTGCATTTGCATTCAGCTAAGCTCTGAATTAATTCTCCCTCTTCCTAAATATCCCGTTTAGTACTCAACTGGATAATGTTCCCCCAATTTCAAATATTTAGTGTTAGCTATTAGAGGACATGGAAAACGCATTTGTACAAACCCTATGTTTAGTATACCGGTATTCCATTAGGGAAACTGTATGATATCTCTACAAATTCTAACAAAATAGGGACCGATCACACTGATAGCAACGGTGAAACTCTCCGTAATCTTGTCATTTACTGTAAGAGACGGATGAAATTGTGGAAACAGAGTACAATTATTTCATTCTTTGGCGTTAATACTATTTTGGAGCAATATTCCTCCAAGACATGTGAAATTGTGATCACGCTGATAACAATTAGTAAAACAGGTCTTTCCTGTTAGTACACAATTGCTGAAGTAATCCCCAAGGAGTTGCGAATTTGTATCATACCGATGAAATGGAGGGATGTCCATTGGTTTTTGTTGTATGCCTTTTATACATATTTAGATGAATACTTCAATGTCCAAGCCCAATAAATAGGATGACTGATCTTGCAACAGTGTCCTTCGAGGCACACACATCTGTTAATCTTATTGAAGTCCCAGCACTCGTGAAATGTTATTGACGTACAGCTCAACCTCTCCTTAGCCACTGATTACACAATGTTTTTTTCATTCTTAGTTAGTTGTCTGGCTCCTCCAGTCTCTGTATTAAAACTTGAAGTAAAACTTGAAACTAGAAATATGTGCATTACACAGTGTTCCCATATACGCTTGACAGCGTACTTACGGTATGGACTATGACAAGTAACATGTGTGCATAATTTAACCCTGAATTTAAAAGTAGAATAGCCCAACAGTGTTTAACTACAGATCCCACTCAGTATAAAAGGCTTACACTTTTAGAGGATTTTGAATGACAAGCAGTGCAGACCCTGTTGCGGTCGTAAAAATTCGCCCCGTACTTCATTTTCAGGGTTGTTATATTTTCTGGCCCTTCTTGATCATTAGTTTCAATTTAATTAGTTATGAATATTTAATCAGTTATGAATACCACTTAAGCCAGTGCTAATGGTGTGAGTTGTGTTGCACTTTTTATAACTGCTCATGAACAGACTCAGACTCTTTATTTTTTCTCTTTTTTGCATTGCTGCTTTTGTTTTCGAAGGATCTCCTACTTTTAGAATTTAATTTAACCATAACTGGAACAGCGATTAATTATTCTATACAGTTTCATGACTCTAAGTCAGTTACGTTTAGAGTTATAGATGGCAATGATGACACTGTATCGCACATAAGAGAAAATAGAGCATGTGATGTGTTATATCAAACCTAGTTTAAGCCCCAGTAGAGTAGCCGTTTTTTGGCTACTAGCCGTTCCAAGGCGGTACTCCCGTTTACACCCCATGCTCAACTTTGTTTTTATACAGTAAATATCGTATCTCTTTTGTGTGTTTCATCACGTTTTGTCTTGTAATTGTGCTGTTTAATATTTGATTATGTGCTGGTGCCGTGCCATTGTGTGTACGGTGCCCTCCCCCCCCCCCCCCCCCGCGTGGGACTGTTTTACCACTTTCATTAGTATATACAATTTCAAAAACGTAGTGCCAGAATAGTAAGCTATTGTTGCGGAAAGAATCTGTTTTGTTGTTTGTATGGGATTGTGTTATAATCGAAATTCGCTCAAGAGCTTGCGAGAAGACTTTTGAATATTGCAAATATTTCAAATTTTCTTTTGGTATTATGTGGCTTGTGCAGTTTTTGTACAGGATTGTCTTAAGAAAGTATGCCTGCAAATTTATTGAATTCTGGCCATTTTGTTTTCAGAGCAGATTTTTAAATTTTCAAGACAGCAATTTCAAGAGAATTAATCTGCTTCCCTGGCGTTCATACTTTTTTGTCGAAATATTATGATTTTGGTAATCATAGTACCGGGTCCTCAAAGGACAATGCCTGTAAAATTATATTGAAATACGGCCAGTAAATAGGCAATTTGAATTATTTAGCTAGCTATAGCCATCGGACAAAATTATCCCCTGACAGCCATGCCTTTAAGGCTACAGTCCCGCTAGCGCTTGCGACCGTTAAAGACCACTGGCGACCTCTGAAACCGGCGATCATCTGCGATTGTCGGCGACTAAATTAAAATAAATGCTTCGCAGTAACAATTGATTTGCTTCTGCGTCTATTGTACGACAGGTTGCTGACGATCATGCGCCAAGTCACTGGTATTCGTACGGAGGTCCCACGCTCACTTCATGCCAGTTGTATGGTCATGTGGTCTATGCCTAGTCGTGGGTAATCTTTATGCAGTCGCTGACGATCGCACGAAATCGTAGGTAATTGTAGAAAGGTCGCTGACAGTCGAACGATTGTAGGGAAGATCACCAACGACCAGTTACAGATTGTTAGAGACCTTCATACGACAATCGCAGATTACCTAAAACCTCTAAGGGTCCAGTCCCACTAGGTCTTACGACCAATTAAGACCTGTTTACGATTACTACCGACATCTGGTCGCTGATATTCGTACGAAGGTCGCACGACAAGTCAGTTAATCGCGGGTGGTCTTCAGTAATCGTTAGTAATCGTTTCTTGTCGTTAGACCAATTTTATTCGCAGTGAGGTTGTTGATCATGCACAACAACCTCCTTACGACCGAGCTGGTCGCCGGTATTCTTTAAAATGTAACCTTAGAGGGTTTTAGCTAATCGTGCGATCGTCGTACGAAGGTCTCCAATAATCTTTAACTGGTCGTTGGTGATCTTCCCTACAATCGTACGACTATCAGCGATCTTTGTATAATTACCTACGACTGGCGTGCGATCATTAGCGACTGCCTAAAGATTATTCGCGACTAGGCATAGATCACGTGACCACACAACAGGTCGGAAGTGATTGTGGAACCTTCGTACGAATAACAGTGACTTGACGCACGATCGTCAACAACCTGTCTTACGGTGGTCGCTGATGCATCGCCAATGTGACAGTGAATCATTTTTTGGAATTTAGTCGCCGACAATCGCAGACGGTCGGCGGTTTCAGAGGTTTCAGAGGTCGCCTGTGGTCTTTAACGATCGCAAGCGCTAGTGGGACTGTAGCCTAAGGTTACTTCTTAATGACCAGCGACGACCAGTTCGATCGTAAGGAGGTTGTTGTGCATGATCAACAACACCTCTACGATTGAAATTGGTTGAACGACTAGAAACTTTTACCAATGATTACTTAAGACCACCCGCGATTACAAGTGACTTGTCGTGCGACCTTTGTACGAATATCGGCGAAATGAGGTTGCTAGCAATCGTAAACATGTCTTAAGGGGTCGTAAGGCATAGTGGGCTGGTCATAAGGTGTTTGTTGTGCATGAACAACCTCTCTACGACTGATATTGATCTCACGATTAGAAACGATTGCCAACTATTACTGAAGACCACCGGCGATTATCAGTGACTTGTCGTGCGACCTTCTTACGAATATCGGCGACCAGAGGTCGCTAGCATTCGTAAACAGGTCTTAATGGGTCGTAAGACCTAGTGGGACTGGGCCCTAACGAACCATATTTCATTGAACAATGCTAGTATATCATTTCTACCAAGTAACAGTTGAACTTCGATATCTCGAACTCGGATAATTTCAACTTCGGGATAAGTCCAATTAAACGTTCGGACCTTCCAAAAGTAAAGAAAACAGGATTGTTCGTGAATGTAAAATACATGCAGTTTGTGCAATATTGATTTGATGATAATGATTCAATAAAGACTCCTTCTAATAAATCCATAACTGATTTAGCAAAAAATTGTATGGCAGTGTTTATACTGCCTGGTTACGCAAGCCGACTTTAGTGGCGACGTGGTAGAACGTCTGGCTAGGGAATTCGAGGTTGTGAATAGAAGTAGTGTTGGTAGAAGTGGTGGTATTATTATTATTATTATTATTAGTAGTAGTAGTAGTAGTAGTAGTAGTAGTAGTAGTAATAGTAGTAGTAGTGGTGGTGGTGGTGGTAGTAGTAGTAGTAGTAGTAGTAGTAGTAGTAGTAGTAGTAGTAGTAGTAGAAGTAGTAGTAATAGTAGTAGTAATAGTAGGTAGTAATAGTAGTAGTAGTAGTAGTAGTAGTAGTAGGTAGTAGTAGTAGTAGTAGGTAGTAGTAGTAGTAGTAGTAGTAGTAGTAGTAGTAGTAGTAGTAGGTAGTAGTAGTAGTAGTAGTAGGTAGTAGTAATAGTAGTAGTAGTAGTAGTAGTAGTAGTAGTAGTAGTAGTAGTAGTAGTAGTAGTAGTAGTAGTAGTAGTAGTAGTAGTAGTAGTAGTAGTAGTAGTAGTAGTAGTAGTAGTAGTGTAGTAGTAGTAGTAGTAGTAGTAGTAGTAGTAGTAGTAGTAGTAGTACAAATTAGAGTAAATAAGAATTGCAGTTGAAAATTCATTTTCTTAGCTTGATATATACTTTCGACAAGCGACGGCACATTATAATTCACCAGGCTACATTTATATAGTCCGATCTACTCGTATGATTTACTTATATGTAGATCAAAACAGAACAATTAAATTCATTAGAGACAAACAATTAAATTCATCAGAGACAAACAGTAGAACCCCGATAGTTCGAACACTCAAATACGTACCATTATTGATCTTTACCACAGACAGCTTAACGTAGGGTGAAAGTCATACAAAAAGCTCCTCTAGGAGCTTTCTGCATGACTTTCGTGCTGCATTAAGCAGCCACTTGCCTACAAAGACATAAATTCTACATTACTAAAATACATTTCGTAGTATCGAGTTTTTGTTGTATCTACGATTGTATAATAAGTTGTAAATGTTTCTCTAATTGTAAGAGTTGTTTGCTGTCTGTGTAACAACCCTCTAACTATTTTGATGTATTCGTTTATATCTCATTGACTCTCACTTTTGATCAGTTAACTCTTCCGGCGCCAATGTCGCCTGTTGGCACCATTGAAAATAGTGCAGTCCCAGGTCAGATGCCGCCTTTTCAAGGCGGCATCTGATCTGGGACTTCACTGTTTTCTGTATTTTTTAGCCCAAGCATACAGGTTTTTAAAAACAAATGTTTTACTATTTAGTTTAGAATCATATTTAATATGAAATTATTATTGCAGACGACACGTTTAAACTTGGCGCCAAAAGAGTTAAGTTGATTGCATGTGCACTTTTATTGGAACGACTCGTATCTTGTTTGATACATTGTTATTCTACCGTTTTACAATTTCATAAACATTTCTTAACATCTCGACAGAAAGCATTCACATTATCAATAATATCTGGCAAATAAATCTACGGTATATTGGCGACAATCCAGAGCTCCAAGGGAATGAATGAACTGCTCAGATCACGTACACAGACATTATTCTTAAAACTGTCAGACATTGCTTTTTAACTCTTTCGCTGATGAATTTTGTCGTCTGCAAACTTTGTCATCTGTTGCAATTTTCAGGTTTTGTTCTTAATTTTTGTTTAATAAACTAGTAATAGTAACTAACAGTTTGGATCCTGATGAGACACCGAGTTACTCGATATCTCACTGTTTACATAGGTAATGACAGAGGTAATAACACCAGTTTGGAGCTGCTATTGGGCGGCAATTTATATGGGGAGGACTGTGATGTGGGGGATGGTGACGGGAGGGATGTCAGAATTGTTTGATATTTTAGAGACGATTTTTGCATGCATCAACGTGTCCAAACTAACAAAGGTAGAATAACAGAAACATATTGAGAGACTTACAGAAACACGGATTGACAGAGGGTAAAATAGTGTCTAAAGACAGACACAAATAGACGGACAGACAGACATACAGAATATACAGATAGAAACAGACTAGTAGACAGACAGACATATAGATATACAGACAGTCTGACAGACAGGCGCATGTCAAACGCACTGAGTGTCCAGATATACAGACAGGCAGGCACATGTCAAACCCACGATTGTCCATATATATAGGCAGGCACGTGCCAAACGCACCGAGCGTCCAGATATACACAGGCACGTGTCAAACGCACCGAGTGTTCATATATACAGACATACAGGCACGTGTCAAACGCACAGAGTGTCCATATATACAGACAGGCAGGTACGTGTCAAACGCACCGAGTGTCCATATATACAGACAGACAGGTGCCAAAGGCACCGAGTGTCCATATATACAGACATGCAGGTGCCAAACGCACCGAGTATCGATATATACAGACAGGCAAGCACGTGTAAACGCACCGAGTCTCCATATATATACATACAGACAGGCACGTGTCAAACACACCGAGTGTCCATATATACAGACAGACAGGCACGTTTCAAACACACCGAGTGTCCATATATACAGACAGACAGGTGCCAAACGCACCGAGTGTCCAGATATACAGACAGGCAAGCACGTGTCAAACGGACCGAGTGTCCATATATACAGACAGACAGGCACGTGTCAAACACACCGAGTGTCCATATATACAGACAGACAGGCACGTGTCAAACACACCGAGTGTCCATATATACAGACAGACAGGCACGTGTCAAACACACCGAGTGTCCATATATACAGACAGACAGGCACATGTCAAACGTACCGAGTGTCCAGAGTTTACATTTACAGCAGAACACCTCTATATCGACCGTACAAACATGGTTGTCGTTAACAATAGCTGGTTGCTCAATGCACAGAAAGCTTGTATAGGAGATTTCTGCGTAACGTTCGTCCTGCAATAAACGACCCACGTGCCTGTACGCCCCATATGCAGTAAAACCTCAGAGAAATCTCTTAGGCAAGTGGAGCTTTCTGCATGACTTTCACACTGCATTAAGCTGCCACCTGCCTCCAAAACCGATATTTATACCAAATGTAACGACCGGTTTAGAGGGGTTTTACTGTACTTCATTGTGGTGATCGCATTAAAGAGGCATCGCTGTAAGAGGCAATTATGCAGTGTAGGATCGTTTCTTCTTTCTTAAAATAGCCTCATTTCATCTAATTAATGTTGATTACTGTCGTCGTATTTTTCTTTTCCTGTCTATATTCGTGGTAGAAAATCGAAGGACCAACTGCTGTGTTTATTGTTAATTGTGTGTCTTTTTATTTGAGGCTTTTGTTTTGTGTTCGGTGAGATTGAATGTTGGTTTAATGGCGCTTTTAACATGTTGTCGGTATTGAGGATACAAGGAACAGTTTTATGGGTATGCTTGTGATATGTGTGTGTATGCTTGTGGTATATGTGTGTGTGCATGTGGTCTATGTGTATGCTTGTGGTCTATGTGTATGTGCTTGTGGTATATGTGTGTGTGCTTGTGGTATATGTGTGTGTGCTAGTGGTCTATGTGTATGCTTGTGGAATATGCGTGTATGCTTGTGGTATACATTTGTATGTGTGCATGCTTGTGGTATGTGTGTATGGGTGCTCTCCATTTGTTGTGAATCGGGGCTTGTAGAGTTCCTTTATGTTCAAAGTCCTTCTTCGCTACGTGGCCTGTTCGGTGTCGCATTGCCCTTAACTCCAAACTATCCTAGTTTGTGTCACATAGTCCTAGAACCAACCCAACCGATATATAGAATTAAGTAAGGTGTTTTGTGGCGCTATATTTTATCATACTCTTGCATAAGTTATGCATGGCGTCACATCTAGTCTTTTGTTTTCAATGAACTCGGTTGAGGTATAATTATAAGATGTCGGTGTTGGACCGGCAAGACGCATTTTTGTGAAAGTCTTGTATGTATGTGTGAGAGCGAACTTTCTTTGTGCTTCTGGCGTTGTTGTGTAATGTCCTAACGTTCTGTCTTACCTGTTCTGTTGTTATACGTTCACTAATAGTCGAAAGTGTCTATACAATATAATAAAACCACTCACAAGCGACCTGTTTATGGGTACACATGTGTATCGATCGCCCTGCATTAAGCCCTGCATTAGGCCCTCTTTGTTTCTCACTGTAGAAGGGTGTTGCTTTATAATCTATTTCAAACGTTATTTTAAAAGACACCACAATCATACGCCTGATCGATATTATGGCGATGGACGAATAATTCATTTCGACAAATAACTGACTATATAAGCATGTTTTGGTGTACCAATTGTAAATATGTACTGGCATCGTTTCATTTTGAATTATATGTTCGTGTGATGTGTAATATCCCAAAGTCAACATCTTTCGTTCACCATGCGATTTCCCTTTTGAATGGATGTCAAGGAAAATGGCCCAAGAAAATAACCGAAATGGAGTTGTGCTGTAGACCGTAGTAATTGCAGTGCATATACAAAAAGGCGGATTGGCAGGCAGTTTCAATGGATCACTTAGCCGAACAGGATACGGTAAAATCGTCCTAAATGGTCATTCATGTATTGAACATAAGAGTGTTAAAAAGGCAGGCGGTCGTTTAATGCAATGCAAAGGTAATTCAGCAAGCTCCTAAAGGAGATTTCTGCATTACTTTTGAACTGGATTAAGCTACCACCTGTCCTACAGACCAATAATAAGACCTCTTTTTGATGGCCGCTTAAGACAGGCTCTACTGTATTTGCCCATAGTCACAGATAAGATGTTTAAATAAGACCCTTTTAGGAACATGAGGGGCATTCAGTATGCAATGCACATTAGCGTATAAATTAACGTTAAATAGTAATATTAACCCTTACTCTGTTAAATACGACTTAGTTACAATTGAAATCAGCTTTGGTCGTCTCATTAGGATCAAAGTTGTTTGTCACTTAGACAAATTATTCCTGAATACGTTAACTCTTTCATCCATAACTACGTCTTTCTATGCCTTTGCAAACAGGGTAAACCCATATCAGACAGTCAACTCTTGTAGGTCCCGTCTGGTCAAGGTCTGTTCTTTTTGCTTATAGTATAATATAGATATGATTCTACATTTTCTGCAATGGCCAAGTATTCCTGACTCCATCAGTTATTATAACAAATGATCTACTTAAAGGGGAAGTCCCTACATTCAACGCGTTTCAAACATACCTAAAATATACAAATTTACTCATTTCTTAATGTGCTGAAAAGAAGTATATCGTAGGAAAACCTATTGAATAAACGTTGAAAATGACAAAATACCCATAACAAATACCACGTTTTATGACATTATTGAAAATATGCGTTCCTTGTAGGGACTTCCTCTTTAATATTCATGATGTCATTATTTCTTACATGAATATAAAAAAGGTGCAATGGTTTTCAATGAACTAAAACAAATCAAGAATGAAAATTGATAGTTCTTTATACATTTAACTCTAACTGCAATATTTGACCCTGCTGTGCCTTTTTAAGGAATAAAAAGATAGAAAGAACATTATATGTTTACACATGTAAAACCCCAGACATTTAAACTGAAATGTAAGTCAAACAGAATGTTCTATGATTACGTTTTAACCCATTCCCACATAGGCTATTTTAGACCTAGCCTCTTTGAATAAGTCTACCAAAAAGGAGTATTTACTAGAGAAAAGGGATTTTAGAAATGTTTTTGTTTTGAAACCAATATGATAAATAGAGCAAATGTTTCTATGGAGCAAATGCTGTATTTGTCACAATTGTTTCAAAAGGTGACTTTTATAGAAGCGTCAAAAGAGGCGTCAATATGAAGGAATGGGTTAAACAAGTTTTAAATTTGACATTAGTCGATTATCAATGAATAGTTTCGTTAATGCTATTAACCCTTTCGGCGCCAAATTTCTAATTGTCGTCTGCAATCTAAGTTTGTTAAATCATTCAGTAAAATAAGGAAATGAGATAAATAAATGCAAATTTCAAAGGTTTATTCCTGTTTTTATTCGAGCTATGCACATAAAAATTAAGAATATATAGATGTATTCCTATTTTTATTCGAGTTATACACTTTAACATTAATATTCTAACAAATTATTCTTTATTTGTTTTGAGCTATGCACATTAAAATTAAGAATATATCGACTTATTCCTATGTTTATTCGAGCTATACACTTTAACATTAATACTCTAACGATCTATTCTTATTTTTATTCGAGCTATGCACATTAAAATTAAGAATATATCGATTTATTCCTTTTTTCGAGCTATGCACTTTAACAATAAGAATACAGTATATCAATCTATTCCTATTTTATGAGCTATGCACTTTAACATTAAGAATCTATCGATTTATTCCTTTTTTATTCCAGCTATGCACGTTAACATTAAGAATATATCGATTGATTCCTCTTGTTTAACCTACAGCATGTTGAGTAGATTTTCATCCTCAACTATTGGCCCGTTTCTTATCTGAAAACGTACTATTCTTTGTTATCACAAGCATATAACCTTATTGTCAAACAGTTTTGATACCGATCATACGTTCATCTGGGTCCAAACATTTTGATATCAACCCTTCGCTTGCTGAATTTTAAAATACATTTCTCCTTCTTTTTCCATGCCCTGTTGTATAATTGCATATATCTTCACCGTGTACAAGTAGTTCGCTGTGAATTCACTACTGTGGAGTGCACTGGTTGCACACTCAACTTGTAAATAGTGCAGACCCTGATGAGACAGCTCCTGCAGGAGCTGTGTCACCTGGGTCTTCACTATTTAGTATTTACAGGTAGGTATATTGACGTGAATAGCAAGCGAAGGGTTAAGATAACCACGGATTTGCCGGTTTTGGAAACATTAATTTTGTTAATAAGATTAAATAAGATCATTTTACTTTAGACGCAGAAAACAGCTTTTTTCTATAGTTTCACTCTGTAGATCGATTTCTTGTTGTGTTTATTAACAATGGCATTTCCGCTGGTTCCAGGAAGAATTAATGACATTGTTAACTTATGCAAAAATGGTCTAGACAAAAGCCAGTGTACTTTTGGGGAAATTACACAACTAATAGGCAAACTACTAGCGTCGGAATCAGACGTAATATATGCACCTTTGGTTAACAAACCGTTAGAAAAATAACACAATTAAAATTAGTAGTATAAAAATCGCTGGTATGACTAGCCAACAAAGTTCTGATGAACCAGACTCCTTCACCCTGTGTGTGAAGAGTATCAACAGAGAGCTGATGGCAAAGGCTCCTTCACCATGTGTGTGGACAATGTCAACAGAGAGCTAATGACCAAGGCTAAATCACCTTGTGTGTGGGCAATGTTATCAGAGAGCTGATGGTACAGGCTCCTTCACCCTGTGTGTTGACAATGTCAACAGAGAGCTGATGACACGTGCTCATTCACCATGTGTGTGGACGGTGTCAACAGAGAGCTGGTGGCACAGACTCCTTCACCGTGCGTGTGGACAGTGTCTGTAGCTGGTGACCCAGGTGCCCTCCTTGTGTCTGGCCAGTGTCAGTTACATACATGTCCCTAAAGGATATTACATTTGCATAATTGCCAATGCAGACGACATACGAATGATAATCCTTACATATTGTCATTTGTCAGGGAAACCCTCAAATCTAAATGAGTCAAGCAAGCAAATAGCAAAGCAAGAATGATAGGCATTAGGTCATGGCGACAGGGCACGGAGCTATAGCATTATGTCCATAGTTGTCAGCTGTTCCAATAATTTGTTTAGTTGTTTGTAAGTGGGTTTTACGACGCTTTACCCTTTACTTCATATAAACGCATTTGCAAACAGAGTAGACCCAGATTTGATAGACCAGTTTCTTTACTTTCTAAAATGACTATAATGTTCCACCTTCCATATTTCATTATAACTATTTAGTCCATGAATATTCAGTAGGTATTGAATTTTGGAATAAGCATAGAACAGTATTTCAGTCATATATTTACGTCCAGCTAATTACATGTGGAGGAAGACCCCAAGTGTTTTTTCAGACTAAGATCAGGGTTTCCTAAATTTCCTCTTTCAGCAAAAAATCATGCAAAACATCATACTGTTACATGTTCAAATTTCCTTTCCACGTTACTCGTAATACATCTATATGTGACCAATATGCGAATATATTGCACCATGGTTGGTTCAGAGCATGGGCAGACTGTGAAAAAAAACTTTTGGTGAAATGGAAGTCAACAAATATTTAATTATCACAATCGAATCTTGGCAAAAGCTAATTTTTTCACAATTTAATATGTTTACTCTTTTCAATTAAGTGTGCGTGACTGAAAATCTATGGTTGGTTTTAATTTGAAACCACTGAAAGTTTGAAATGGGAGAGCATATTTGTTTAATTCTCTGTAATTAAATTGGAAGTTTAATTATTTCCCATATTTGCAATTCTAAGGTATGATTGTGATGCAAAAGCATATATTATGAATATCGGTGTTGTTGCCAACATGTACTCAGAGAAATCATTAGATATTATTTTTGATATTTTTAACATATCAGTGTTCTTCCACCGTAACAGATCAGGTACTTTCTTATCGATGTGAATGTGTGTGTTTAATTCAGATCTTTAAATAAATGAAGACGTTCACATTTCTTTGGCAAATCTGTATCCTGATATTTGCAAACGGTGACTCGATGTCTCGTCTGATTCCATGTTGTTTGAAGCCCCATAAATTAGTTGTTATATCTGTAGCAATTATTACATATGTTGACGGATAGTACCATATTCATGTGTTGCCAGTTGTTATATTTATTGCCAACGCATACAATTATTGTCATATGTTGCCAGTTGTTATATCTGTTGCAATTATTACATATCTTGCCAGATGATGTCAGGCACGGATTTAGCTGCCTTTACCACAGCTCTTTTTCAAGACTCAATAAAACCGAGTCTGCAATTTTCTCTTTTCGCATTTCTACTTTTGCTTTCGAAGGATCACCCATTTTCAGATTATATGTACTTCACAACAGCAGGTGTTAAATGCTTGTGTGGCGGCCGTATAAAAAGTCGCCCCGTACTTCATTCTCAGTGTTGTTATATTTTCTGGTCCTTCGGGATCATAAGTTTTGATGTTATTAGTTTTTAAAATTGAATACTGCTTAAGCCGGTGCTAGGGGGCGTGAGTAGTGTTACACTTTTAATTACTACTCATGAACAGACTCAATAAAACCGAGTCTGCAATTTTCTCTTTTTGCATTTCTATATTTGCTTTCGAAGGATCACCCATTTTCAGATTGTATGTATTACAAACACACTATTTATTTATGTCGTCAAACATAAAAATCTACGCCCCCCCCCCCCCTCCAAAAAAACTTCTAACCCCCCCCCCCCTCCTAATCTGAAATTCTGGATCCGCACCTGGATGTCGTTGATATATGCTGCCCTGATAAAGAAGGATCATCTTAACGGCTTAAAGCTTTTTAAACAATATCTGAAGTAACTACATACACTGACAGAATCCCATGGACTGTGCCATCCGAATCCGACTTTGTACAGCAAATATTCATTTTGAGCCACACCGCCATGAAATCACATTGAATTTCTATTTTGGGAAGGTATTTAATCTGCGTCAATTGGTCTGTTCTTGTGTCTTCACAGTCATGTGCAGTTTTGACAAGAACATAATACTTGTCTGCATAAGAAATCGGATATTGTATGTAAAGGTTGATATGCAAATAGCCCTGACAAACGGACTTGTCGGGATTAATTTCTTCAGAAAGTCGGATATGTCATTGTATGAATTGGAGATTCTAGTTCTATCAGGGTTAATTGCTTATGAAGGTCAGTCTTGTCGTTGTATGAAAAGGAGACTAGGCATTTCAAGAATTTTTATCAAATCAATGTCTGCCAATTTTCCGGTACTGATCTCCGATACAGCCGCATGGTTAAAATAAAAATAGCTGAGTGTGGGCATTACTTGCCAAAGCTTTCGAACATTAATTGTCGTTATTTCCAAGAATCAAGTAAATGGATTAACTAAGAATCACATCTGTAGTTGTCAATCCGGAACTGACATAGAAAAACATTTGACGATTTACTCTGTGAATATTCATGTAAGAAATGATAACATCATGAATATTAATGAGATTAATTGTCACATCATCATATGAACACCGGAGGTTTTGGTCATGACAGTAACTGCAAAATCATATATATATATTATATCAAACCAAACAGGACTGAACCTGATCAGAATTGCTCCCACAGGATCCGTCTGATCTGGGTCTACTCTGTTTGCAAAAGCGTAGAAAGGCGTATTTATGCAGTAAAGGGTTAAAAGCCACCAACAAATTACTAACGCTGGAAAACATGTTCCAAATTATAATATATTAACTCTTCTCTTGCTGCATTTTAAAATACATGTCTCCTTCTTTACCCACGCCCTGTTGTATAATTACATATATTTTCACTGTGTAGGCTACAAGTATTTTGCTGGGCTACAAGTATTTTGCTGTGCAATCACTGCTGTGGAGTGCACTGGTTGCACAATCAACATGTAAATAGTGCAGACCCTGATGAGACAGCTCCTGCAGGAGCTGTCTCATCTGGGTATTCACTATTTACAGGTAGGTATATTGATGTGAATAGCAAGCGAAGGGTTAATACATTTAATTTGTTATGTTTGATTAACAAAACTGAAAAAGCAAACAGCGGTATACTTTCATTAAAGCACTACTGTTTTAACTAAAAGCATGTGTATGGGTATTTAATAATGGATGAACCAGTTTTATCTAAATCAAACCAATTCATCTTATTTACTGATTTTGTCCGTCTATGCTACGCCGATGTTATAAACAATGCATGAACTGTTTCATAGGAAATATTATATTTAAGGTTTAGAGTGTCGGATCTTGACCAAAAACGTCTGTTGATTTCCGTAACAATCGACGAAGTTTTCCGTCTCTAAAAACGTCGGCACTTTTCTAACGAATCAACAGTATTTATTTATAGTTAGTGTATATTCTCGGTTAACTATTAACGATATCTGAAAGAGAAATAGCTAGTCTAAGTGTTTATCAAAATGAATACGTCTGGTGTTTCCGTTAGTTTCTGAAGCATTTGCTTTTCGATACAAACCAGAGGTCCAGTTACCCCTTCGCTTGCTGAATTTTAAAATACATTTCTCCTTCTTTACCCAAGCCCTGTTGTAAATTTACATATATATTCACTGTGTACAAATATTCCGCTGTGCAATCACTGCTGTGGAGTGCACTGGTTGCACAATCAACTTGTAAATAGTGCAGACCCTGATGAGACAGCTCCTGCAGGAGCTGTCTCATCTGGGTCTTCACTATTTACAGGTAGGTATATTGACGTGAATAGCAAGCGAAGGGTTAAGATGCGTGAACTGAAATATTTTCAAGTATAATATCTTTATTTCTCTACTAAACCGTATATTGTGGTCACTCCTTAGAATCGTCTGGAAGAGACGATTCTAAAGAGTGGTGACAGCATAGAGTGTTGTGGAGAAATAACAATTTTAATATTTGAGTACGCACCTTCATATGCAGCTCTGCAAACAACTATTTTCTGACCACTCTCTTAGTATGTAGCATTTAGTTAGCCTGGGACACCGAAATTCAGATTCATAAGTCATTTTACTATGCAAATATTTAATAAAAATATATGCAGAATACATCCTTAATAATTATTGAATGCACTTAATATTTTTCGATAATTATTTCGACTAGTGTGTCAGTAGTATTGCTCCATATAATTGATCAACGGTAAACCTGGTTACTTTGTACTTCATAAAATATCATAATTTCATAATAATATCAGGCATTGGAATGCTATAACAAGAAAGACAAATTTCGACTATATGAAGGCGTCAAGCGATGGTTGCTTCCCATTTGCTAGATTGCTTCTGACCCCTTGTTGCACGAATCGTTTTCACCAGACACAAAGTCAATCACAGATGAGTCGATGCCTTTGTCACGAAATACAGTAGAACCTATGTTTGCTTAAGATATGATGATACTTAACCCTTTACCCAATAGCCTGTTTCTAGTTTTGAAGACATATGCCCACTTAAAGCAGGTTGAAAGTAAAGCAGAATGCGCCTTAAGGCGCATTCTGCTTTACTTTCAGCCTGCTTTAAGCTACCACCTACTAGGATATAGAAAATATTTATCATGCAATATGTTCATGACTGTATGAATTTGAACTATTTTCTTCAGCGGAGGAATAAATCAAACACGCTAAAAGCCGCTTCTATCAGGTAAAGGGTTAAGATACCTTATTGGAATAACAGATAAACAGACGGAAGTAACTGTTGATAGCATACGAACATTTATGTTCCGAATTGAAGAAGTACAGTAAACCCCTCTAAACCGGACGCTCAATTTAGTATAAATATCGGTCTTGGAGACAGGTGGCAGCTCAATGCAGGGTGAAAATCATTCAGTAAGCTCTTGGAGGAGCTTCCTGTATGACTTTCACTCCGCATTAAGCAGTCATCTGCCTAAAAGTATCTAAATTGCTCTCTATTGGAATTCCGGTGTATAGGGGGTTATTGTATCGTTTAAATTTCGCTACGGTGATAGGCTTTGCACTGCTAACATTTATATGAAAAGTAATTAACGAGAAAATGTAAGACTGTAACATTGGAGTGAGACTGACATGAGTATGACATACGCATACGGTGAACACTCAATATAACAACATTCAATATAACGGAATATCCATTATACTGACACGAAGTTTGGAAGTATATACAGCAAACGCACTCTAAACCGACAGTTTGGCAAAGAAGAATTTATATCTTTTTGGCAGGTGGCAGGTTAATGCATGATAAAAGTCATGCAGAAAGCTCCTCTGGGAGCTTTCTGCATGACTGTCATCTTGCATTAAGCTGCCACCTGTCTTAATCCATTCCCTCATGTTGACGCCTTTTTGACGCCTATGTAAAAGTCACATTTTAAAACCATTGTGATAAATAGAGCATTTGCTCCATAGGAGCAAATGCTGTATTTATCACAATGGTTTCAACACAACTCAGTTTTAAAATGAACCTTTTTGCTAGTAAATGCTCCTTTTCTGTAGATTTAATCAAAGAGGCAAGGTCTAAAAATAGCCTATGATTGTTTTTCATTCATTCATTCGTGTAATGGGTTAAATACCGACACTGATGCTAATTTGTGTGTCCGGTTTAGAGGGGTTTTACTGTATAACTTAATATTCATTCCAACAATATTTTCTATACAACCACACTTACTGTGGGAACTAGCGTGGTCGTTGTAACGAGATCTTACTGTATACAGTAAAACCCCTCTATACCGGACGATCAAATTAGTATCAATATCGATTTTTAAGGCAGGTGGCAGCATAATGCAGGGTGGAAGTCATACAGAAAGCTCCTCTAGGAGCTTTCTGTATGACTTTCACCCTGCATTAAGCCGCCACCTGCCTAAACATATCTAAATACTTCTTTACTAGAATTCTGGTTTAAAGGGGTTTTACTGTACATGTTTAAACAAACACACCATATTTGTGAAAGTAGGGCACCAACCATTCATATCAAAGAAAACACTTAATTTGAGTTACTTTTAGGAAGCTGTTACTTTTAGAGTAACGCCAACACAATTCTTCTAACACTTTTTACCACTTGTATGGTGCAGAATCTGATGAAGTTCTATACTCTTTGAAATAAATTAACCCTTCGCTTGCTATTCACGTCAATATACCTACCTGTAAATAGTGAAGACCCAGATGAGACAGCTCCTGCAGGAGCTGTCTCATCTGGGTCTGCACTATTACAAGTTGATTGTGCAACCAGTGCACTCCACAGCAGTGATTACACAGCGAAATACTTGTACACAGTGAAGATATATATAAATATACAACAGGGCATAGGTAAAGAAGGAGAAATGTATTTTAAAATTCAGCAAGAGAATGGTTAATATCTTTAGTACTTGATATAATATCTGACCAAGAGCGGGACTGCTCTATCACGGACTCCTACACGGCTGAGAGACTGTCGCCTGCTGGGTGGATCATATTCCTTTTGCCTAAAGGAGAACCTTCCCTGCTGATATCACTCCTGTAGTTTTTACCTGGGGTGTGACTTGTTGGTTCAGCCAGCAAATCATCCGTTATTTGTTCCCATCCAACCAGGTAGAAGGTCTCCAATGATCCATATCCCCGAAGTTCTATCATCCCACGGTCTTCAAACAAAAATCCCTTGTTTTGAAGTGCCCTGAAATTCGATTTATAGCTTTTGATAACTTTTGATAGTCGCTCTTACCACTCTATATGAAAACCCACACTATCACTACTTATAGTGAAAAGGGGAAAACGAAATGACAATGTAGCATCTGTGATTACCTATGTAAATAGTTTGGATCCAGATGAGACGCCGAGTAATTTGGCTTCTCATCAGGATCCAAACTGTGTGTAACCGTGACTATGTTTTTGAAACAAAATTCAAGAAAATTAAACAATGAAAATGGTAGCAGACGACAAAGTTAGCAGACGACAGAATCTGGCAGCAAAAGATTTCTCCCATTTCAGAGGTTTCGCAGGTCAACTGAGTGAGAATCAGAAACAAGTTCTTGTCCATGTAAAACGCGTATGGGTTGTTCACGATAGTCGAGACAACGATTCTAGAATGTATTTATTCACCTGTATGTAGTTGGACTTAAGTGTATCCTTCCTGTTTCTCCATGGCTCTCCAACTTAGAAGCAATGACGGAGGTCTCGCCAATCACTATATATCGCGGCACACGCTGACCTATGATTCCTGTCACGAGTGATCCTGTATGGACACCGATTCGAATCTATAAGAAGAAATATGAATACTAAATACAGCGGAATCTCTATATGTCGAACTTTAACCCATTCCCTCATATTGACTTTTGATGACTCTGTAAAAGTCACTTTGTGAAACCATTGTGATAAATAAAGCATTTGCTCCTATAGGAGCAAATGCTCTATTTATCACAATGGTTTCAAACTACAAAATTCTAAAAGTTACCTTTTCTCTAGTTAATGCTCCATTTCGGTAGATTTATTTAAATAGGTTGTATCTTAAAATAGCCTATGAGGTAATGGGTTAAGGGACCATTTCATCCAAATTACTTCGAGATTATAGGAGTTCGGGTCAACCTATTTATAACTTGGTAACTTTCTCGATGAGACAGCTTAATGCAGGTCTGGAGTAATGGTGAATTAGTGTATTTGTGTCGTCATTCATCAGTGCCAAGGGATTTCTTTTCAAAGAAACATTTTAAAACAGTCAATTATTTGCACTCACCCGTTGTCTCTGCACTGCTACATTAATGATTCCACACAGGCAAACGATATGGAGGCTTCTACAATCTCAGATATTGTTACGAATATAATGGCATTAAGTACTGCTAAGATGTAAAATTAGAACTACAGTATTTTGGAGTTTGATTTTTATCAGTAATCTTGCGCTTTAATAGTATTAAGAAATATTTACAGCTTCACTATGGCACGTTTGTTACAACAATGCCAAAAGTCTCTATAGTTTTACTGAATTACATACCATCACAGGTTCTCCATCTAACGGAGAAGTTAGCTCGGTCGATGTTGTGATCATCTCCAAAGCTGTTCGGGCGATCCTCTCAGCGTGGCTATGCCGTCTGACTCCCACTCCTGCCACCACAAGAAAAGCGTCTCCAACTGACTCAACCTGGTAAATACGATTTTAGACGAGAACTCTCTTGACGGAAATATTTCGAGAAAAGAACTATTCAATATGATACATGTATCTTTACTGATATGAAAACTCGGTTCGACGGAACCAATTTCTACAGCTGACGAAGATACGGAAAATTAATTTTAGAAGTACATGTATAGCCTGCTGGGGCCATTTTCTGTATAGAGATCCGGCGCGACGTTTTAGCTCTACGTAGAGCCTCGATTCAATTTATGACACAGAATATCGACACGGGGGTCATTTCCTAAGGGGTATCTTCTCTTAATTAAACTAGCAATCTAGGGACATGCATGGGTGCAAAGGTCCAGATAAGATGCGTAAATTAAATTATTGCCAATATTAACTTCTTTTTTTTCTATCAAACACTAGGCTCTGACCACTCTTCGAGACGAGTGTAAAGAGTGGCCACAACATAGGCTTTGTTTGATAAACGACGATTTTAGTCATTGAGTACGCATCCTTTGGCTCTGATTGGTGCACGTATACAGTTGAACTTCGATATCGCGAACTTGGATAACTTGAACTTCGTAATAATCCGAAGTTCGGTCTTTCCAAATTGTACAATACAGAATTGTTCTAAAATGTGTTACTACGCATACCACGTGACAGCTTAATGCAGGTCAAAATGTCAAGGGAGGTCTAAAATATCAGATATTTGGTTATTACAGAAAGTTCGTAAGAAAGCGTTATTTGTAACATTCGCCCTGCATTAAGCTTCAATCTGTCTACTCATTGATTAGACATGTTTGGTTGCCGGTGCCACAATAATTTCAGATAGGCGGAAAAATATACCATACGTATAAATTTGCTCAATCGCAGACCATATTTACCCTGTGTGTTTCATGTCGTCTGGTAATGTCGTCAAATTTGGTCTGTAGTTTATTGAGAAGGTCCACGACGTCTGCTGGGCCACATTTAGCAACCATGGGTAGGAAGTGAACCACATCACAAAACAACGCAGTAGCCTGGGCATGGTACTCTAATAACATTTTAGACATGTCACTTGTGCTCTAATAACATTTTAGACATGGCACTTGTACTCTAATCAAACTTAAGATATCTAATCAATTCCCGCATACTGACGCCTTTTGATACCTCTGCAAAAGTCACTTTTTGAAACCATTATGATAAATAAATCATATTTATCACAATGGTTTCAAACTACACAATTCTAAAATAAAAATGTCCTTTTCTCCAGTAAATGCTCCTTTTCGGTAGATTTATTTAAAGAGGGTGGGTTTAAAAATAGCCTATGAGGGGATGGACTAAATAGCATACTAAATACTTTATACAATACACACGCGCGCGCGTGCGAGCGCGAGAAGCACATGAGTGGTTCTCTGGATATGCTTGAAGTATGAGTATTACCTACGTTGCTGTCGTTTTATTCTTAAGACCAGATGAGAGAAGTTTACAAGAATAAGCATCGAACATATAATTGAGATTACTTGTTATAATAGGACATGGAAATACGAAGTTTTGGCTATGGTAGAAACTGTAGAATCATATACTGTCTAATGATATCAAAAGCAAACAGGGTCTGCTCTTTGTGTAAAGGTGTGAAAATGGGTATTTTCATGCAGTAAAAGGTTAAACCGTTAACCCTTTCCTTCATATAAACGTGTTTTCATGCATTTGTAAACAGAGTAGACCGAAATTAGACGGTTCTTAGAGGAACCGTCTGATCAGGGTATGCTCTGTTTGCTAATGGAAATTGAAAGATCTGTTTATTTACTTTCTAAAATGGATACAATGTTCCAACGTCCATATTTCATTATAACTATTTTGTCCATGAATATTCAGTAGGTATTGGACTTTGGAATACATATAGAACAGGGAAAGTGTTAAGCATATCATACCTCCGCATGACTCCTGATTACTATTGACCTGGTGAACAACATCTCTGGGCAGAAATGCTCGGTACAGGGTAGTGGTCTTTCTCCTCTCGTTGTCCAGATCCCGTTGTGTTCTCTGCAGCTGGTCTCTTAGGGCGCTGTCTTCCACAACACTGGATGGCCTCGATACACTGGCAGAGGAGATCCGCATTCCGCACCCTACCGCCAAGCCCTGTCGTACATTGTGTTCCAAAACTTTCCTTTAAAACCAAAATTGACATATTCAAGAGCGCTAAGGTTAGCTTTTTTCAACTTTATCAGAGGCATAGATTTCAAATAAAAATGTTAACCCTTTATTTCATTAACCCTTCGCTTGCTATTCACGTCAATATATCTACCTGTAAATAGTGAAGACCCAGATGAGACAGCTCCTGCAGGAGCTGTCTCATCAGGGTCTACACTATTTACATGTTGATTGTGCAACCAGTGCAATCCATAGCAGTGATTGCACAGCGAAATACTTGTACACAGTGACTATATATGTAATTATACAACAGGGCATGGGTAAAGAAGAAGAAATGTATTTTAAAAATCAGCAAGCGAAGGGTTAAATGGAAAAGTAGTAAAGTCAAGCAGGCAAAGCCACATGCAAGACGCAACCACCACCAAAACACCGATAGACAGCATGACACACACACACACACAACCACACACCCAAACACACACACACACACGAAATGAACACAGAAAACACCAAAAGACACACAAGAACCAGGGACAAACGTTCCACAACATGAACAAACCACAAGCACAAAGACGCAAGGCAAACAAAAGGAAGGGTGACAAAGAGAGTACCGCCTTGGCACGGTCA
Organism: Azorinus chamasolen; assembly: GCA_963576725.1. NCBI lineage: Eukaryota > Metazoa > Mollusca > Bivalvia > Cardiida > Solecurtidae > Azorinus > Azorinus chamasolen. The sequence goes on along the minus strand of OY755251.1, from coordinate 15,179,445 downwards.
GCAGCAAAAACACCATTGGGGGTTTAAACCGGTTTACGGACGTCCTAACCTCACACTTCTCTCAAAGTCACCCTAGCTTTACAAATATTGTAAATAAAGGTATCCCCGCTGGACTTACCCACAACATAGACGACGGTGAACACAGGACAACATGTAAAACATAGCATAATAACTGTGACAATCCGTCAAATATGTACTCAATGACTTTGCTGAAGTCAGAGCACCTGCAGGTAAGCCGTTAAGGGCACGACATGTAAAAATGTTAAAGTTCATATAAGACATTAATTGTTGTTATAATGACATTGTTATGAAAACGGGAACATTTTGACTGTAGCTAAGACCGTACAATCAGATCTATATCATTTCACAAGCCATTCAACTGTATTGAAGGAAGTTATTGTCCGCATCATGATTGACATACAAACCTGTATTCAAGGTCGGTAATCAGAAAGTCACGTGTTACATCCCACATTGGTATCTCTGACAGTTTCATCTTCCGATGTTCCAGGTCCTCCCAGTTCTGTGCCACCGGGGAGGCAATGAAAATGAAATACCCACTGTCTCGTAATAGAAACATCTGACCTACAGTATAACACAACAGTCGTTTAGTATACAGAAGACTACAGTTGGAGATATACATGAACTGTATACATAAACAAAAATGAAATATTTGAGTAAAGAACTCAGTATGATAGGCTTAAACTTGCTAGGGGCGTTTAATGGCAAACAATGCAGACCCTGATCAGACGGGTTCAATATCAAAGAATACAAGTGTATGCGTACCCTGCAATCCAAAATTCAGTATCTATAATAAGCTACGGATAAAACATTTTCGTAACTTGTTATCAATAGTCATATACAGCGGAACTTCGATATCTCGAACCTAATGGGACAATACAACTTGGAACCTTTCTCGATGTGTCAGCTTAATGCAGTTCGAACGTAATCCTGAAAGCTCCTGTAGGAGCTTTCAGCTTTACTTTCGACCTGCATCAAGCTTAATTTTAGTACAATTCTGTATTACTAACTTTGGGAGGGACCTAATTTTTTACTCGAGTTATATTGAAGTTCGACTTATCCGTGTTCGAGATATCGAGGTTCCACTGCACGTATTAGAGGTACACGGTGTACATGTACTTTTACATAAAGACGTACCTTTGATCTGAAGAGCCGGTCGGTCTTTCCAGTCGTTTTCCATGCGACCCGTCTTCATTTCCAGGACAAAGGGCGTCAGTATGAAGTGCTCAATGTTTTTGTATGTCAGGTCCACACGGTTTGGATAACGCAGTTCAAAGAAGTCTGTCAACAATGCTTGCCGACTCCTGATAGTCGGCATCATCAGCTGGATCTTGATCCCTGTCTGCACCACCTTCATTTCAGTGTCGAATATTAGATGAAACGGAAATATTTCGATGAACATTCGCGGATTGACAGCGAGGGTCTGTGGGTAGTTAGGCACGAAGCCTTTATGCATTGCGGTAATGCGGGCAGCCATCCGCCATTTTGCTTTGGCAGATCTCTTTTTCGTCAACGGAAGTCCATCCTCGCCCTGCTCATCCTTGATTTGTTCCAGTTTTCTTCTCACTGCTTCAACGTCCTGCAAAAGAGATTAACGGTGAACATTATGCCTAAGTTTGTAAACAGAATATTTTCTGAGCAGCACATTTATCAGTTTAATAACTTATATTCAACACAGGTAGCTGACGGCTGATTGTTCAAAGGAGGGTCTCCCACTAATTCGAAATTAGATAGTCTTACTATGTTCCTGCCAGCGTTAAGCATTCAAGTGCTTATTCAAATTACTACCACCAATTAACGTATGTAATAAGTATCTATACTGCCTTATTTTTGTCTCTTTTATTTTGTATATTTCTTCCTTTTATCTGTTTCTTCGTCTTATATACGAAGCACAATCATCGATTAAACCAGGTAACCGTTTACTCTATGAATATTCATGTAAGAAAACATGACGCCATGAATGTAAATTAGATTAATATTTTAATGGCACATGAACACATAAACTTTTGGCCATGTCGAAAAACGGTTGAATCAAATCTATATTGTGTTACAAGCAAAGATAGCAGACCCTGGCCAGACGTCTGATCTGGGTCTACTCCGTTTACAAAGGCTTAGAAATGCGTACTTATGGAGTAAAGGGTTGACTACACTAATAAAGGTGATTTGTTTCAAACTTGAGCTCGTATCAGGACTTCATGTGGCAAGTGGCATACATTGCTACATATGTATCGAACTGGAAGTTACTGGATGTTTTAACCCTTACCTCCATAAATACGCCTTTCTAAGCCTTTGCAAACATAGGTAGCCCAGATCAGACGGTCCCTATACTGGGTCTGCTCTGTTTGTTTATGATATAACATAGATATGATTTTAGAGTTTCTGCCTAAGCCAAAATGCCCTGTGTCCGTAGTGCTGTTATAACAATTAACCCTTTCGCTGCCAACTTTTGTCGTCTGCAAACTTTGGCGTCTGCTACAATTTTCAGTTTTCATTTTTATCGTATTTTTGTTTCGAAAATTGTAACAGTAACAAACAGTTTGGATCCTGATGAGACGCCGAGTTACTCGGCGTCTCATCTGGATCCAAACTGTTTGCATAGGTAATCACAGATCCGGCATTGGCAGCGAAAGGGTTAATCTATTGTTTTACATAAATAGTAAAGGGTTAATAACGACCAGCATTGCATCAATGTGGCAACAGCAGTATGAAACATATATTCCAGGGATTAAATTGTATGACAATTTGGGAAAGCAGTTAACATAGCTACAGATAAAAATGTGTACACGAATATTAAAACCGTCATTTCTCCACCAAACCCTATACTTCGTGACGATTCTAAAGAGAGGTCGTAGTATTGGGTTCGGTGGAGAAACAAAGAAGATATTCTTGAAAATTTACGTATCTTATCTGGACTTTTTAATGTCACATCATGACACTCTGCACTGCAATGAAATACCTCTTGAAGAATCTGCTGCTCGCTATGTTTCTTTGTTTGTGCAATGAATGTGGGTGGTCCATCTCCACTATTCGGTTCCTTGATTTTTCTGGCAATTATATTGAAAGTCACGTGTTCACGTTCGCCATCGTGATCTGCCACGATTTCAGTTGTTACTGACAACAACTCCATCCTCAGATGCATATTGTAGAACAGTTTAGCAGCAGCAATGGTAAACCCTAGGAGTAACAAACGAAATATAGTACACACACTAATCCCTAGGAGTAACAAACGAAATATAGCACACACACACACTAATCCCTAGGAGTAACAAACGAAATGTAGTACACACTCTAAACCCTAGGTGTAACAAACGAAATCTAGTACACACACTAATCCCCAGGAGTAACAAACGAAATATAGCACACACACACACTAATCCCTAGGAGTAACAAACGAAATATAGCACACACACTAATCCCTAGGAGTAACAACCAGTAGTAACGACCAAACTATAGTAACTCTAGGAAAAACAACTAGGAGTAACAAACGAAATATAGTACACACACTAATCCCTAGGAGTAACAACCAGTACTAACGACCGAACTATAGTAACATTCTTCACCCTAGGAAAAACAACTAGGAGTAACAAACGAAATATAGTACACACACTAATCCCTAGGAGTAACAACCAGTAGTAACGACCGAACTATAGTAACCCTAGGAAAGACAACTAGGAGTAACAAACGAAATAGTGTACACACACTAATCCCTAGGAGTAACAGCCAGTAGTAACGACCGAACTATAGTAACTCAAGGAAAAACAACTAGGAGTAACAAACGAAATATAGTACACACACTAATCCCTAGGAGTAACAACCAGTAGTAACGACCGACCTATAGTAACTCTAGGAAAAACAACTAGGAGTAACAAACGAAATATAGAACACACACTAATCCCTAGGAGTAACAACCAGTAGTAACGACCGAACTATAGTAACATTTTACACCCTAGGAAAAACAACTAGGAGTAACAAACGAAATATAGTACACACACTAATCCCTAGGAGTAACAACCAGTAGTAACGACCGAACTATAGTAACCCTAGGAAAAACAACTAGGAGTAACAAACGAAATATAGTACACACGCTAATCCCTAGGAGTAACAACCAGTAGTAACGAACGAACTATAGTAACATTCTAAACCATAGGAATAACAATTAGGAGTAACAAACGAAATATAGTACACAGTCTAAACCCTTGGAATAACAACTAGGAGTAACGACCGAACTATAGTAACATTATACACCCTTGGAAAAATAACTAGGAGTAACAAACGAAATACAGTACACACACTCTAAACCCTAGGAGTAACAAACGAAATGCATACACACTCTAAACCCTAGGCGTAACAAACGAAATACAGTGCACACACTCTAAACCCTAGGTGTAACAAACGAAATACAGTGCACACACTCTAAACACTAGGTGTAACAAACGAAATACAGTGCACACTATAAATCCTAAATGTAACAAACGAAATGCATACACAATCTAAACCATAGGAGTAACAAACGAAATACAGTTCACACTCCAAACCCTAGTGTTCACACTCCAAACCAGTGCACACACTCTAAACCCTAGGTGTAACAAACGAAATACAGTGCACACACTCTAAACACTAGGTGTAACAAACGAAATACAGTGCACACTATAAATCCTAAATGTAACAAACGAACTACAATACACACTCTAAACCATAGGAGTAACAAACGAAATATAGTGCACACTCTAAATTCTAGGTGTAACAAACGAAATACAGTGCACACTATAAATCCTAAAAGTAACAAACGAAATGCATATACACTCTAACCCCTAGGAGTAACAACTAGTGGTAACGAACGAAATACAGCACACACGTTTTACAGCGTCACGATCAGCCATTGTGTTACCGAAGTGCCGTCCGGTAAGGGCATGTTTATCAGACTGAATTATAATTGAATACTGCACATAAAGGCCAATGCCAAATTTTAAAGTGAATGCGATCTATGTCTACACTGTATGCAAAGCCATAACGTAACTATGGTTCATGGTACGTTCAACATATATCAGGAACATTTTTCACATACAGCTGCACCTCGATATCTAGAATTTTAGGGACCATACAAATTACTTCGCGGTAACAGATGTTCGAGTCATCTCCTATTTTTAATCTGAACAATTTCTCAAGTTTATAGCTTAATTCAGTGATTTCACTATTACTTTAGATCTGTATTAAGCTGCCACGTGCGTTTCTAGGTTATATGCGTAGTAATACATTCAGAACAATTCTGTGTCGTAAATTTTGGAAGGAGCGAATATTTACCCCGAGTTACCCGAAGTTCGAGTTATCGATAGTTCGGTATATCGAAGTTCGACTGTAGTTTGTAACACTGGTCTTCATACTTTTGTGAAGTACATGTAAGTTTAGAAAGTAAATATATTGTAGTACACCTAGTAAGCATGCTTGGTGTATACCTTTGACCACAGAATGTAGTCCTTTTCTTGGAGAGTAGTAGTGCAGGACCATTCTGTCTGCCACAGAGTCGTCGTCACAACGAAACGAAGGTGCCACCATCTTGGGGTATTCTTTTCGTGCGAGGCAGTGAACAGAATCCAGGTTCTGGAGAAACTCGAGTATGTTGGACCCAAGATTCCGAAGAAGCTGTTCGTATCCGTTCTCGCGCATGAAGTTAAGATAGAACTCGCCGAGCATCTCCAGCAATGGTTCCTTCGGTAAACCTATGTGAGTTTAAGTAACTTTAACCATTTCCCTCATAATTTATAAACGTGTTTTCCCGCATTTGCAATCAGAGTAGACCCAGATCAGACGGCTCATGAAGGAGCCGTCTGATCAGGGTCTGCTCAGTTTGCTTATTGAATTTGATATACATGTGTCTTTAGTTTCTAAAATTGCTACAATATTCCACCTTGCATATTTCATTATAACTAGTTTGTCCATGAATATTAAATAGGTTTTAAAATTTCGAATAAACATAGAACTGGGAAAGGGTTAAAATTGTCAATGTAGCTCACCTTAAATCAAATTAATCCAGCACTGTACGAAAACCATATTTTAAGCTTTGCAAAAAATGAAAACCCGGGGTTGGTGCCTATAAAACATTTAGTGTCTGAGAACGAACCATGCTCAAACTCCTGATTATTCAGAATTTGACAACGTCAAAATTTGGCCATTCTGATGCTTGAGTAATAAATACACACCAAGTTTGATAATATTTAATCAAAGTATAATTGAGAAAATGCTTTAGAACAAACTCGTTCTCAGACTCAAATTTTTTAAAAGGCAACAACCCTGATCATAGTATTGCGTTTAAAATGCGACAACAAATCGTTACGTTGAGAAAATAAATCAAAAATTCAACAGCCCATGTAACAGGATAGACGTATGTTTATTTTTATTTATTTATTTATTTTTATTTTTTTGGATAATGATTGTCTACATGTATTTGTATTCATTTTCGCGGATGATCCTTCGGATAATGATTGTCTACAGGTATTTGTATTCATTTTCGCGGACGATCCTTCGGATAATGCTTGTCTACATGTATTTGTATTCATTTTCGTGGATGATCCTTCGGATAATGATTATCTACATCATCCAGGTATTTGTATTCATGTATTCATGTTCGCGGATGATCAACATACTATTCAATAACGGACAATTTCGAACGATGTGTCACATAATATTTATGTGGTATTCTAGTCAGAATTTGAACTCTTCATTCTTGTTTTATTTTATTATTTCCCTCATGAATATTCATGTAAAAATTACATGATTTATTGATAAGCTTACTTTTTATCATGTCATGACACTTGGTGAATAGTTTCTCAAAAGCTTGATCGAATCGAAAGTAGTCAAAACTGCAACAGATATAAATTAGAAAAACAATTGCAGCGAAGTAAGGGCTAACCATTTACACCATGAATATTCATGTAAGAATTATGACATAATGAATATCAGTTTTTTTATAATGACACGTGCACATAGGAATGTTTGGCCATGACAGAAGCTGAAGAATCATATCTATATCATTTCATAAGCAAATAGAGCAGACCCGGATCAGTCGGCTCCAATAGGGGCCGGCTGATCTGGGTCTACTCTGTTTGAAAAGGTGTAGAAAAGCGTTTTTATGGAGTAAAAGGGTTAAAGAATTGTGAATGCTAAAGTGTGACGGAACTAGTTGTGGACGACGGACATTCAACGATCCTAATACTTAGCCCTTTTGGTGCCAAATTTCTAGTTGTGCTCTGCAACCAAATGTCGTTAAAAAAAGATTTTGTAAAATGAAGATGGAAAATCACAGATACCAAACTAGAGGTCGAAGCACACAGTTATGTCACTGATCAGACGCCGCCTTGAAAAGGTCTGATCTGGAACTGCACTGTTTGTCGTGGTGCATTGTGGCTACATCGGCGGTGAAAGAGTTTTTCAAATGAAATGCTTATGATACAACTCAAAAACGTAATGTATGCATATCGCGACATACCGCCATACCTCCTGTGTCACTCAGGTCCTTCTCGTACCAGTAGCGAACATATCTGAATTTGCAAATAATGTAGACCCATATCAGACAGCTCCTAGAGAAGATTTGTCTTATGGGTCCGCACTATTTGCCATGGTAATCTAATGGCTACATTCGAACCACCTGTAGAATAATTCAAATTTATATCGATAGTGAATATATAGCGTTACCTCGATATCTCGAACTTTCATGGATCATACCAATCACTTCGAGATAACGGGAGCTCGAATCAGCCTATTTCTAATTTGGAAATATTCTCGATGTGACAGATTAATGCAGGTCAAAAGTAATGCTTAAAGGATCCTTATCAAGCTGTCAAGCATGTCTTTATAGATATGTGCAGTGGTGAATTTTATGGCAATTCTGTATTACAAAGTTCGTAAGGGACCGAATGTTCAACCCGGGTTAAAAACTTCAACTCAAGTTACACATCAATATGTCACGTGTCTTTAAAGATGCATGTACATGTATATGCATGTGCAATTGTAGACTATATTTAACATTTTTATTACAAAATTTGGAAGGGTCTGAATTTTCAACTCGAGGTACATCGAAGTTATCTGAGCTCGAGATATCGATGTTCCAATGTGTTCGCATTTGATTATTCATCATGATTAGGGACCATTACGTACGCACCTAGTGTATCCACTGCTAGCTTCAGCACCGTCTCTATCAGATCGTCGTCGTAAGTGTTTTTCTCTTCAAAGTCATGGTCACATTTAGCTTGAGATCTAAAATAAATGCAATACCCCGCGTCGTTAATACTATAGTAAAACCCCTCTATAACGGCCACTAAATTGTGTTAATTAGTTGGTATTTATGGCAGGTGGTTGCTTAAAGCAAGGTGAAAATAAAACAGAACGCTCCTAGGAGCGTTCTGCTTTACTTTCTCCTTGCTTTAAGCAGCCACCTGCTTTTAACACAGAATACTTGATGCAATTCAGTGGCCGTTATAGAGAGGTTTTACTGTACAATGTATTGTCCTTAGTCATCTCATTGGGACCTGAATCTCATTTGCACTTAGTTTGGATACAGATGGGACGACAATACCCGATCTGGTTCCAACCTGTTTTGTGCTCGGTTAATTCATTATTCATAGCATGAGCGTTTTTTGATTTTATACCCTTACTCCACTTCGAGAAAACGTGAATCTCTAACATTTAAACGTTCTCAATGTGACCGCTTATATAACCCTTTCCCTGTTCTATATTTAATCCAAATTTCAATACCTACTGAATATTCATGGCCAAACTAGTTATAACGAAATATGGAAGGTGGAACATTATAGCCATTTTTGAGAGTAGAGAAACAAATTCCATTAGGAGCCGTCTGATCTGGGTCTACTCTGTTTGCAAATGCGTTTATATGAGGGAGAGGGTTAATTAATGCAGGTCGAAGTAATGGTAAAAGATCCTGTAGGAACATCCAGCATTACTTGCGAGACCTGCATCAAACTGTTTCATGTCTTTATAGATACGTGCAGTGGTGAAATTTACAAGTATTCTGTATTACAAATTTTGGAAGGGACCGAAGTTAGATTTATCCGAATTTGAGATACCGACTTTCTACTGTTTTTGAAATTGTATAAAGAAATTCACATACGTATTTCAGATAGCCGGATCTCCGAAGCAAAGAAAAGCCGTCAGTCACCCAGATATTACCTCTAAATACCAGTCTGGATGATATAATATGATATAATGTGTTTGACTCTTTCAACCCTGAATTATCAGAATGGAATAGTTCATCTGTGCTTAGCTATAGGGTCCACTCAGTATGGAAAATTTCAACTTGTTAGAGAATTGTTAATGACAAACGGTTTAGACCCTGATCAGAGGCCCCTGTAGGAGACCTCTGATCTGGGTCTACACTGTTTACAAATGACAGTAGCATTTCCCGGGCTGAACGGATTAACTAACTCGAGTTTCATTGGAAATGCGCCGGTCGCGTCTAAGCTACGGTAGCCTAGGTTGTTGCTAGGAGTATTGGTATGCAAACTTGGCGACAATGAAGGCTCCCACACACTGTCAGACCTAACAATAGAATGTCGCTTTGAATGTTGAGATATACACACCGGTAGACCGGGTGATGCTATCCAAGTAAAATAGATCTATTTTCTTTTTCCAAAATTAATGTGATGTTCAACAGTTCCAATATTTCTGCGTCAATCTATTTGGATTCTGGTGAGAAGCCGTATGAAAAATACAGTAACGTATCTCTACAACAAGTACCAAAACGTAGGTCTAATTCTGGTACTCAACCCTTTACCTCATATAAATTTGTAACCAAGGTAGACCCAGATCAGGATCCGTCTGACCAGAGTCTGTTCTGTTTGCTTATGAACTTAAAATAGGTTCGACTCTACAGTTTCTTCCATTACCAAAACATCCTGTATTTACATGTACATGTGTTATAATAAAAAATAGCTAATATACTCCGTGTACATGAATATTGAACAGGGAAAGGGTTAAGCTAAAGACAGTCTATATGAAGAAATTCTGCACAAAGCTCCCGTAGGAACCATTAGCAGTTTTTTTCGTTTTAATGTCTGCCTTCAAAACGTACACATTTGTTCATTTAGTGGTCGCCGTAGCGAGGTGTTTGTTCATTAATGGTCGTCGTAGTGAGGTGTTTGTTCATTTAGTGGTCACCGTAGTGAGGTGTTTTTCATTAATGGTCGCCGTGGTGAGGTGTTTGTTCATTAATGGTCGTCGTGGTGAGGTGTTTGTTCATTAAGTGGTCGTTGTAGTGAGGTATTTATTCAATTAGTGGTCGCCGTAGTGAAGTGTTTGTTCATTAATGATCGCCGCAGTGAGGTATTTGTTCAATTAGTGGTCGCCGTAGTGAGGTATTTATTCAATCAGTGGTCGCCGTAGTGAAGTATTTCTTCATTAATGGTCGCCGTAGTAAGGTGTATGTTCATGTGGACGTAACGTACGCTACTGGTGTCCCCTGACGTTACACATGACGTCGACGTTTACGACAGCGAATACGGACATTATCATTATTCATGCCACAATATGCGACAATACAAACCAACCCTTTCCCTCATATAAAATCTTCTTCACGCATTTGCAGAGTAGACCAAAGTGTTCGTCGTAGAGAGGTGTTTGTGCATTTAGTGGTCGCCGTAGAATAGTGTTTGGTTCATTAGTGGTCGTCGTAGAGATGTGTTTGTTTATATATTGTTCGCCGTAAAGATGTGTTTGTTCATTTTTCGTTCGCCGTATATAGAGATAGTTTTGTTCATTTAGTGGTCGCATTGAGATGTATCTGGTCATTTTGGTCGCGGGCTAAGCTACTACTTGACCCTTTCAAACCTTTGCAGACAGAGTAGACCCAGATCAGACGGCTACTATAGGAGCCATCTGATTAGGACCTGCTCTGTTTGCTTATGAAAATATAATAGATCGGACTCTACACTTTTTACCCTCATATAAACTATTTTTACGCATTTGAAAACAGAGTAGAACAAGATCAGATGGCGCCTGTAGATTTGATCAAAGTCTGCTCTGTTTGTTTATGACATGATATAGATCTGATTATACGTTATACAGTTTTTGACAACGCTAATGATTATACATATACAGTTTTTGATAAAGCTAAAAATTGCCATGAAAATATTACATTATAAAAATTCAACTAATTAAAACTCACGATGTAATTTGTTTTACATGAATATCGAACAGGGAAATGGTTAAAGAACCAAAAGTATGTCTTTTGTAGGCGTTCGTTTTTTGAGGGTTGTACAGTATACATATAAATTATGCAGCAGTGTAACAGACTCTGTGTATCTTAATTAGGCATAATTTGTTCGCAGACACTGCGAACACTCTAGTTGGTCTGCCCGGTTCAAAGATAACAAATATAACTTACACAATCTTCTGCCAGACCGCATCCCCGCCTTGCAGCTCTACTATGAAACGACGAAACACAACGAACAGGTGACCGTACTGAAATAGCAATATTAAAGTTAGAGTTTGGTAAATGAGCTTTTAATTCTAATTCGTTTCTTTTAGGGTTTTTTGGTTTAATTAAGAATAATGTAAAGACCAGAGGTCCAGAAAAGATGCGTAAATTAAAACATTTTCAAGAATAACTTATTGATTTATCCACAAAATCCTATGTTGTGGCCACTCTTTAGAATCGTCTCTTCTCTTGGTGGAGGAAGGATGATTTTAGTATTTGAGTGCGCGCCTTTATCCGTTGCTCACTAGGCAATTCTTTCTTTCTTCAGATTTTCTTTTTTTCAAAATGCATGTCTAATGTAACTAAACCTCTGGAACACAAAACAGGAAATATAATGAATGTTTTTGTGTAATATGTAAATTGAAATCACTCACCATTTTTTTTTAATTCCCTCAGTTTCAGTTTTCAGTGCGTTTATACTTACGTTTCCAGCATCTATGTGCTCTACACTATCGGACACTGATATATATCCCGAGCTGTCACGGCTAACCCTTTTCCTGTTCAATATTCATGTAAGAAATAATGACATCGTGAATATGTATAAGTTGGATGTTTATAATGGTACGTTTGACCTTGGCAGACACTGTAGAATCAGATCTATATCATTCCATAAGCAAACAGAGCAGGCCTTGATCAGACGAGCCGTATGATCTGGGTCTACTCTGTTTGCAAATGCATGAAAAGGGGTGTTTGTATTAAATAAAGGGTTTCCATAATCCAGGCCCTTATCCTACAACTCGTGACGTCGCTTGCAAAGGAAACTAATTTCGATCCAGCTATGACGTCGCCTAGATCGGCGTCTCGTTATGGTCCCTGCTGTTTGCAGCTGCTTAATTGCCATTACTAAATAATTTAGCAAGTCGGAATAAAAGCTTGCAAAAGTATTAGCAGATGATAATTTTAGGATCAGATTTAAATATGCATCAGTGAAACTCTTAACTTTTGTCATGTAACTTCTGCAGGAATTGTTGATGGTATAGTAAGTGTACTTCTTTTAAAAATCACAAATGAGACGTTGGGCCTGGAAAGTGAAACAAGAAGAGACGTCAGGTTACTTGGCGTCAGATCTGAATCAAAACTGTTGGCAAAAAGGCAATGTTAAACGTTCGCCTATATAAAATCAAAGGTTCAAATTCCTGTCTAATACTGTAACAAAACCTTGGTGACTAGTGCTTCTTGTTGTTTACTGCGATACTTTGAGACACTTCACGAAAGAAGTAAGATGAAAAGAATCAAACAATCAGACAATGGTTTTGTAGTGGCTTTTTAATGATGCCTCGCCGAGGGACTGAGACTGAACTATCAATCGATTAGTCCACACCCTTTTAACACTAGATGCTTGTACAACATTTGACGTCTCTTACAAGTTTAAAATGTGTATACATATGTCCATTGTTTAACATTTTACTCCACAAATACGCTTTGCTACACCTTTGCAAACTGAGTAGACACGGATCAGACGGCTCCTATAGGAGCCGTCTGATCTGAGTCTACAGGAGCCGTCTGATCTGAGTCATCTCTGTTTGCACACGATATAACATAGATATGATTCTACATTTTTGCTACGCCTTTGTAAACAGAGTAAACCCATATCAGACGGCTCCTGTAGGAATCATTTGATCAGGGTCAGCTATGTTTGCTTATGGTATAATCTAGATATGTTTTACAGGTTCTGCTATGGCCAAAACATATTGTGTCCATGTGCTGTTGTAACAATTACGCTAATTAATTTGCATGATGTCATCATTTCTTATATTTATTATTATATTATTCTACCACGTTTATATAGCGCTCTTTTCATACAAGATATGTGCGTTCAAAGGCGCATATTCGTGGACTAAAGGATTATAGATAAATGTGTCTGAGTATCAAACAGTTTGGATTCTGGGTCCATGCTTATAAAGCTTTTTAGTTGAGTCTGAGTTTGTTCTCAAGCTTTTGATTGGTCAGATTTCTGACCAATCAAAAACTTGAGAACGAACTCAGACTCAATTAAAAAGTTGTATAAGCATGTATACTGATGAGATGCCTAGTTACTCTTATATAACGCCGAGACCATATCACGTGACTGGATAGATACAAACAGTGTGCCTGTATATAAGACAGGGGATAAGCAACAAGCTGCAAATTATAGGCCTGTATACCCGGTATAAACAGCACATCACATCGACACAGCCTATTGCCACTTCTGGGGTACCCCAGGTGACAGTGATTGGATCACTATTTTCTGGCTTCTATTAATGACCTGCGTGTACACGTGCACTTCCTCGGACACTCAAGTCAAGTCAAGTCATATTTATATACGGTACAGAATCAACAAATAGCATAACCTTGGCAGAGTTTTTAACGCCGACACTGGCCTATTTGCAAACGAAAAGCTAAATTATAGCCATATCAGGTCTGAGAAAGATGTGGGTGCTGCAAAAACATATTCATATCTCTTGAACAATGGGAACCTACCGAAAAGAACCAGGTCAGCCATGTATGCACCGACCCAAAATATAGATGCCACCGCGAATATATATTTCATGGATATGTCAAGTAGGCCCTAACCTACCTGGATATCAATATTTAAGTCAAGACCTGTCTTGGAGGACCCATGTTAACAAGACTGCTGTCACGGCTAGTGGAAGTTGGGGTTGTACGGGAACGCATCTGTACAACACGTTTGTTCTGTCAAGTCAAGTAATACAAGTAAAGTCAAGTCAAGTAATATTTATTTACAATTCGGTACATAATAATTATTAACAGATAACATAAGCTCGACAGAGCTTTTAACACCGACATTTCATAAACATAAACAACACAGCACAGACATAGTATCACATTAGCATAATTTCTAAGCAAAATAAAAAAAATACAGTAAAATCCCGATTATTCGAATTTTCTGTTTATACGAATTTAGATACTATTAGGCAGGTGGTTGCTTAATGCATGGTGAAAGTCATGCAGAAAGCTCCTAGAGAAACTTTCTGCGTGACTTTCATCATGCATTAAGCTGCCACCTGTCTTAAAGATCGATGATAATACGACTTTTAGTGTTCGAATAATCGAGATTTGACTGTAGCATAATACGAATAAGATCGCATAAAATGAAGATCAAGCAAACATAGTACAACATGTGATAAGGCATAAAACAATCACAGATACCATACATAAGCATAAGATAGCACGAAATTAAACATTAAGAGAACGTAGTAAAGCATATGATAAGGCATAAAATATAAGATGTTATCTAGACTAAGAAAGCGACATCACATCTTTAAAGCTAAAACTAAGAAAAGCGATATCACATATTAAAAGTATATGTCATTAGTGTAAATCAGTATATATGTGTTTTACTTACAGGGGTGATATATTGTATTTGAAAAGATACATCTGACTTAGGGTTAGTTTAGTCAGCTAGATAAAATCTAATTACATCCACGCATTGTATCAATTGAGAATGAAAACTGCTACTTCTGATGTTTCAATATTCCTGTGATACTGATCAGTACGTGTTGAACTCATAGAAGTAATAAAACAAGCAATAGGATATATTTAACTTAAATAAGTTAACATCTTATTACAAGCACAAAAGGATAATCATGTAGCCGGGTAGAGATCGTGGTGAATCAGTTGATAGGCTTTACTGTGTGGCTTGGTAGCTCAGTCGGTAGAGTGTTGGCATGGTAGGCCAGAGGCCCTGGGTTCGAGTCCCAGTCGAGTCACACCTTATTCACCATGTTAAATTTGGCGCCCAACGTAAATAACCCACATTGTGATATATATGAAGATAATTTGTAATAATAAGAAATTCGTGGAGTGTTCTTTGAGTAAGAATTCGGGACGAATTCTTGTGTAGAGGGGATGTGTGTAGTCGGGTAGAGATTGTGGTGAATCAGTTGATAGGCTTTACTGCGTGGCTTGGTAGCTCAGTCGGTAGAGTGTTTGCATGGTAGGCCAGAGGCCCTGGGTTCGAGTCCCAGTCGAGTCACAACTTTTTCACCATGTTACAATCATTAGCCATACTTGTGACAAATGGGTTTCATTATGCTGGTCATTATAATTATAAAACTATATCTATAAACAAAATTAAAGCACATAGAGTGCCATAAGAAGCTGCTACTGCTGGAGATAAATTCGGTGATATCTTTAAAAAAGATAAGCACGTTGGTTATAAAAAGGCTATGTTATATGTCAATAAGGTGGAGAGATCTACTAAGCCTGCAGGGTAGCGTTTTACTAAACTACTTACGCTAGCGTAACTTGAAGATTGCGTAAGTAATCTACTAGCGTAAGTTTCAAGTTTGCGTTTTACTAACACTCGCGTAGCTACGCTCTTGCGTAAGTATTAGCGTAAAGTTACGAACGTGAAAAGCAGACGTAACTCTAGCGTAAATATGGACGTGTATTTACCACCTCGTCCCCGACAGGAGCGGATTTTTCGCGATAGACCGGATCTCTTAGAGGAATTGACAGAGAGAGAGATAGTCGGCAAATACCGGCTATCTTACCGTCAAATTTACGAGATCCACGATCTCATAGAAGACGAGGTTCGTCCTAGAACTTCAAGAAGCCACGCTCTTTCTGCTATGACAAAGGTTAGTCTTTACGTTTGTTCTTATGTTGTTCCCACATTTCGCGTACCGATAGACATTAATTGATATTTCAGTTATTCCCCTTGTTAAAATGACCTTGACATTGGCGCACAAAAATGTGATTGTGGATAAGCTAACATATGCCTCAGTGATTTAGTGGGACGCAGCATCTTTGTTGATAATTATTCGTCATCAATGAACACTGAAAAACAGCAATATCCATAATGATTTGACATGTGAACAGTGATCTTTTCCCATCTACAAATCATCGCTATCAACATGATAAAAAAACAACTCGGGAACATACGAGTCAAAAAGCAGCCTTAGATCAACAAGACATGTTACGAAATTAAACGCCACAAATTTATATTTATTTGTCTGTGCCTGTTTGTTATATGTATTCAAACAGCACTTACAATTTATGTAGAAGTGGTTCATGCTGCCTGAATTGTGTCTCTCAGTTATTCGGTGACTGTGAACCTGAGGGGTATGTTGGATATATTAGGGATCACTGTATAATTTATCTTTTCAGCGTTTTCCTCAGTTTGAAACATAATGAGGACTACAGGTAAGGTGAATTGATATTTAACTTGTCTCTATTCTTGTCTTCTAACCTTACTTTCAGTTGCTGCTCACTCTACAGTTCCTTGCTAAAGCTGAGTTTTATATAGTTCACATCAGTGTACTCTAAATGGTGATATCGAGCTACTTTCGGTTTTAACGATATCCCGGCAGAGTACACAGGCGTTAAGACCGATTTAGGTTCGGACGTTCCTCAGTACACACTCAGTAGCCAGCAAATGATTTCTGTTTGCTGCTGGATTTTCTTCCCAAAACAACATTTTTTTTTAAATAAAGACATGCAGCAGTATAAATATATATTAATTGTATCTACCTGACAAGAAAAATCCGAGGTCAGTTAGTTTTTTGTTGCTTTTAATCCACTTAATCCGTTTCCTCGTAGCGCTTAACAGTAACCACTATATTGCACTCGTGTGTACACACTGGCATCGCGCGACAACAACAGTGTGGGTAGCAGTACGCGTTAATTTCAGACACGAATCGTATTGGGAGTTTACATTTCGTTCAAATCATCAAGTTACAATTACGCAAATAATTTGGATCTATAGTAACGCATTATCTAGTCACGATCCATGCTGTATTATAATCATTTCATTTTAAAATGGAAAAGTAGGGAAATTGAACTTGGAAAACTTGTAATAGATAACACTTTTTGTAGATTTGCATAAATAACGGTAACATTCCATGATATGAACTACTTGTCCGACTGTATGCGTGTATAACCGTTTAGTCTATGAATATTTATATAATAAAATAATGACTCCCTGGATATTAATTATAATTATAATTATCACATTGGCACGTAAAATATTGCCCATGACAGGAACTGCAGCATGATATAATCATAATTATTTTATTTCATAGACAAACAGAGCAGACGCTGATAAGACGGGTCCTACAGGGGACGTCTGATCTGGGTCTACACTGTTTGCAAAGTCGTAGAAAGGGGTATTTATGGACTAAAGGGTTAAACCTTCTCCCGTTAACCATTCATATAAACGTGTTTTCACGCATCTGCAAACAGTAGACCCAGACCAGACGGCTCCTATTTGAGCCGTCTGATCAGGGTTTGCTCTCTTTGCTAATAGAATTTCAAAGATCTGTTTCTTGACTACTATTTTCCACTTTCACACTTCATAATTCTTTTTTAAGTCCATGAATATTCATTGGTTATTGAAATTTGGAATCATCACAGACCAGGGAAAGGGCTAAGTGTAAGCTGACTGGCAGTTGCAAATAGCTTGGATGCAGGTGAGACGCTATGTAGCTCGACGTCTTATCCAACTTGTTTGACACCCAGTCAATAGTTTCTCAAAAGCTTCATTGATGGTCCAAATTTTAGGAGAGATTTTTTTCTTTTACAGCGGGGGAAGTGTTAGAAATTCACAATTTCTTATTATAGAGAAATTGCGAGGCACTTGAAATTGTAACTATACCGCAAAAATGGACAAAAAACTCAAACTTGAAACAAGTATAGATCCGGGGCACAGAGGCGGCAAATAATCATGTTAATATTAAAACATCCGTTTTTACAGACTCATCGTGGTTTTGAGAAGAAAGGGAACAAAAATGATTAGTGAAAATTATGAGATAGGACCAAATTCAAACGTGTATTATAACGTCAATATCCTTGACACTTACTTCATCCGGAAAGCTACATTACTTACATGTGTGGCATCGGTCTCAAAATTAGTTTTAATATTCTGTTTTTGCTTTGGGAGTGACATGACTGTGTAAAGAGGAAGACGTGGTTTTATTTGCGAAAACATTCAAACCGGAACATCTCAAAACATGTTTTAAGGAAGTTTCCTTAAAGTGTTAAAAAATTCAGGGAAGAAAAATGAATTCTTTAAAAAAATCAAGTTTAAAAATAAAGTTAGGCAAAACATTGAAAACAGTATTGACTCATGCACTTTTGCATGACATTGCGTGTCTATAAGGGAAAAGATTAACTCTCTTTCAGTGGGCAATTAAATTGCAGCTGACTCTTCAGTCCTTTCCCGCTATGCCATGCTTATTAGCAAACTGACCACTCGCAGTTAATGGGAGTGATAGGAGCACTTCTTTATTCATTGAGAAACTGCCTCTGGGAGAATACTTTCATTCATATTATGGTCACGTGATTTCATCATGTGGCTGATATTTTTATATTCGTGCGCCATTCTTAATCTATATTTTGAGGATGTTTTTGCACATACTAAACCATAGCTAATGTTACCACGAAGTAAATACTGTGTATTTACTTCTGGATGTTACGGAACGTTTTCATGTCAGAAATAGTATACCATGATTGTTTTCGGATGTCATGTTTTTAAACGCCGTTAAGTTTGTATCCATCGTATGCAGGTCAATAAATTGCACTTGTCTGCTATGCGGAACTAGGCAGGTTTACCATGTGTTCGATGGAAAGAAATCAAAGAATACGTAAACTGTTGAACAGTATGTTTTCTGATTTATTCGTCGTGGTAAACCATTCTCTGGAGTACTGGAGCAATGAGCTGGAATTTAAATTCGTCAGACTAAACGTTTAATTGTCAACCCGTACCCATGCAAAGTTTCGTCAACGCAAACGATCGTTTGTTTTATTACATGTCATATTGCTTAGATACTAATCAGACATCCAGTTATACGATGTATCTTCATCCATGTTTTCGCGTCCATGCTGTCATTATCAGCATATAGGTTAAAACTGGATGCATTTACACTTTGCGATCTTGATAAAGTCAGACGTCGTTGGTCAATACATGTACAAGTATGTTCCTTCTGTCTGCAAATAAAGATCAACTTATATTTACAATTTTAAACTGAAATCGAGTGTATTCGTTAAATGTTTTGTTCATCAATCTTTTATATGCATCTTATATCTGTAAACATGTTTGTTCGTTTGTGTTTATTAACGCCCGTTTCTGCTCACTATGGGCTAATTGGACGCCCCAGAGAGAGGTGAGAGGAGACAGAGAAACCCGGACGCGTTGCCCTAAACTACTGTAAACATGAATTGAGAGAATATAGATGGCTGTGTTTCCATTCTAGTGTATATCTGCTTTCTTATCCAGCTCTGTTCTGTATATTTTCTTACGATTCAAGTTCACCGTGTTTGCATATACATGTAAATCAACCGTGTTTTGCATATATGAAACAGTCCGACAGAGCTTCCTTTGGTTAATTTCGTAAAGCTGTACACTGCTTATACAATTTGAAGAACAAAATAACTTCAAAATCGTAATCTATGTAACTTGAAACTAACTTCACACTAAAGTACTTAGCTAGGAAATGGTTGTGTGTACAAAAAAACCCAGAGTTATACATGTATAGCTCGAGAATAACAGAAACTTGTCCGTCAGACACGGAATTTGTAAATATCTATTATGTCTTCCATAAGAACTCGATGTATATGCATTTAAAGTATCTCGCAATATACTTTTTACTCTCTCAACTGACATACATTAGCTGTTGTTTTTTTAAAAAAAAAAACCTTAATTAATATTCATAGCGTTGTTTCGAAATTTATCGGACATTGGCCAAACGTATCTGTTGTAATCGACGAAGTTTTCCGGCTCTTAAAAAGACGGCGGTTTTCTAAGAATTTAGCAGTATTCGTATACCGATAGTATTTATCTGAATATATACATGTACATGTATATAATTTATAACTGTTAAAATTGGCTATAGACATTATTTTAATGATGTGAATATGTGTGCAACTTTTGGTGTTGAATGATTTATACAAAAATGGACAGAATATGACGTTAAATACACAATCATCAGTTAACAAGTTCTTCTCGCGGAATGGCTAAATTAGTTAAAACAAGTAACCGCCAAATTTTATAGAACTAGACCAGTCGCAAAATGCTTCACATGACATATTTTAACCACTTTAACTGCTGAAAATCGGTGTCTGCTCAAATTTAAGTAAGTAAATTAAGCAAGTAAGTTTACTTACTTCTGGTTCGTTTTAAAAACTATTGACCCATTTCAAACAGCTGGGCTAATATTGAGATGACGAATTATGCTGCGTCTCATCTAGCTGTCATCTATTAGCAAATGCCAGTCAGTTCGTACTAAAGATGCAAAGGAATAATCCCAGGTTTTTTTTAGGAATGAAACAAAATATTGCTACTGTAAAGAGCTTCAAAATAAAGATCAGACGCTACGTCGATGATTCAGCTGACTTGGGTCTATACTGCTTTCAAAGTATGTACACATTTTTCTTTCATGGATCTACACATACTGTCACTCATATTTCATGATGAAACTATCATCGTCGTGCTTTTCAACATATTTATTGCTGAACTATTAAAATCCACGCAGCGAAATCCTCGAAGTACACATTCAATACAGTGGATATCTACGGTGGTTTACAGCGCATGCGCAGAAATTCAAACTGAAGTAAACATGTCAACATCACCGGTAGTCTGCTGCATGACTATCTTTAGTGGAACGGCGATTTATGAGCGTATCTGAGGTCAGTTGTTGCTTGAATGATGTAATTACAACAAATATGCAGATTTACATTGAAAATTAAGTTCAATATGACCCAATTGTAAATTAGAAAATAAACGATTTCCACCCCGTATTTGACGTATTGCCATGAGACTGTAAGACGGCACCTGTCACAAAATTAGCATGCTGTCTTACGGGTCATTAATGAGACTAAGTTTTATAGTGAAGGTGGGCTTACACACGGAGTGTCAAGAAGCTCTGTTTGTAAGAGCATCTGGCAGGTAATATATCTTTCCAATTACAGGTATTTGCTTTATTTATTTAAAAAATTAGAACTGGTTTTGCATTAATATAAGTTTTAATGGCCGTATTGTTCTTACTGATACAACATTCAATAAAATTCACACAAAACTGACAAAAGGACTTTGATATTTGGAATAGAATTTCATCTAAATTGTATATTTTTATGAATAATCTGAATTTACAAAATATTTAACTATATTTACATCGAGAAGCAAGAGCAATGATTGATGACAATGTACCATTCAGTTTGGATGTGATACATTGACTTGCTGACACTTGATTAATTCACACAGACATGAAAACATACATTTATGTATCTGTGTCTCTGATCCACATGAATGGAACCATCTGATAAGTATCGGGTCAACTTGTGCTTATGATATAGTATAGATCTGATTCTATACTTTCTTCTTTGGCAAAAAAAGAGAGTTAACTTTGTAAAAATTCATCTAATTAACCCTTTACCCTCTGAATTTTCATGTAAGAAATAATGACAGTTAATGGCATTTATTGTTATAATAGGAGCATGGACACAGAATTATTTTTTTTGGCCATGGCATAAACTGTAAAATCATATAGATCTATTCCAAAACATTTATAAGCAAACAGAGCAGACCCTGACCAGATTGCTCCTGCATGAACCTTCTGGTCTGGGTCTACTCTGATTGCATAGGTGTAGAAAGGCGTATTTATGTAGTAAAGGGTTAAAAATCATGATGTCATTATTTCTCACCTAAATATTCATGGAGTAAAGGGTAAAAAACTGATGAATATTCATTGAGTAGATCTATCAATTTGAATTATTTTCACCATACCAATATTCACATGAACAAAATGGAATGGGACCTATTAGTGTTGTTCCGATGATCGATTATAATCTATAATTGATTGATTGAGCCTGACATCGGAGAAATCAATTGTTTTTTTAAATAATCAATGATCGGTTGGTATATTGCGCAATTTCCCATTCTTGTTATACACAACCATTCACCTGATTTATTAAGTCACCCTTTAGAAAAAGATTGATACATTAGTTTCTCAATATACATGTTAATCCTTGGGCCTAAAAACTTGTTTGTTTAGGGCAAACCCAACCCTACCTAGCAAAGCTACCCCCACCCAAAAGTTTGAATAACAACCCTTTACTCTGTAAATACCCCTTTCTATGCCTTTGCAAACAGAGTAGACCTAAATCAGACAGCTCCTATAGAAGTCTGTTCAGGGTCTGCTAAAATTTCTTTTGTTAATGCAATTATTATAAATATTTTAATCACTATTCATGTATGATGATGTCATTTTTTCATACATAAATTGTGTAAAATAATTTTTTTTCTTTTGTCATATCTTAGGTTGTTGCAGCCATTGACAGTAGGTTAAGGAACATAGAATTTCCAACCACCCCTGATGCTATGGCCCAGATTAAGAAAAAAATGTACGACATCGCAGGGGTGCCTAATTGTCTTGGGGCTATTGATGGTACGCACATAGCCATAATGGCTCCAAGACAAGAAGAAGCCCTCTACGTTTGTCGTAAAGGCTTCCATAGCATCAATGTTCAAGCCACAGTTGATACAAATATGCGGTAAGTATATTACAGTAGAATGTTGTTATCTCAAAGTCAGTGGAACCAGACAAATAACTTCAATATAATGAAAACTCGACTAATCCAATTTCTATATTAGTCAATTAACGGGGTATGAAGCTTTCATGTACATGTATGTTAAAAGTAATGCTGAAAGCTCCTATACTTTGTACTTTTTTCCTATACTTTGTACTTTTTACATGCAGAATGCTTTTAATTAACTACATAATAAAATGTGAATGAAATTGACGGAATCTGTTCTGACATCCCACTGGAAAACCCGGGTGTTAGTTGTATTTGATTTCAAAATTTGTAACTTTCTCTATGTTTGCTAGCAGCTTTATGATAAAAAATAAGCCTTTCAATTCAAATAAGATGCTAAACATGAAATGGACTATCTTGTAGTAAGAAGACAATAATGCAAATCAATTAAGACTGACTTCATTATGATGTCAGTTTGTGCTATAAGAGAGAGCTTTTACAATGTATTGATTTCTGTGTGATGTCTACCTATTTTGTATGATATGTCAGGTGTAGATGTATTATGCGCATTTTTTATATTAATCAACACTAGAAGCTCTACAGGTATACCTACAATGAAAATAATGCTTACAACCCATTTTCCGAAAGGATATGTTTGTACTTTACATGTATAAAAGTTTCTTAACTTCTACAGCTTCACTGATGTTGTGGCCCAGTGGCCTGGATCCACACATGACAGTGTAATGTTTGACAACTGTGGCTTGAAACAATGGCTTCAAACCACCAATAATGGATGGCTGATAGGGGACTCTGGATACCCCCTGAGGTCATACCTTATGACACCAAAGGTAGGGAAGAAACTTCAGATTGAACTCAAGTGACGCAATTGAACTATGTATATTGAAGTCCATAAACAGTAAAACCTCTCTAAACAGGTTTTCTAGTAGAAAAGAACTTAGATACTTTTATGCAGGTGTCTGCTTAATGCAGGGTGAAAGTCATGCAGAAAGCTCAGACAGGCAGCAATTGCGTTTAACTCTTTTCTCCAAACATACTCATTTTAATGCATTAGGAAACATAGATGACCCAGATCAGACAGCTCTTTCAAGTGCTCTCTGTTTAGTCTTTTCTGTTTCCATTGGAGTTTTGGTATATCTATATCTACTGTTTATTAGTATATGCATTGTTTTCTTTTCAAAATTTAGAATAAAAAAATGGGTCAATGATAAATAAACAAATGATGAGTTTTATGTACATGTATTAGCTAATATAGCTGATTATCAACACTTATAAGGTGAGATAAAAATTGCTGTTTTAACAATAAGCATTGTTACTTAAAAATCAAGTTGATCTGGTTATTGCAGCTTTGTATCAATAACCATTACCTTCATGTTTTCAAGCATTTGCAAGCAGAGTTTACCCAGATCTGATGACTACTATATGAGCCATATGATCTGGATCTGCTCTGTTTATTAAAGGAATTTGACAGATCTGTTTCTTTAAATTTAAAATGGCTCCAAATTTTCAACTTCCATATTTTGTTTTTTAAAACTATATTTTTGCCATGAACATTCATTAAGTGTTGAAATTTGGATTATTCGGAAATTCGGATTAAACTTATAACAGGGAAATAAATATTAGCACTATAACTATATAATTAACATTTTTTGATATATATATATATATTATATAACTGGCAATAGAGTACAACCGGAAAGGCTATATATATATTAAAAAAGACTAAATGTTATATGGCTTTAAAATCTTTAATTAATAACTTAAAAATGCGCGACGCGTTTCATCAGATCATCAGGCGCCTGATGATCTGATGAAACGCGTCGCGCATTTTTATGTTATTAATTAAAGATTTTAAAGCCATATAACATTTAGTCTTTTTTAATATATATATATATATAGTAATTAATCAAAACATGTTTGCAGATAAATCCAACATCCAGACAGGAAATTATGTACAATGCCGCCATCAGTAAAACCAGGGTGGTGATTGAGCGGACATTTGGAGTTCTGAAATCAAGATTTCGGTTTGTAAATTCCATTTTTGAAATGATCTCAACACTATCTCATATGAATCCACTTTGCGGAATGTAACCAAACTTTACATAAATTATCTTTGTGTCATGTTCTATAAAATTGTTCAGACAGTGGTCAAAATATAACAATGTTTGACAGGAATATTTCTCTTGTGAGCCTCAACAAAAATTGTTAAAATTATTTTTGTATCTTAACACAATAAAATCTGGAATACATATTCATGGTGTAAAAGGTGAACAGTGTAATCTTATAATGTGCCATATACTAGCACAGTCTGTAGGTTCAGAATAACACTCAAACTGAAAATTCCATGGTCAGTAGATGAATCCTATTGATTTTGCTTCAGCCTATCAAAGGTCACAGTGACCTTCACTCAAAACAAAAATGCCCACTCAATAACTTGATAACTATTTAATGTGCAGTCTTTGTACTTAGTATGAAGGTTGGTCATGATTAGTATAAGATCTCTATTGATTTTGAGGTAAGTCGGTCAAAGGCCAAAATTAATTATGGCGTATATTAAGTTCATATTCATTTCCTTCAGATGCTTGCATAAAACCGGAGGATTTCTACAAGTCACACCACAAAAAGCAGCCAAATTATTTGTGGTTTGTGCCAAACTGCATAATTTATGTATCCGTGACGGACTCACAATAGACTGTGATGTAGAGGTGGATGATGACGCTGGCAGAGAACATGCAGAACAGCATGCAGATGGAAATGCAGTACAATTGAGAAACAATTTAATTGCCACCTTTTAGTACCTCCATTAATATGTATTTTGACACATATACAAACAGAGTAGACCTAGATCATACAGTTTCAGTCCTAAAGGAACTATCTGTTCAGGCTGTGCTGTCATGCATATATCCCTTTCCTCTATAAATACACCTTTCTAGGCCTCTGTAAGAGTTACTTTTCGAAACCATTGTGATAAATAGAGCCTTTGCTCCTAACGAGCAAATGCTCTATCACAATGGTTTCAGAATTACAAATTTCTAAAAAAAATCCTTTTCTGTAGTTAATGCTCCTTTTCGGTAGATTTATTCAAATAGGTTGGATCTGAAAATATAGCCTATAGAGGAATGGGTTGAATTACATAGATCCATTTCTTCTATCCATTTCAATATACTTTGACAATGAATTTGATTTGAGATTTTTTTTTTATTTCAGGTTAGATTGTATTGAAACATGCCTCATGCAACTGCATCGCTTTTCACAAACTCTCACTCAAATATCCCTCTGATCCATATGTTAGCAACAAAGAAATGGGAGAAAATACATTTTTCCAAGCTATTTTATCAGCTCTTTCTTTGCAAATGAACATGTTTACAATGGGAAAACATTGTTTTAGACCAGATGTCTTTATTTAAAGATGGATTCAAGGGAAACCGGGATACAGAGTTTTTGAAAAACGATGACAATAGTGGTCTAAATTTGATCTCAGTCCGGTAAGAAATGGAAACAAAATCTTGTTTCAAATTCAGTGACAAAGTAAATTGAAATTGACAGTACAGTGCATCATGTAATAAAATGTCTCATTTTGAATATTCATCTGGCCAACAAATTGATACAGGTTAATCCCGATACATTAATTGAATAATACAGTATATGGATTATGAAACTTATTTGGTGAAAAGTTCATATACAGGCTTAACAGGTCCTTCAGAAACTGTATGTTCTTAGTCTGCACTGTTGTCAATTCCAAGAAAATATATTTTTATGATTGAATTGCTTAATTATAATTAACCCTTAGCCAACCACATTTTGTTCGTCACTTTGTCATCAATGAATATAAATAAGGCAAATCTTTACAAAAATATGCATGGTAAACTGCATACCCAGATAAGAGAGCTCATAAGGGAGCTCTCTCATCTGGGCCCGCACTGTTTGTATATGCAACTATAGTTGTGAAATGGTGGGCTATGGCTTAGTAATTTTGGCATGAGTGTATTCTCTCAATGTCCACAGCAAAAAGCTGCCCCAAAATATGATTTGTTTTTTTTGTTTCTTCCAACAATTTCTGCATTATATCAGTTTGTTGTTTAATAAGTTGGAGTACTTCTTGTCTGTCATCTGCAAAAATACAATACATGTATATTAAATTGTATGTGGTTAAAATGATTAGACATACATTTAAAGTATTTGGTAGGTAAATGTTTAACCCTTTACTCCATAAATATATATATATGTTACACCAGCCCGTACACCCTGCCAAATTACCGTGTAAAAGATAGGAACAGTTTTTTACGTTTATTATCGATTATTTGGTCGTAATCCGTCCAGAATTAATGGAGTAAGGACGATATGAAATTTCGAATCAGCACTAAAAATAAAAACAAAACAAATGACATCAAGTGTCAAATTCGAATTCTGTTTATTATCCGTGGAAGCCGCTGAATACGGTTCTGTACACCCCGGCATTTTTTGGCAAACTGACCAATCAAATTCCAAGGACTTACTATATGATTCTACAGTTTCTGTCCATTGACAAAAATTCCTATGTACAAATGTTATTATAATAAATTCATTTAATTAATATTCATGATGTCATTATTTTGTACATGAATATTTATGAAAGAGGTTCATCACGTGGGGACATTTTGTCGGTCAACTTGCTGTGAGCTCGACTTTGTCTCCACAATTGCTTCAGGGTGTGCATTAATGCATGCGTATGTGCATGCATTCATCTAGACATTATTGTCAGGCTCTAATTTCTTTCTGCATGGATAGATTTAAAAATACAAAGTATGTGTAAACTAACAACTTCGCCGGACCGGACTGAACAAACCTTTAAAGATAGTGCATTTCTAAAAGACAAGCCTACAGTAAAAAAAGTCAAAGCTGATAAATAAATTGTTTTCATACCTTGTTTCATGCTGACCCTCTTTGGGTGTTTGGATTTTTTTTTGCTGTTTTATGGAAAAAGAAACAGATAAAATTCAAACATATATTCCTCCACTTTTATCATTTAATTTAGTAGTCAACACATTCCCTCATATGCTAATTCAGATCAAACTTTTTTGAATAAATCAACTGAAAAGTAGCATTTACCATAAATAAAGAAAATTTTAGAATGGTATAGTGTTGAAACCAGCATTTGCTCCGATGGAACAAATGATCTATTTATCACAATGGTTTCAACCATGCATCAATATAAGGGAATGAGTTAAACAGTAAGACTTTTGTTTAATTAGCAATTAAAGAAGGTCAAGGTCATCCTTCAAGATCAGAGGTCAAATATATAGGTCAAATCACTGACTATAACATTGACCATAACTTTTCAACCAGAACAGATAGAGACTTGCTACTTAATTTCTATTAGGTTCCATTTACCTGCATAAGGACCTGCTTAATAATAGAGATGATCCTATAATTCAGTTATCTTACCAATTATCAATTACCTGTGGTTTTTTCATCTATAAATTAATTTTCGTGTATTGTAATGCAGAAAAAATATAATAACTATGCATACCATGCACTGCTCTCATCCGTTGGTGCTTTAGGCTTTTCTGACTGTACTGTTTCCTTGGTTTGGGCATTTGAACAACATGCTGAAAATAGAATTTAAGAATTTTAATATACAGAAATACTTTGTGACAATTATAATTACATTTTGGAACTTATTCATTGGAGTTTCATAGATGGCACTTGGGGCTAGGTATCATGAAATATGGTAACAGATATCTCATGTCACTTGAAATCTTGAAAA
Organism: Azorinus chamasolen; assembly: GCA_963576725.1. Classification (NCBI taxonomy): domain Eukaryota; kingdom Metazoa; phylum Mollusca; class Bivalvia; order Cardiida; family Solecurtidae; genus Azorinus; species Azorinus chamasolen. The sequence continues at coordinate 15,150,706 of OY755251.1, read as the reverse complement.
TACACTGTTTTGGTTATGTGAGTAAAATAATCTGATGCTCGTTGTCTTTTAAGATCACATGTTCCTAAACTCGACAATAAAATGTTTTAAAGCTGAACAAAGGCTCGCTTATTAACATTTTATACGGCTCTTTTCAGAACATTTGATCTTAAAAGACAACTCGCGACAGATCCTCTGTCTTTAATTTTTAGCATGAAAAGGTGGTTATTGTTATATTAGTTATAGTGTATTACCATTGAGGTTGATATTGTAGGAGGACTGTTTCTGCTGTTTGGCAGGGGATGGCCCATTTAGAGAATCTGAAATAAAAGTAATTAGTCATTTACTCGATGAATACACCTTTATACACCTCTGCAAACAGAGAAAAACCAACTTGGACGGATCCTATAGGAAATGTCTGTTCACAGTATGCTCTGTTTGCTTATGACATAATATAGATATGTCATTTTCAAGATTAACCCTTTCCCTGTTCTGTTTAATACACATTTCAATACCTAATGAAAATTCATGGACAAAACAGTTATAATGATACATTGTAGCCATTTTAGGAAGTAAAGACTTAGATCTACCAAATTCCATAAGCATATAGTGTAGACCCTGATCAGACGGCTCCTATGGGATTCATCTGATCTGGGTCTACTCTGTTTGCAAACACATGAAATCACACATATATATGATGGAAAGGGTTAAAGTCATTAATATTCATGATGCTATTGTTTCTTACATGAATATTCATGGATTAAAAGGGGTTTCAGTTAAATGCAGACAATGAGTAGAAATTATTTTTTACAATTACAGTGAATTATAATTATTTGAATACTAAAAGATCTTTAAGATATGTGGCCGATTAATGCAGGGTGAAAGTCATGCATAAAGTTCCTAGAGGAGCTTTCTGCATGACTTTCACCATGCCGTAAGCCACAGCATGCACAAAAGTTGAAAAATATAGAGTTTACTGTAAATATAAAAAAAAACACATATAAGGAGGCTCCTAGCCAATTCCTTTGGCCTAGGTATTCACCTTTTGAAGTGTTTGACAATCAATGCCAGTTATTAGCTTAATACATTCTCACTAGCAAGCAAACTTCTTGCAATCTTTGTACAACAGCTTTATACTTTACAAACTCATCAAGTCTTTAGTAAAAGCATTTGGTACTTTTTTCGATCAGTATGAAGAAACTAGTTACTTAGGGTATCACCTACACCTTATTTGTTTGCCTATAAATACTTCTGTGATAAGTATAGGAGTGTGAATGTGTTTAGTAGTGTTATTGATAGAACTGAAGCAATGAATAGTTTAAATGGATAAATGTTTATTATCATGTGAAATGTAATGCATTACCATCATAGTCAATGTGGGATTGTTCAAAAGAACATATACTGGTAGTTGTAGTTTGGAGGGTTGATGGTTTGTCTAGAGAATCTGAAATGAAAGTACATGTAATCATATGTAAAGGACTACAATAACTTTCGAATGTGGTTGCCAATTCGGGCGAGTTGCTTGAAATTTAGTTGTTCCAAACCAGTTTTCAGGTTGACCAAATATGGAATTGTATTTCTTACCATAAGTTATACCACAGTCAATTCAGAAGAAAACCACACTTACATTTTAGTTCATATTTTTTTTATATTTTTGTTCATTGGTAGATTTGCTTCAGGATTAGAATTCATTTGGTTTACATCTCATTACAAATTTTCTGATTGCCCAATCAGACAACCATTGGGACAAAGAGGTTGTTCCAACCAATTGTTAGGTTGCCAATGGCTACAGGACAACTGTTAAGGCAGAGCCCTGTGTAATGATATATACAATTTGAATGCAGAAATTCCGAATCTTTACTATGATTGTTCTGATCAGGTCGAAAATATTTGTATATGATCCATATACTGAGGTCCTTAATTACTAGTATTAATGCAATGCTTTATTATCAAAGTTCAGACATTTAGAATTAGTTCAACTTGGAATTTCCAATAAAGTTTCATGGAGGTAAGAAGTACATGTACAGTTACCACTAACCTGTATTACAGCTGAAGCTGTCAATCCCAGAAAAACCAATAATGGATGTCTCCCCCATGACCTGAAGTATCTGAAATTTGAAAAAAATTACTTTCAATGTTAACCCTTTACTTCATATTTACACGTTATCACACAAAAACAGAAAACCCCAGCGCCGAGAACTCATAAAGGAGCTGTCTGATCAGGGTCTGTTCTGATTGCATATGATTTTTCAAAGATCCATATGTAATTAGTTAATACATAAGCCATTTCAAGCATACTCTATAACAGTACATTGAAGATGAATATAGCCTATTCTATGCTTTACTGATTTACCAATTGCCATCTGAGAGATCTCTGCAGCAGACAACTTTCTAAAGAAACCTGGCAGAAACAATACTAATAGCACAGATATGGGTATATACAAAGAAGAGGGTTGACAACATTATGGAAAATGGAAGAAATTTCTGCTATGGAGTTAATTATTTTGTCACATTGCATTCTGCTGTAGAGGGTTTTTGAGGCACTTGCATGTGGCAATGGGTTAATCCAGTTGATATGTCTGATATTTGTCACATTAATTATTTCTGAATCTGAGGAAGACATTATGTTTGATTTTTTTTAAAACAATATGAACTTTACACTTCATGGTTCTAGCATTTAAATTATGAAAGAGTCACTGTTTTAATATGATTTCTTCCTCAGACTCAGACAGACGTCACTTTGCAATCATTTTTTTTTTTGTTATTGTAAAAATACAAATTACAGTATATAAAGATACTATTGCTGTTGTTGTTTTTTAGTGACAAGACTTCTTTCATTTTTCTTTAAAATATCAATAACTGATGACCTGTTATGTTTGCTAACTTCATACAGTATAATTTCTATATACTGTAGATACATGCATTGATTCTGTATACATATAATTCTTTGAAATATTTACTTTTAATTACTTACATCCTCCTCCCATTTTTCCAACACTGGAGCTGGCCCACCCCCTGTAGCCCCTGCCAGTCTCCGTCTGGTTCTCTCCTTCTTCTTCACTTGACTTCTCATATCTGACAATTTCTTTCTGCATTGCTGTATGGTCCTGTCACAGCAGCCCATTGCATTGACTCTGAAATAACAAGTAAAATTATTCAAAAAACAAACAGTTGTCAGTGTCTACAATTAAATTTATTCAGTTATAACAATAAATAAAATTGCGATCCAAATGAATTATTGAATGAATAGTGTAATTTCTCAAATTAAATATTCTGCCGAATTGTCACACCATAGGATTCGTGAGAAATACAATATGGAAATAATGCAAATAAAGCACACAAAAAAGGACACTGTTTAAATAGAAATCTGAATAGCTGTTTCAGACGAAATAGTTCTAAAGCAGGATATATCTACTCCTAATTTGATAATATTCAGACGCTATCGTATGCTATCAAAGCTACTTAAACAAATTTTTAACAAATTCAGTCGTAAATAAAACAATAAAAAGCAAGTTTCCAAGGTTATGACTACTGAATACTTTGAGTTTTAAGAACAAAAACTATGCAGAATCTAGTTAAATATATCTTATATAATATTACAGGACATCTATCCAGTTCGCTCTATGACGGTTTAGATATTTCTCAAAGTAACGTGATTTTACCTGCTCACTATCGTACTCCAGGCTTTATCCTTATCCTTTGCTGACAAACAAGGAGACAGCCTGCCTTCAAGAATCTCTCTGTAGTCCAGATAGGCTGCCCGCAGCTCATCAAACTCATTCTGAGTCCAGTTCTCGTTTCTCTTTCGCGGCGTGTCGACAGTCTTCTCCATTACAAGTGCGAATGCAGACGATTGTTTACATTAGTGACAGGTGCGGTGATGTCTGTATTCCAATGACTAAGTCAGGATAATACCAATGTCTAAATATCCGGTACCGCTCGGTACCGATCGCTCTTTAGCGACATTGTTTACGACATTGAAATAGTTTTATTTGTAAAATAAATATATAAAAATAGTTATTTATGACATTACCTAAAATAAATGTAATTTGTCGGCCAGATTCTTAATGCATTTCACAAGAAGTTTGTTAAATTTGTGCAACCGCCCTATAAAAACAAGTTCTTCTTCTTTAAATAAACAATACTCCTTCAAGATTGAAGATTATGTATTGACGCTGGAATAAAATTTCGGGTGTATAATATATAAGCTTCAGTCAGAAGTGAAATAGTGCTAAAATAAAAGACAGGTTTAAAACTATATACACTGATTGCTGTTTATACTGAAGAGATTATTGACATAACAACAGGCACAGTGACAATTGTTTTGGAATTGTCGACTGTACCTGCTTCATGGGCGGTGAGGGGCAACATGTTCCACTGACAGATAGTTCTCGGAAAGAATGAATACTTGTATGAATCCTTAGATGTGCTGATTTGTCTATATGAATATGGGTTGGTGTTTCGAGTTCTTATATTACCTGTGGAGGGTATCAAGAGGCTGTTTTCAGGGTAGATAGCGACTATTTGATGGACAATTTTATATAATAATACATGGATAACTCCCCTATACAGCCTACATGCAGGATTCCAATGACTAATTCACCTGTATAGGCCATAGGCCGAATTCCAATGGATAAGTCACCTGAACCGCATACAGGCAGGATTCCAATGACTAACTCACCTGTATAGGCCATAGACCGAATTCCAATGGATAACTCCCCATTTACAGCCTACAGGCAGGATTCCAATGACTAACTCATCTGTACAGGCCATAGGCCGATTTCCAATGGATAAGTCACCTAAACCGCCTACAGGCATGATTCCAATGACTAACTCACCTGTACAGGCCATAGACCGAATTCCAATGGATAAGTCACCTAAACCGCCTACAGGCAGGATTCCAATGACTTATTCACCTGTATAGGCCATAGACCGAATTCCAATGGATAAGTCACATGTACGACCTAAATGCATTTTTCCAATGCATAAAACATCTGTACAGGCAATAGACCGAATTCCAATGACTAATTTACCTGTACAGGCCATAGGCCGAATTCCAATGGATAAGTCATCTAATCCGCTTACAGGCAGGATTCCAATGACTCACTCACCTGAACAGGCCATAGGCCGAATTCCAATGGATAAGTCACCTAAACCGCCTACAGGCATGATTCCAATGACTAACTCACCTGTACAGGCCATAGGCCGAATTCCAATGGATAAGTCACCTAAACCGCCTACAGGCATGATTCCAATGACTAACTCACCTGTATAGGCCATAGACCGAATTCCAATGGATAAGTCACATGTACGACCTAAATGAATGTTTCCAACGCATAAAACATCTGTACAGGCAATAGACCGAATTCCAATGACTAATTTACCTGTACAGGCCATAGGCCGAATTCCAATGGATAAGTCACCTAAACCGCCTACAGGCATGATTCCAATGACTAACTCACCTGTATAGGCCATAGACCGAATTCCAATGGATAAGTCACCTAATCCGCCTACAGGCATGATTCCAATGACTAACTCACATGTACAGGCCATAGGCCGAATTCCAATGGATAAGTCACCTAAACCGCCTACAGGCATGATTCCAATGACTAACTCACCTGTACAGGTCAAAGGCCGAATTCCAATGGATAAGTCACATAAACCGCCTACAGGCAGGCTTCCAATGACTAATTCACCTGTATAGGCCATAGACCGAATTCCAATGGATAAGTCACATGTACGACCTAAATGCATGTTTCCAACGCATAAAACATCTGTACAGGCAATAGACCGAATTCCAATGACTAACATACCTGTACAGGCCATAGGCCGAATTCCAATGGATAAGTCACCTTATCAGCCTACAGGCAGGATTCCAATGACTAACTCACCTGTACAGGCCATAGGCCGAATTCCAATGGATAAGTCACCTTAACCGCCTACAGGCATGATTCCAATGACTAACTCACCTGTACAGGCCATAGACCGAATTCCAATGGTTAAGTCACCTAAACCGCCTACAAGCAGGCTTCCAATGACTAATTCACCTGTATAGGCCATAGACCGAATTCCCATGGATAAGTCACATGTACGACTTAAATGCATGTTTCCAACGCATAAAACATCTGTACAGGCAATAGACCGAATTCCAATGACTAATTTACCTGTACAGGCCATAGGCCGAATTCCAATGGATAAGTCACCTAATCCGCCTACAGGCAGGATTCCAAGGACTAACTCACCTGTGCAGGCCATAGGCCGAATTCCAATGGATAAGTCACCTAAACCGCCTACAGGCAGGATTCCAATGACTAATTCACCTGTATAGGCCATAGACCGAATTCCAATGGATAAGTCACATGTACGACCTAAATGCATGTTTCCAACGCATAAAACATCTGTACAGGCAATAGACCGAATTCCAATGACTAATTTACCTGTACAGGCCATAGGCCGAATTCCAATGGATAAGTCACCTAATCCGCCGACAGGCAGGATTCCAATGACCCACTCACCTGTATAGGCCATAGGCCGAATTCCAATGGATAAGTCACCTAAACCGCCTACAGGCATGATTCCAATGACTAACTCACCTGTATAGGCCATAGGCCGAATTCCAATGGATAAGTCACCTTAACCGCCTACAGGCATGATTCCAATGACTAACTCACCTGTACAGGCCATAGGCCGAATTCCAATGGATAAGTCACCTTAACCGCCTACAGGCAGGCTTCCAATGACTAATTCACCTGTATAGGCCATAGACCGAATTCCAATGGATAAGTCACTTGTACGACTTAAATGCATGTTTCCAACGCATATAACATCTGTACAGGCAATAGACCGAATTCCAATGACTAATTTAACTGTACAGGCCATAGGCCGAATTCCAATGGATAAGTCACCTAAACCGCCTACAGGCATGATTTCAATGACTAACTCACCTGTACATGCCATAGGCCGAATTCCAATGGATAAGTCACCTAATCCGCCTACAGGCAGGATTCCAAGGACTAACTCACCTGTGCAGGCCATAGGCCGAATTCCAATGGATAAGTCACCTAAACCGCCTACATGCATGATTCCAATGACTAACTCACCTGTACAGGCCATAGGCCGAATTCCAATGGATAAGTCACCTAAACCGCCTACAGGCAGGATTCCAATGACTAATTCACCTGTATAGGCCATAGACCGAATTCCCATGGATAAGTCACATGTACGACTTAAATGCATGTTTCCAACGCATAAAACATCTGTACAGGCAATAGACCGAATTCCAATGACTAATTTACCTGTACAGGCCATAGGCCGAATTCCAATGGATAAGTCACCTAAACCGCCTACAGGCATGATTCCAATGACTAACTCACCTGTATAGGCCATAGGCCGAATTCCAATGGATAAGTCACCTAAACCGCCTACAGGCATGATTCCAATGACTAACTCACCTGTACAGGCCATAGGCCGAATTCCAATGGATAAGTCACCTAAACCGCCTACAGGCAGGCTTCCAATGACTAATTTACCTGTATAGGCCATAGACCGAATTCCAATGGATAAGTCATATGTACGACCTAAATGCATGTTTCCAACGCATAAAACATCTGTACAGGCAATAGACCGAATTCCAATGACTAACTCACCTGTACAGGCCAAATAGACCGAATTCCAATGACTAACTCACCTGTACAGGCCAAAGGCCGAATTCCAATGGATAAGTCACCTAAACCGCCTACAGGCAGGCTTCCAATGACTAATTCACCTGTATAGGCCATAGACCGAATTCCAATGGATAAGTCATATGTACGACCTAAATGCATGTTTCCAACGCATAAAACATCTGTACAGGCAATAGACCGAATTCCAATGACTAATTTACCTGTACAGGCCATAGGCCGAATTCCAATGGATAAGTCACCTAATCCGCCTACAGGCAGGATTCCAATGACTAACTCACCTGTACAGGCCATAGGCCGAATTCCAATGGATAAGTCACCTAAACCGCCTACAGGCATGATTCCAATGACTAACTCACCTGTACAGGCCATAGGCCGAATTCCAATGGATAAGTCACCTAAACCGCCTACAGGCAGGCTTCCAATGACTAATTCACCTGTATAGGCCATAGACCGAATTCCAATGGATAAGTCACATGTACGACTTAAATGCATGTTTCCAACGCATAAAACATCTGTACATGCAATAGACCGAATTCCAATGACTAATTCACCTGTACAGTCCATAGACCGAATTCCAATGGATAAGTCACCTAATCCGCCTACAGGCAGGATTCCAATGACCCACTCACCTGTACAGGCCATAGGCCGAATTCCAATGGATAAGTCACCTAAACCGCCTACAGGCATGATTCCAATGACTAACTCACCTGTATAGGCCATAGGCCGAATTCCAATGGATAAGTCACCTAAACCGCCTACAGGCATGATTCCAATGACTAACTCACCTGTACAGGCCATAGGCCGAATTCCAATGGATAAGTCACCTAAACCGCCTACAGGCAGGCTTCCAATGACTAATAAACCTGTATAGGCCATAGACCGAATTCCAATGGATAAGTCACATGTACGACTTAAATGCATGTTTCCAATGCATAAAACATCTGTACAGGCAACAGACCGAATTCCAATGACTAATTTACCTGTACAGGCCATAGGCCGAATTCCAATGGATAAGTCACCTAAACCGCCTACAGGCATGATTCCAATGACTAACTCACCTGTATAGGCCGTACACCGAATTCCAATGGATAACTCCCCTATACAGCCTACAGGCAGGATTCCAGTGACTAACTCACCTGTACAGGCCATAGGCCAAATTCCAATGGATAAGTCACCTAAACCCGCCTACAGGCAGGAATCCAATGAATAACTCGCTTGTACAGGCCGCAGGCCGAATTCCAATGAATAATTCACCTAAACCGCCTACAGGCAGGATTCCAATGACTAACTCACCTGTACAGGCCATAGACCGAATTCCAATGGATAAATACCCTATACAGCCTACAGGCAGGATTCCAAGGACTAACTCACCTGTGCAGGCCATAGGCCGAATTCCAATGGATAAGTCACCTAAACCGCCTACATGCATGATTCCAATGACTAACTCACCTGTACAGGCCATAGGCCGAATTCCAATGGATAAGTCACCTAAACCGCCTACAGGCAGGATTCCAATGACTAATTCACCTGTATAGGCCATAGACCGAATTCCCATGGATAAGTCACATGTACGACTTAAATGCATGTTTCCAACGCATAAAACATCTGTACAGGCAATAGACCGAATTCCAATGACTAATTTACCTGTACAGGCCATAGGCCGAATTCCAATGGATAAGTCACCTAAACCGCCTACAGGCATGATTCCAATGACTAACTCACCTGTATAGGCCATAGGCCGAATTCCAATGGATAAGTCACCTAAACCGCCTACAGGCATGATTCCAATGACTAACTCACCTGTACAGGCCATAGGCCGAATTCCAATGGATAAGTCACCTAAACCGCCTACAGGCAGGCTTCCAATGACTAATTTACCTGTATAGGCCATAGACCGAATTCCAATGGATAAGTCATATGTACGACCTAAATGCATGTTTCCAACGCATAAAACATCTGTACAGGCAATAGACCGAATTCCAATGACTAACTCACCTGTACAGGCCAAATAGACCGAATTCCAATGACTAACTCACCTGTACAGGCCAAAGGCCGAATTCCAATGGATAAGTCACCTAAACCGCCTACAGGCAGGCTTCCAATGACTAATTCACCTGTATAGGCCATAGACCGAATTCCAATGGATAAGTCACCTAAACCGCCTACAGGCATGATTCCAATGACTAACTCACCTGTACAGGCCATAGGCCGAATTCCAATGGATAAGTCACCTAAACCGCCTACAGGCAGGCTTCCAATGACTAATTCACCTGTATAGGCCATAGACCGAATTCCAATGGATAAGTCACATGTACGACTTAAATGCATGTTTCCAACGCATAAAACATCTGTACATGCAATAGACCGAATTCCAATGACTAATTCACCTGTACAGTCCATAGACCGAATTCCAATGGATAAGTCACCTAATCCGCCTACAGGCAGGATTCCAATGACCCACTCACCTGTACAGGCCATAGGCCGAATTCCAATGGATAAGTCACCTAAACCGCCTACAGGCATGATTCCAATGACTAACTCACCTGTATAGGCCATAGGCCGAATTCCAATGGATAAGTCACCTAAACCGCCTACAGGCATGATTCCAATGACTAACTCACCTGTACAGGCCATAGGCCGAATTCCAATGGATAAGTCACCTAAACCGCCTACAGGCAGGCTTCCAATGACTAATAAACCTGTATAGGCCATAGACCGAATTCCAATGGATAAGTCACATGTACGACTTAAATGCATGTTTCCAATGCATAAAACATCTGTACAGGCAACAGACCGAATTCCAATGACTAATTTACCTGTACAGGCCATAGGCCGAATTCCAATGGATAAGTCACCTAAACCGCCTACAGGCATGATTCCAATGACTAACTCACCTGTATAGGCCGTACACCGAATTCCAATGGATAACTCCCCTATACAGCCTACAGGCAGGATTCCAGTGACTAACTCACCTGTACAGGCCATAGGCCAAATTCCAATGGATAAGTCACCTAAACCCGCCTACAGGCAGGAATCCAATGAATAACTCGCTTGTACAGGCCGCAGGCCGAATTCCAATGAATAATTCACCTAAACCGCCTACAGGCAGGATTCCAATGACTAACTCACCTGTACAGGCCATAGACCGAATTCCAATGGATAAATACCCTATACAGCCTACAGGCAGGATTCCAATGACTAACTCACCTGTACAGGCCATAGGCCAAATTCCAATGGATAAGTCACCTAAACCGGCCTACAGGCAGGAATCCAATGAATAACTCGCCTGTACAGGCCACAGGCCGAATTCCAATGAATAATTCACCTAAACCGCCTACAGGCAGGATTCCAATGACTAACTCACCTGTACAGGCCATAGACCGAATTCCAATGGATAACTCCCCGATACAGCATACAGGCAGGATTCCAATGAATAACTGTGGCAAGAAATGACATACATTACTTTTGAGACCTTGCAGTCCACATATGACCTTTTGGAAATGAAATGACACTATTAACCCATTACCCCATAGTCTATTTTAGATAAAACCTCTTTGAATAAATCTAACGAAAAGGAGCATTAACTAGAGAAAAGGAAATGTTTAGAATTGTGTAGTTTGAAACCATTGTGATAAATAGAGCATTTGCTCCTATAGGATTAAATGCTCTTTTTATCACAATGGTTTCATAAAGTGACTTTTACAGAGTCGTCAAAAGTGTTCAATATGGAGGAATGGGTTAAGGTGGAATGAGAGTGCTTATAGGTGGAATGATATACTTCGGAGACTTTATAGCCTCGATATGACCTTTGGGAAATGGAATGACACTGTTGTAAGGTGGAATGACAGTGTTTATAGGTGGAATGTTTGAATGTTTGATACATCGTAGCTCCATATGACATTTTGGAAATGGAATGGCACTGTTGTAAGGTGGAATGACATATGTTTTAGACATTGTAGCCTCCATATGACCTTTTGGAAATGGAATGTCACTATTTAAGGTGGAATGACAGTTATTATAGGCGGAATGACATACTTTTGAGACATTGTAACCCCCATATGGCCTTTTGGAAATGGAATGACACTGTTGCAAGGTGGAATGACAGTGTTTATGGTGGAATGACATACCTTTGAGCCATTGTAGCCCCAATATGACATTTGGGAAATGGAATGACACTGTTGTAAGGAGGAATGACAGTAATTATAGGTGGAATGGCATACATGTATCTTTTAAACATTGTAGCCCCCATATGACATTTGAGAAATTGACTGACACTGTTGTATGGTATAATGGCAGTTATTATAGGCGGAATGACATGCTTTTGACACATTGTAGCCGCCATATGACCTTTTGTAAATGGAATGACACTATTTTAATTGGAATGACAGTGCTTATAGGTGAATGACCTACTTCGGAGTTATTATAGGTGGAATGACATATCTTTGAGACATTGTAACCCCCATATGACGTTTTGGAAATGAAATGACACTGATGTAAGGTGGAATGACAGTTAATATAGGTAGAATGACATATTTTTGAGACATTATAGCCCCCATATGACATTTGGGAAGTGGAATGACAGTATTTTAAGGTGGAATGACAGTTGTTTTAGGCGGAATGGCATACTTTTGAGATGTTGTAACCCTCATATGGCCTTTTGGAAATGGAATGACACTGTTGTCAGGAGGAATGACAGTAATTATAGGTGTAATGACATATCTTTGAAACAATGTAGCACCCATATGACATTTGGGAAATAGAATGACACTGTTGTAAGGAGGAATGACAATTTGTATAGGCGGAATGACATACTATTGAGACATTGTAGTCGCTATATGCCCTTCGTAAATGGAATGACACTGTTGTAAGGTAGGATGACAGTTATTACAGGTGGAATGAAATACTGTTAGACATTGTAGCCGTTATATGATTTTTGTAAATGGAATGACACTATTAAAGATGACATGACTGATTATAGGCGTAATGACATACTTTCGAGACATTGTAGCCGCCATATGACATAACATTTGGGAAATGGAAAATTGAATGACACTGTTGTAATGTAGAATGAGAGTGCTTATAGATGGAATGACATTTGTAGCCCCGATATGACATTCGGGAAATGGAATGACACTGTTGTAAGGTGGAATGACAGTTTGTATAGGCGGAATGACATACTATTGAGACATTGTAGTCGCCATATGACCTTCTTAAATGGAATGACACTGTTGTAAGGCAGAATGACAGTTATTACAGGTGGAATGACATACTTTTTAGACATTGTAGCCGTTATATGACCTTATGGAAATGGAATGACACAATTTAAGGTGGAATGACAATGCTTATAGTTGGAATGGCATACTTCCGAGACTTTGTAGCCCCGATATGACCTTTTCGAAATGGAATGACACTGTTGTAATGTGAAATCACAGGAACTAATAGGTGGAATGATATATATTTGAAACCTTGTACCACCATTTGACATTTTGGAAATGAAATGACACTGTTGTAAGGTAGAATGACAGTTATTATAGGCGAAATGACATACTTTTGAGACATTATAACCCCCATATGACCTTTTGGAAATGGAATGACACTATTTAAGGTCAAATGGGGGCCAAAAAGTCTCAGATGTATGCCATTCCGCCTATAAGCACTGTCATTCCACCTTAAATGGTGTCATTCCATTTCCAAAAGGTCATACCGGGGCTACAATGTATTCAAAGTATTCCATTCCGTCTATAATAACTATCATTCTACCTTACAACAGTGCCATTCCATTTCCCAAATGTCATATGGGGCTACAATGTCTCAAAGGTATGTCATTCCGCCTATAATAACTCATTCCACCTTAAAATAGTGTCATTCCATTTCCAAAAGGTTATATGGGGGCTACAATGTCTAAATAAATATGTCATTCCACCTATTATAACTGTCATTCAACCTTACCACAGTGTCATTCCATTTCCCAAAGGTCATATCGGGGCTACAAAGTCTCAAAGATATGTCATTCCACCTATAATAACTGTCATTCCACCTTAAATAGTGTCATTCAATTTCCAAAAGGTCATATTGGGGCTACAATGTCTCAAAAGTATGTCATTCCGTCTGTAATAACTGTCATTCCACCTTACATTCTATGGCCTATAGAGGTGATTTAGTCAATGGAACCCTGCCTGTAGGCGGTTTAGGTGACTTATCCATTGGAATTCGGCCAATGGCCTGTATAGGTGAGTTATTCATTGGAAGCCTGCCTGTAGGCGGTTTAGGTGACTTATCTATTGGAATTCGGCCTATGGCCTGTATAGGTGAGTTATTCATTGGAATCCTGTCTGTAGGCTGTATAGGGAAATTATCCATTGGAATTCGGTCTATGGCCTATACAGATGAGTTAGTCATTGGAATCACGCCTGTAGGCGGTTAAGGTGACTTATCCATTGGAATTCGGCATATGGCCTGTACAGGTGTGCTATTCATTGGAATCATATCTGTAGGCTATATAGGGGAGTTATCCATTGTAATTCGGCCTATGGCCTGTACAGGTGAGTTATTCACTGGAATCCTATATGTTGGCTGTATAGGTGAGTTATCCATTGGAATTCGGCCTATGGCCTGTACAGGTGACTTATCCATTGGAATTCGGCCTATGGCCTTTACAGGTGAGTTATTCATTGGAATTCCCGCCTGTAGGCGGTTTAGGTGACTTATCCATTGGCATTCGGCCTATGGCCTGTACAGGTGGGTTATTCATTGGAATCCTGTCTATAGGCGGTTTAGGTGACTTATCCATTGGAATTCGGTCTATGGTCTATACAGGTGAGTTAGTCATTGGAATCCTGCATTTAGGCCGTATAGGTAAGTTATTTATTGGAATTTGGTCTATGGCCTGCACAGCTGAGTTATTCATTGGAATCCTGCCTGTAGGCTGTAAAGGGGAGTTATCCATTGGAATTCGGTCTATGGCCTGTACAGGCGAGGTATCCATTGGAAACATGCATTTAGGGCATATAGGTGAGTTATCCATTGGAATTCGGTCTATGGCCTGTACAGGCGAGTTATCCATTGGAAACATGCATTTAGGGCATATAGGTGAGTTATCCATTGGAATTCGGTCTATGGCCTGTACAGGTAAGTTATCCATTGGAAACATGCATTTAGGGCGTATTGGTGAGTTATCCATTGGATTCGGTCTACGGTATATACAGGTGAGTTAGTCATTGGAATCCTGCCTGTTGGCCGTAAAGGGGAGTTATTCATTGGAATTCGGCCTATGGCCTGTATAGGTGAGGTATTCATTGGAATCCTGCCTGTAGGAGGTTTAGGGGACTTATCCATTGGAATTTGGCCTTTGGCCTGTACAGGTAAGTTATTCATTGGAATCCTGCCTGTAGGCTGTATAGAGAAGTTATCGATTGGAATTCGGTCTATGGCATTTACAGGTTAGTTATTCATTGGAATCCTGCATTTAGGACGTATAGGTGAGTTATCCATTGGAATTCGGCATATGGCCTGTACAGGTAAATTATTCATTGGACTCTTGCCTGTAGGCTTTATAGGGGAGTTATCGATTGGAATTCGGTTTATGGCCTGTACAGGTGAGTTATCCATTGGAAACATGCATTTAGGGCGTATAGGGGAGTCATCCATTGGAATTCGGTCTATGGTATATACGGGTGAGTTATCTATTGGAATTCGGCCTATGGCCTTTACAGGTGAGTTATTCATTGGAATCCTGCCTTAAGGCTATAAAGGTGAGTTATTCATTGGAATCCTGCCTGTAGGCGGTTTAGGTGACTTATCCACTGGAATTCGGCCTATATCCTATACAGGTGAGTTAGTCATTGGAATCCTGCCTGTAGGCGGTTAAGGTAACTTATCCATTGGAATTCGGCATATGGCCTGTACAGGTGTGTTATTCATTGGAATCATATCTGTAGGCTATATAGGGGAGTTATCCATTGGAATTCGGCCTATGGCCTGTACAGGTGAGTTATTCACTGGAATCCTATATGTTGGCTGTATAGGTGAGTTATCCATTGGAATTCGGACTATGGCCTGTACAGGTGTGCTATCCATTGGAATTCGGCCTATGGCCTTTACAGGTGAGTTATTCATTGGAATTCCCGCCTGTAGGCGGTTTAGGTGACTTATCCATTGGCATTCTGCCAATGGCCTGTACAGGTGGGTTATTCATTGGAATCCTGTCTATAGGAGGTTTAGGTGACTTATCCATTGGAATTCGGTCTATGGTCTATACAGGTGAGTTAGTCATTGGAATCCTGCATTTAGGCCGTATAGATAAGTTATTTATTGGAATTTGGTCTATGGCCTGCACAGCTGAGTTATTCATTGGAATCCTGCCTGTAGGCTGTAAAGGGGAGTTATCCATTGGAATTCGGTCTATGGCCTGTACAGGCGAGTTATCCATTGGTCACATGCATTTAGGGCATATAGGTGAGTTATCCATTGGAATTCGGTCTATGGCCTGTACAGGCGAGTTATCCATTGGAAACATGCATTTAGGGCATATAGGTGAGTTATCCATTGGAATTCGGTCTTTGGTCTGTACAGGCGAGTTATCCATTGGAAACATGCATTTAGGGCATATAGGTGAGTTATCCATTGGAATTCGGTCTATGGCCTGTACAGGTAAGTTATCCATTGGAAACATGCATTTAGGGCGTATAGGTGAGTTATCCATTGGATTCGGTCTACGGTATATACAGGTGAGTTAGTCATTGGAATCCTGCCTGTAGGCCGTAAAGGGGAGTTATTCATTGGAATTCGGCCTATGGCCTGTATAGGTGAGGTATTCATTGGAATCCTGCCTGTAGGAGGTTTAGGGGACTTATCCATTGGAATTCGGCCTTTGGCCTGTACAGGTAAGTTATTCATTGGAATCCTGCCTGTAGGCGGTTTAGGTGACTTATCCATTGGAATTCGTCCTATGGCCTGTACAGGTGAGTTATTCACTGGAATCCTGTCTATAGGCTATATAGGCGAGTTATCCATTGGAATTCGGTCTATGGCCTGTACAGGCGAGTTATCCATTGGTCACATGCATTTAGGGCATATAGGTGAGTTATCCATTGGAATTCGGTCTATGGCCTGTACAGGCGAGTTATTCATTGGAATCCTGCATTTAGGCCGTATAGGTGAATTATCCATTGGAATTCCTTCTATGGCCTGTACAGGTGAGTTATTCATTGGAATCCTGCCTGTAGGCGGTTTAGGGGACTTATCCATTGGAATTCGACCTATGGCCTGTACAGGTAAGTTATTCATTGGAATCCTGCCTGTAGGCTGTATAGGTGAGTTATCTATTGGAATTCGGTCTATGGCCTGTACAGATGAGTTATGCATTGGAAACATGCATTTAGGGCGTATATGTGAGTTATCCATTGGAATTCGGTCTATGGTCTATACAGGTGAGTTAGTCATCGGAATCATTCCTGTTGGCCGTAAAGGGGAGTTATTCAATGGAATTCGGCCTGTGGCCTGTATAGGTGAGGTATTCATTGGAATCCTGCCTGTAGGCGGTTTAGGGGACTTATCCATTGGAATTCGACCTATGGCCTGTACAGGTAAGTTATTCATTGGAATCCTGCCTGTAGGCTGTATAGGTGAGTTATCCATTGGAATTCGGTCTATGGCCTGTACAGGCGAGTTATCCATTTGAAACATGCATTTAAGGCGTATAGGTGAGTTATCCATTGGAATTCGGTCTATGGCCTATACAGGTTAGTTATTCATTGGAATCCTGCATTTAGGACGTATAGGTGAGTTATCCATTGGAATTCGGTCTATGGCCTGTACATGTGAGTTATTCATTGGAATTCAGTCTATGGTCTGTATAGATGGATATCATTGTTATTCATTGGAATCCTGCATTTAGGGCGTATAGGTGACTTATCCATTGGAATTCGGTGTATGGCCTATACAATTGAGTTAGTCATTGATATCCTGCCTGTAGGCGGTTTTGGTGACTTATCCATTGGAATTCGGCCTATGGTCTGTACAGGTGAGTTATTCATTGGAATCCTTCCTGTAGGCTATATAGGGGTGTTATCCATTGGAATTCGGCCTATGGCCTGTATAGGTGAGTTATTCATTGGAATCCTGCATTTAGGCCGTATAGGTGAGTTATCCATTGGAATTCGGCCTATGGCCTGTACAGGTGAGTTATTCACTGGAATCCTATATGTTGGCTGTATAGGGGAGTTATCCATTGGAATTCTGCATTTAGGCCGTACAGGGGAGTTATCCATTGGAATTCGGTCTATGGCCTGTACAGGTGAGTTATCCAGTCGAAACATGCATATAGGCCGTATAGAAAAGTTATCCACTGGAATTTGGCCTATGGCCTGTACCGGTGAGTTATTAATTGGAAACATGCATTTTGGCCGTATATGTGAGATATCCATTGGAATTCGGCCTATGACCTGTACAGGTGAGTTATTCACTGGAATCATGTATTTAGGCATTATAGGTGAGTTATCCATTGGAATTCGGTCTATGGCATGTACAGTTGAGTTATTTATTGGAATCCTGCCTGTAGTCTGTATAGGGGAGGTATCTATTGGAATTTTGCATTTAGGCCGTAAAGGGGAGTTAATCATTGGAATTCGGTCTATGGCCTGTGCAGGTGAGCTATCCATTGGAAACATGCATTTATACCGTATAGGTGAGTTGTCCATTGCAATTCGGTCTATGGCATGTACAGTTGAGTTATTTATTGGAATCCTGTCCGTAGGCGGTTAAGATGCGTTATCAATTGGAATTCGGTCTATTCAAAATGAGGTTATTGCGGGTCCCCAGTCCCGGTAAAGCAGGAGTGATGTTTTCAAAGGATGTATGTATGTCTATGTCTCTGTCTGTCTGTCTGTCTGTCTCCCTCCCTCCTTCCCCTCTCTCTCTCTCAAATGCACGATGGAAAGAACAGGGACACATCCACCCTTAGCCAAGTGAAAACATACACATGCCGCAGCTCTGTCATATATAAATTGTCATACAATTTATATTGACGCGCACTGTAAGGCTGTTTGGGTTCGTATTCGCTAAATCAGAGTCGCATCTGGATCCAAACTGTTTAACACCCTGATCGTGTATGTTTGCAAATTCTTGTCATAGGCTATCACAAACCCATGCATAGTTAACAAAGAAAGATGGTAGGGTACGTTAGACTTTGACCGGAAAATAACACAGCGACCCTAGTCATAATCAAGTTCAAATCAGCATTCGCCGTAAATTAAATTCTTTATCATGATCAATACCATTATCATCTTTATCATCCACCATCATCTTGGGATCTAAACTTGATTTTGAACAGTTAACTGCGCAGAGAAATGCTTAGAATGGACAAAACGTGTCCGGCCATGTACTGACGGAAGGCTCCCGGCACTTTGTGACTGTGTTTGTGCGGTTTGCTTGCGCCTGCCATTAATTCCACTCAGTCCACCATAGGACTTCCATTGCGTGTTTTCTTTCCATTTCTCCACTGGCGAAATGGAAAATGTTCAGTAAATACACGATTTTATGGTTATCTGTTGACAATTCGTGTTTTATTAGGTGGAATTCAATCGATCTTACCTTAAAGTAACCATATTGTTTATAAAAAACGGTTAAAATCTACCCAGAAATTACTTTTAAATTTTCCTTTGCGTGTTTTCCTTCTATTTCTCTAGTGGCAGAATGGATTTTATTAAATAAATACACGATTGCACAATTAATAATGGACAAATGAAACTCAGCATGGTCTAATTCGATAGAATTCGTGTAAAGAAAGTAGTCAGCCTGAAAAAATGACCAAAAAAAACAACATATAAATGTCTACGGTATTTCATTTCCATTTCTACTATAAATCTCTATTTCTCCACTGATGAAATGGACATTTTTATGCGATTTTATGGTTATCTATTGCTAATTCTCGTTTTAGTTGGTCTAATTCAATTGAAATTACCTTATTGTACCTATACTGCTTAAAAACTGTTAAAATCAACCCAGAAATGACTTTAATATTTCAATTGCGTGTTTTCTTTCCATTTCTCTAGTGGTGCAATGGACTTTTTAAAGTAAATATACGATTGCACAGTTAATAATGGACAACAGATGCTTAGCTTGATCTAATTCGATAGACTTCATGTAATTTTCTCCACTGGCAAAATGGAAATTGTTCAGTAATTAACCCTTCCCCTGTTCTGTGTTTATTTCAAATTTCAATACCTACTGAATATTCACGGACAAAATAGTTATAATGAAATAAGGAAGGATGGATATTGTAGCCATTTTGGAAACTAAAGAACCAGATCTATCAAATTCTATTAGCAAAAAGAGCAGACTCTGGTCAGACGGCTCCTGTAGAAGCCGTCTGATCTGGGTCTACTCTGTTTGCAAATGCGTGAAAACACGTTTGTATGAGGGAAAGGGTTAAGCGTTTTGTATTGTTATCTATTGACAATTCTTGTTTAAGTTGGTCTAATTCAATCGAAATTAGCTTATTGTACTTATACTGCTTGAAAAAACCCTATTAAAATCGATCTATAAATGACTTTAAAATTTCCATTGCGTGTTTTGTGTTCCATTTCTTCCATTTCTTACTTAGCGTTACTTAGCGTTTCTTCCATTGCGTGTTTTAGACTTACAGATTTAAACCGGTTTACGGTAGCCGAAGATAGCCGAAACATACATGCGAGTGCCGAGTGATTTAGTCATTAGTTTTAGCTCACTTATCCATTGGCATACTGAC
Organism: Azorinus chamasolen; assembly: GCA_963576725.1. NCBI lineage: Eukaryota > Metazoa > Mollusca > Bivalvia > Cardiida > Solecurtidae > Azorinus > Azorinus chamasolen. The sequence goes on along the minus strand of OY755251.1, from coordinate 15,130,300 downwards.
TCGACGGACAGGTGCTCGCGGTATTCTCAAGAAACTACCTCCTTTTGAAGAGTTACGCAATCTCCGTATGTACGCAAGTCCGACAATTTACGCGAGTTTAGTAAAACGGTCTTACGCAAATCGTAAATCTGAGCGTTAGCGTAAAGTTACGCAGAAACTTACGCAAATACTTACGAATTGTTAGTAAAACGGTATCCAGGTGTATTAGCAATTGCTGGTCCAGCACCCTTGAGGCAGTTTAGGTATTTAATATATATGAGTAGCGCAAGAAGCTACACTGGGGACAGACAGAGCAAACAAACAAAATACATATGTTGTTGACCATCGGATATGCATGGGGTGCTTGCATGGGATCCATACCAGATTGCATAGGGATTTCAAGTGACCTCTTGGAATGAGTCAAGCGAAGAGGTGCTAGGTTTGTCTGCAATAATTACAGTGATCGGACACCTGGCCAAGTCACTGCCATTGTGAAAAACATTGAATGGACGCAAGTGGCAGACAGAAGAAGTGCACATGTATGCTTGTACATGTCTAGCCGAGATATTTAAAGTGGTAGTAGCCTAGCTAGTAGTAGTTGGTACCGAATCTACAAAATATCAATATTCTTTCTACCCTTACACCATCTACTGACCAATGCAGAGACATATACGTATGAGGCATGTGTCTCTGAATGCAGAGACATATAGTATGTTTATGTCTCTGGATATGTATAGCCTATAGACCTACTAATTTATGTCTCTGCTGAATGTCACCGCCATAAACATTTCCTTGTCATTTTATTAGCACCCCCACCCCCGTAAAATGATGTTATTTTCTATCAAATCACCGTTTATAGCCACTCGAGAGCGGAAATTAACTCATATAAAAACACAACGGCACTTTTAAACTTTGAAAAAAAATCTATTTGGGCCGGTGGTACTAAACAGAGACAACAAGTGTCAACTAGAGACAACTAGAGACAACTAACTTAAAAAAGCGTTTTATGTCATTATTTATATATAAACAGCCATATATAGTAATATTATACTGTAATAAATGAATAAAAATATTTAAATGTTCGAAATATTGCCTTAGATTGCATTTAGAACCCGAATAATAGCAACGGAAAGACACCGACACCGGCCAACCCAGAGTCAACAAAGCTAACTCGATAAATATCGGGTTACTGTGGTTAATATAGTAGGGTTGTTCTCAATATTAGTTGGTAAAGTCATTCTAAATGACTATAATAATGTTTTAATGTAAAAATATGCGATGTAAATGTTTAAAATTGGATATTTTATAAGACATTTCCCCGGTCTGATAGCATGAATGGATATCGTGTATTCACAATTTTTCAAATAATAATCTTCTAAAAAATTTCTAAGTAATTGCGACGGCTATGGATATGGACCAGCAAAATTAACTGCCGTGTTTGTTTGTAATAAATCAACGAGTGTTAATTATCCCTTTCCCTCATAGATACGCCTTTGCAAACAGAGTAGACCCAGATTCAGCAGCTTCAGTTTGCATACCGGTATATATTTGATTGAGTATTGATATGTTAATTGCGGCACGTGGTAAGTGACAGGTGAAGATTAACCGTGCCTTGAGCATAATACATAATCAACAGAGGTGCTAATCCGATGATTGGATCATCGATCATCGATCACCGATAACTAGCGGCGTGTGTCAAGAGATATGCAGTTTAACTTTTTACCAGTTTAACTTTTACCATGTCTTTTAGCCCTTTCCCTGTTCTATATTTGGTCCAACTTTCTATACCTACTTATTATTCATGAACAAAATAGTTATAATGAAATATGGAAGGTGGAACATTTGTAGCCATTTTAGAAAGTAAAGAAACAGATCTATCAAATTCCTCTAGTAAATTGAGCAGACGCTTCAGACGACTCCTGTATAGTAGCCGTCTAATCTGAGTCTACTATGTTTGCATATATGCGTTAATAATAATTAGTTAAGCTTTATGTTAACCGTCATTCAAAACGATCTGATCGGGGTGATATTTGTTTTTCGCCTATAAGATATATGAAGTGAGAGAAATATTAAAGTATCTAGTATTTCTAAATTTAGAATGGTTACATACATGTGTGTGATATGTACATATTTATATTCTGTGTATTATTATATTGTATGTAATTGAGACTATAATAAAGAATAATACATATATTCAAAAACAGAAATTCCAGACGTCAGTCCCTCATTCGCAGAAGCCACGAAACTGTGCGCAGATGTCTGCGTATTCCTGTGCTTGGATCATGCGTAACAGGCAGGCCGATAGTCTGTTTATCCTGTCCTTAACGACCCAGCCGACTTTAACATTAGAATTCTGAACACCACGTTCAAATTCCGAAATTCTCGGTCCAGAGAAAGTGTACAAATTTTATGGTCTGGTGTTAATGGAATAAGATCCTTTTGGAAACCCACTTATCCCTGAAAATTTAGTTAGTGATCCAATCATTATTGATGACATTGAGGCTTCTGAGACTTTAAAAAAAAACCACTTCTACCCCTGGCAAGTCTTTATCTCACAGTGCTGATAGGTCCCAAGAAATCTCAGTAAAATTCACTGATTTTGTTTGGAATGACGGGGTATATATGTGAAAGCAACTAGGGTCCTATGTGCAAAGCACCTCAAAGACAATGCTGTTGAGAACCTACGGAACATTTGGCCCAGCTTGAAGTTTTTGTGGTTATTAACAGATTGTCTGGATCTGATGGTATTTTAAGCTCCAAATATCTGAGCTTAAAGTGAGATCATCGCAGACTGTGACGTTCCATATCTGGCAAAAAGATTAATGCCGAATATTGAACGGCATGTATTCCACACTCGAGGGGCTCTACATGATACAGGACAATTTGAACTTTCCAGCCAGGCTTCAGATCGAGTCTCTCATGAGACTCGGACACAACTTAACCCCGAGCAACGGCCAAAAAGGCTCGCGAGGCTTTCAAATTTCAAAATTTCCAAAACCTCGAACCTTCAACCCGCACCAAAAGGGCTCTTTTTATAATCCTCATAGTAATTTCGTTTTCTTGCCACTACCATGTTATGTTAATATTTTACAACTAACAGTACCGAAATATGTCAGGTGCTAACTATTAATTCAACAATTACTATATTATTCGGTCATCTGTTTTTTGCCATGGTTAATTCAAATGGTCAGCTATAACTTAGACTAAATGCGATTATTGTTCAACAATAATCGTTTGTTATTGGAGTTTGAGCTCTTCATATTTTTGTAATTTGTATGTGATAGAAGCGGCATACTGCACACCGATTTGTCATTGATAGAAGCGACATAGTCAAAGACCGCCCAAGTTCCTTTGTTCCTTTGTCTTCTGATTTGCAACTAATCATGGTGAGTGGGATGATGTGTCATAAATTCACACTGTAGACGACTTAAATCCCACCCACCACATGCCCCCTTTTATTTATTGTTTTATGCGGTGAAATGCCTTGTAATTTTCAGATTGGCATATAGCGTGGTCCAACCAGTTTTCGAACACCTAAGGCTTATTTTTTTGTTTTCAACCGAGAAAAATCAGCGGATGTCATTTGCACATTTTATTTCATTGTTATCAACTATTACTACATACATTCATGTGGAATTAAAACATTTATGATTTAGAATACACAAATAATAACGTGTGTTTTGTTTACCTTCTTAAATGGCAATATGGCGGGTTTCCCAACCTGTTTTCGAACATCCAATCAAAATCATCATTGTAAAGTAATTAATGCAGTTAGGTTCATGTCATTCATTCCACTTTCATATAACAACCATATACACAAGTTGGTCGCAAAAATGTTAACTAAAATATTAATAAAAGTATAAAAAAAATATTTATTGCAATTAGTGGTTAGATCCCATGCGGAATCTAACGGGGCGGTTATTTCTCCTGAACTAGATTATGAGGATCGTCAGTTTCAATGCTTTTAGGTCATTAGCAGCTTTGTAGGCATTTGTGAGTGCTGTAGGATAATACAATATGTATTTGCCCACATATACTTTGATGGATGGGCCTTAAAAGATAGTTCTACCATGGCTAGTAAGTTTCTGAATGGGAAAAGGTAAAGTGTTCTATTATGTTACATACACGTTAAGAGAATAGGCTGTTTGAACTGCCCTATATGCATCATAAAGACAACTACGTCATAATTCTACATTGGGATTTCCACAACAAACTCAGAAGGGAAGTGCTGGTGGCATTTCCTCAAATTTTATTTATATTAGACACCGTAATTTAGGGTTCTCAACTGGGGGCAATACTGGTAATAGTAGAAACGGCCATTTTTTCTCTCAGAAACTATAACGTCATGTAAAAGTATTTATTTTTTTGCGCATTGTTGATTTTGATAGCTGTCCATCTGCTTATCAACGCTTATAGTGTATTAGACAAGCGTATGACGTCATAGCGCGTGCATACGAGGAATTTTTCGCGAAAACGTGAGATGTCCGAAAACAGGTGGTGTTCGAAAATACCTCCGATGACGATACGTGACCGGCAGCATGCCCGTCACCTTCTTATGAAGCTTATTATGTTATATCATTATACATGTATGTTAATTCATTTTACTGTTGTATGTTCCCTATTGTCCCATTGTATTCTGTAAGATACAGTCGTCTGCTGTTTGTTCTTATTTTGTTTCAGTCACTTTGGCATACAGTGTTGCTACTACCATAGGGGACCACCTACATCTATTACAGTAACGGCGCGGTTCCTGGAAGTCTATTGTAAGGGTGATTGGCCGACAGCGAAATCCGAACAAAACATTTATGTGTACAATTTAAGTACATATTTAATAATATTTATATCAAACTATAATTTTAAAAGGACTGCAATTCTGATAGAGGCCCGGGGTGTCGCCATTGTAGATGATGGCTGGATTACTGATCTCCCAGGATCTGCCGTAGTTGAATTGGCGATACATCCGTTCTCGGGGTTGCAGCTCTATATAACAAGCTTATGTCAAATTTGCATGTGATTTATTCAGTCTGGAGCCTTCTGGGGCATATTTTCAATTCAAGCCTTTTGGGGCATATTTGTAGCCTATTGGGGCATACTTTGAAGCCTATTGGGGCATATTTTGTAGCCTATTGGGGCATACTTTGAAGCCTATTGGGGCATATTTTGTAGCCTATTGGGGCATACTTTGAAGCCTATTGGGGCATATTTTGTAGCCTATTGGGGCATACTTTGAAGCCTATTGGGGCATATGTTGAAGCCTATTGGGGCGTATTTTGTGGCTATTGGGCCTAATAATTATAAATTTGGGATACCACTTCGGATGGCTGTCAAAGGTCGCCCTTACACGACAACTTGTCCGGTGTACCTGCTAGCCAATTGGGCAAGCACGGTGGGATCGGGAACCATGCCCAACAGAGCCAAACCTGAACCTTAGTTGTACATAATGCGTAAATAAACCAATGTTATGATAGAAGATTGTTGTCAGTTGTTGTTAGGTCGCTGGATGTTATGCGGCAAGGTAGCATGGGTGAATGCAGAGTTATTGTCATATCAGGCAGGCATGGCAGACTGCCTTGAAGAATATGTTAGTACAAAGTCTGAAGAGCATCACATATTTGGAATAGCATTCACTCGTGGCCCCTTGCCGGGCAGCTGGGGTCCTCAAATCTCCCAATAACGATATGTGCCGTAAACTATTACATTTGGCTATCCGTTTTAAAAGCATGGCTGACAAAGGACGTTATCTGTCTCTGATTTAGGGCATGGTTCTGAAACGATCTGAGCCAATCTCAACGTTTAACCCTTTCCCTGTTCAGTGTTTATTCCAAATTTCAATACCTACTGAATATTCATGGACAAAATAGTTATAATATAATAAGGAACATGGAACATTATAGCCATTTTAGACAGTAATGAAACATATCGCTCTTTCAAAATTCCATAAGCAAACAGAGCAGACCCCGATCAAATGGCTCCTAGAGGAGCCATCTGATCTGGGGCTTGCAGAAGCGTGAAAACACGTTTATATGAGGGAAAGGGTTAAAATGTTATTCACATTATGATAGTTATATATTCTCCATCGAATAAAGTTTGGAGAAAGTAATTAGGCGTTTAAACAGCCGACTTTCCATCCACTATTACCAAATTTGTCTCTTTGGTTTATAATCTGATTTTAAATGTATTTTAAAAAACATTTAAATTATTTAGCCAGATTAACAGATTACTTTAATATATGCGGGATGTTTGTAAATAGCTGTAAATAGTGTTATCTTGTAACAATTGATCGAAATTATTTTGAGGAGTTTTGAGTATTTTTTGGAACATTGGCATACGTTTTCATAATTCAAAATTCGGGGCTCAAAAAACGCCGGGTCCTCGTCCCGATTCCTGGGCGCACTAACACACTGCGTTAGTGTGACTGATGCGTTCAATAAAAACGTAATCAAAATATGAATTTCTGGGTCTGCACTGTCAACTCTGTGGCTGATCAGGGTCTTCATTGTATTCACTGCATTCGTCTAAAAAACGTGTTTTCCTTTGCCAGATCAAACCCCACATATCTTGATCAAAACCCATATTGACGGTGAAATGACTGATCTGGGTCTACATAGTGCTCAAATGGACCGGTGCTCAAACAGTAGTAGCTTATGCGCGATTATCACGACTTTGTAAATCACACGTCAACACATAATAAGCTATCGTGTGTACAGCGATCAAAATTAATAAACTATCTCACTTTACATGTTCTGATCAATATGAAAACCACAGAAATAATAAAAATAATAACTTCTTTTATCATTATAATATAATTCTCCACATTAACACTGTTAATAAGAGGTATATCCCTTGTTGACTCCAGTTGACTCTGAGTCGGCTATACTCGGCGGAATAAGTTTGTGTAATTGGGGTGCAACAGGGGTTCAAAATGCAATCAAAGATATTATTTTGGATCCAAACTGATAATTTTCAATCTGTTACGGTATAATACTACTTTATCTGGCTGTGAATATATAAATAATACCCTAAAACGCCTTTTTAAGTTAGTTGTCTCTAGTTGTCTCTAGTTGACACTTGTTGTCTCTGTTTAGTACCACCCATTTGGGCCAGGTTGTGTAACTCTCATGGTGTAATACGGGATAGATATATACGTTCATATAGACACGTTTACAAAATACAAATAGAAATGCCGAAATATCTAACAGATATGAAATATGTCATAGTAAGTAGTAGAACGTGGTTAGTTTTGTCAATATGATAAACAATGCTAACGGATCTACTGCTATACCGTGATGCGTCAGCCCAGTATCGCCTATAGAAGTAGAAAATTATCGACAAGACCAACGTTCAGATAGCCTCACTTGACGGGTGTATAGCGGAAACAAACAATATGGCCGACATGAGTAAACTCGTTACGTTTTGTTGTGATTTACAAAGAAGAAACACTAAACGCTTTTGAGTTGAATAAAGAATTCGTGGTTAACATTGTACCAACATAATTTAGGTAATTTATAGGTGATTCTGGAATGCACGTGCTTAAGTGAGACAGGAACTTGCTGGTCTAGTAACTGTTCTCTTTCAGAAATCGCTGTCCTCAGGAGAAATTCCAAGTGACTGGACCAGGGCTTATGTCTGTCCCATCTATAAAAAAGGCGACACCAGTGACCCAGCTAACTACCGTCCTATATTTCTGACCTGCATTCTATGTAAAACTCTCGAACACATTGTGGCCTCTCATTTATGTAGCCGGGTAGAGATTGTGGTGAAATAAGTTGATCGGTGCTACTAAACAGAGTCTGGTAGAGTCCGGTAGAGTCTGGAGGCCTTTTAAGTGCAATTTAAAGATTATAATGCTGTTATATAACATTATTTTGTATGTTTGAAGCTATAGTAGTTAATATCCATTAAAAAATGATCGTATATTAGCTTGAAAACACCCGGTAAATATTACCGGGTCACGCACTAATGGCCGCCCTACGTCGGATAGAGTCATATACTTAGGTTTCGATACTAACAATTTGAGTCCAATTATTCACAAATTGCTACACAATTTTATGTGAAATATGGTTGCAGATACATCTCTACCTTGTTATTAATACATTAATTCGCTTAATTTTGCAAATGTTGGTCTAAAACTCCCGTTTTCATCTCCAGACACTACCGGTACCCTCCGACTTTTCGCCAATCTGAAAAGGCATACAATACATGTATATCATGTCCATACTGCCTTTGAAATTATAATAAAATCACTTATTAATGTATGTAAAATGTTTTCAGACTCTATCCGACGTAGGTCGGCCATTACCGTGTGACCCCGGTAATATTTACAGGGAGTTTTCAAGCTATTATGCTCATTTATTAACGGGTGTTAATTACTACTGCTGCAAACATACAAAATAGTGCTATATAACAGCATTATAATCTTTAAATTGCACTTAAACTTCTAAAAAGGCCTCCAGACTCTACCGGACTCTACCAGACTCTACCGGACTCTACCAGACTCTGTTTAGTAGCACCCTAAGTTGATAGGCTTTATACTGTGTGGCTTGGTAGCTCAGTCGGTAGAGTGTTGGCATGGTAAGCCAGATGGTAACAGGTCACTTCGGCCAATTTTCAACTCGGCCACAGTCCAATTCGGCCAAATTCCATCTCGTCCTAACCCATTTGGTCCAACTCGGCCAACTTTTATATTGACGGTTTTCATACATTCTTTTACATTATATTTATAAAAAGTCCAAAGTCCAAATTTAAATTTATAAGCAAAGCACTTGGTCAGAAATTCACGACGTGAAGGTTATTATCACAAATTACAGTAAAGATATATGCAACAGTTACAGTATTTATTTCTTAGTAAACGGAGTGAAAAATCAATCAAAATCTATTATTATGCAATTAGGCTTTTGTCCAATTAAAATGTACATCGTGCAATTTCATCTAATCAAATTTATTGTAAGAAGTACCAATCAATTTTTGTTTTCTTACATACTACAGAAAACTGCAAATTAATTAAATAATAGATGTTTGATGTGCGATGTACGTTTATCTTATTGATTGGGTGCTAATTAGTTTCACGGTCACCTTTCAGTTTAACGTAAACATATATGTAAATAAAGCTAATTAGCTCCTGAGTGGGGATTTAACTACGTTTAAAGCACCGATAGCTAATTGGCAATCATTTTGTATCAATCAAATTGCTATTCTTTTGATCTTATGCGCCAATTTCTGAAAACAGAATAGACCCATACCACTACCAGATGGCTACTATATGAGCTATTGGATCAGGTTCTGTCCTGCTTGTTTATTGAATAAAATAAGTATAAATCATGAAGTCTCTAGTAAACCATGTTAAGGGCTAACGATTTTTTGGCCGAGCTGGGTCGATTGAATCTGGCCGATTAGGACTAGGACGAGTTGGACCAGGCCGACTTTTAAATTGGCCGAGTTGACCCGCATTCAGCCAGATGCCCTGGGTTCGAGTCCCAGTCGAGTCATAACTTTTTCACCACGTTACATTTGACGCCTTACGTAAATAACCCATAAGGTATGGAGTGTTCTTTGAGTAAGAATTCAGGACAAATTCTTGTGTAGAGGGGGTGTGTGTAGCCGGGTAGAGATTATGGTGAAATAAGTTGATCGGCTTTACTGTGTGGCTTGGTAGCTCAGTCGGTAGAGTGTTGGCATGGTAAGCCAGAGGCCCTGGGTTCGAGTCCCAGTCGAGTCACAACTTTTTCACCATGTTACATTTATCTCAACACTTCAGTTATCATAATATCCTCTATAACCTCCAGCACGGATTCCGAGAGAGATTTTCCTGCGAAACCCAACTTATTGAACTCACTGACCAACTCATAAACAACATCTCTTCTGGATGCCAAACTGATCTAATTCTCCTTGACTTCAGTAAGGCCTTTGACAAGGTCAACCATCTCAAATTTCTCTATAGCCTTCAGGAATATGGTGTCTCTTCTCAGGTTCTTAGCTGGACTCGCTCTTTTCTTACTGGCAGAAGTCAAAGAAAGAGTCGTACTAGACGGTGAAAGCTCCGCTGAGCCTGATGCGGCAGTTACCTCTGGGGTCCCACAAGGGTCTGTCCTCGCACCCCTCTGCTTTCTTATTTACATAAATCAACTTCCTTCTACTGTCTCCCGCTCCGTAGTTTGACTCTTTGCTGATGACACTGCCATTTACATAACTGTCAACTCTCTCTTAGACTGCAAATCTCTACAAGAAGATCTTGATAAACTGCAGGATTGGGAAAAGCAGTGCGACATGGAGTTTAACTCCTCCAAATGTCAGGTCCTTCACATCTCTAAAAGCAAAAGTGTCATCAAACACAAGTACTACCTTCATGGCCAAGTCCTAGAATCTGTCTCTCATGCTAAATACCTAGGACTTGATATCTCTTCTGATCTAAATTTCAACTCTCATATTTCTCGAATTACATCCAATACAAGCAAATCTCTTGGCTTTATTAAACGGAATATCACTACTCTTAATCAGAACGTGTGAGAGCTAGCCTACAAGTCCCTGGTCCGGCCGCAGTTGGAATACGCTTCTACTATATGGTCCCCTCACACCAAAACTTACATTCAGAAGATCGAGAATGTCCAACGTCATGCCATTAGATGGGTCACACACAACTACTCCCCTCTTGCGAGTGTTACAGCCATGCAAAATAGTCTTGGATGGAGGTCTGAAGGTCGCAGATATGACTCCAGGTTAATTATGCTTTACAAGATCTACCACAACCTAGTCGCAATACCACTTCCATCGTACATACAAATACCCATCAGATTCACTAGACAGATGCATCCCCTCTCCCTCAGACAGATTCAAGTCCACACTGATTACCAAAAGTTTTCTTTCTTTCCCCACAGTATCACTCTCTGGAACCAACTCCCTGTGGATACCACTACCCTGCCTGATCTAGGCCAGTGTAAGAGGGCAGTGGTAAAGTTGCAGTATTAGTCCGTGTTCAGTGTTTTTATTCTTTTTCTTTTATCTCACCTCACCCAAATTTTAACCAACTGATTTTCTTCCTTTAAGTCTCACTATACCCGAAAATATTTATTGTGGGTTTCTTTTTTATCTTTCACTTCACTAACAGTTCTGACATGCACTTTTTCCTGGCTGTAACACTTGTGAGAGGGGTTGCCAGTATACAGAGATAGATAGATAGACTGTCGCAGTTTGCATTAACTCTTTCTGTTGGATGGAATATGTTGCGAAGTTGTATACCATTCAAATGCATTTAATAAGTTTTTGCAATATAAGAACTTTTCGTACACGACTTACCTGCCCTTTGTACCAAATGTGTTCCTAGCTTATAAAGTTTGTGGTATGGACTTCTACAGTTTTCAACATAATGATAATTCAATGAAATATTATACACATCAATTTATCACAATGAAGTGTAGTTCACATTTGTGTACTCAAAATGGTGATATCAAGCTACTTTCGGTTTTAACGATATCCCGACAGAGTACATATGCATTAAGACTGATTTAGGTTTGGACACACCTAATCAGGGTTGCCACGCATCAGGGAAAAGTCAGGGAAATTGAAATTTTTTCAAGGTCAGGGAAAAGTCAGGGAAATTTGAGAACTGTCAGGGAAATTTGAAAATATAGGCAAATGTCAGGGAATTGTCAGGGAATTTTGAAAACATGAGAATGAAGTTCATATATTTTAAAAATTTCATAAATTAATACAGAAATTATCACAGAAAGACCAAATTTCGCGATGTTATGTGTCAGGGAAATTTGAAATTATGTCAGGGAAATGTCAAGGAATTGTCAGGGATTTTTTTTTCGGTGGTTTGTGGCAACCCTGCTAATGATTCCTGTTGGGTTGGATTTTCTCCTAAAATACGGCATAATTCTAAAATAAAGACATGCAGTAGTATGAATATGTATTTGTATGTACCTTACAAGAGAACTTTTGAAGAGAGTTAAATTCTGTGGTTGCTTTTAATCAACTTACTTGGTCTCCTCATAGCGCTTACAGTAACCCCTATATTGCACTCGTATGTATACACTCGCATCGCGTGACAACAACAGTGTGGGTTGCAGTGTGGATTTATGAGAATAAATTATCTGAGGTCAGTTGTTGTTTGAATGACGTAATTGCCACAAAAAAGCAGATTTACATTGAAAATTTGGTCCAATATGACCAGATTATAAATTGGAAAATTAACAATTGCCACCCCGTATTTGACGTATTGCCATGAGACTGTAAGAGGGCAACCATCACAAAATTAGCATGCTGTCTTACAGCTCGTTGATGAGACTAAATGAAGTGTAGATGTGCATCACAATGTTTTTCTGTATCTAAAATTGCACGATATTTAAAATTGCATACAGGAGTAATCTGCCCATGGATTTTCAATGAAGGCTGCATGTGGGGGTATTTATTAGTTTTATTATTACCTTCCATAAAAGTTAATATTGAAAACATTTAAGCCTTTAACCCATTAGACTATTTTTAGACCCAACCTCTTTGATCAAATCTACCCAAAAGGAGCATTAACTAAAGAAAAGGAAATTTTCAGATTTGTGTAGTTTTGAAACCATTGTGATAAATAGAGCATTTGCTCCTGTGGAGCAAATGCTCTATTTATCACAATGGTTTCATAAAGTGACTTTTACAGAAGCGTCAAAAGGCGTCAATATGCGGGAATGGGTTAAAACGATATAAACGCCTTTTCATGCATTTGCAAGCAAAGTAGACCCAGATCAGATAGCTCACATAGGAGCCAACTGATCAGGGTCTGCACTGTTTGCTTATGGTTTTATAAAGATCTGATTCTACAGTTTCTACCAAGGTAAAAACATCATATATTTATGCACCACTTTAAAAGTTCAGCTACTAAATATTCATGATGTCATTATTTCTTACATGAATATAGAACAGGTAAAAGTTAAGAGTGATATTTCTTTCTTGCACCACAAGTTACTGTGTATCATAATGTGTAAGTGTTAACCTGGTTTTCTTTTTTTCTACAGGTTCCAAATGGCTGCGCAATCTGCAGTGAGGAAAGAGGAGTGGAGGGACTGGGTTGGAGAACTGTTTGAACCAGCATTTGGAGGTACAATAGAGGACTTGCTTGGTCAGAATGAAGAGAAGGAGCCGAAACCAAGAGTGAAGCATGTGTCTGTGCATGACCCTGAAGCAGTTAAACAGGTAGGTATACTTCAAGATGCAAACAAAAGTACCCTCAAATATATGTTCAGAATGCATATATTGAGGGATATTACCTCATCCTGTATATCTTTATTAATTCTTACTCTGCTGAATGCGACTTGGTCATATTTGCAAACAGCTTAGATCAGATGAGATGCCAAATAATTTGGCATCTCATGATCTCATCAAACTTTCAACTTGTTTGTCACTCAAACAGTCACTTCCTAAATGCAGTAAGGAATTTGAAGTACAGTAGAACCTGTCTTAACCCTTTCCTCCATAAATACACCTTTCTACGCAGTTGCAAACAGAGTAAACCGTTATCAGACTGCCTTTTAAGAGCCATCTGATCAGGGCCTGCTCTATTTGCTTATGATATAATAGATATGATTCTAAAGTTTCTGCCATAGCCAAAAGGCTGTGTGTCTAATTGTGCTATTGTACGACAATAATCTATTAGATATTCATGACGTTATTATTTCTTACATGAATCTTCATGGAAGAATGGGTTTAACAACTTTGTATGGATTGGACAAAGGAATTTTAAACAGCAGTAGGTTGCTTAATGCAAGGCAAAAGTAATGCATATAGGAGCTCTCTGTATTACTTTTGACCTGCATTAAGAAACCACCTGCCTTATAGACAGTTAATAATACCCCTTTTTAATGGTTTCTTAACCCATTCCCTCATATTGACGACTTTTGACGACTCTGTAAAAGTCACTTTGTGAAACCATTGTGATAAATAGAGCATTTGCTCCTATAGGAGCAAATGCTGTATTTATCACAATGGTTTCCAGCTACAAAATTCTAAAACAAATTCCTTTTCTATTGTTGATGCTCCTTTTCGGTAGATTTATACAAAGAGTTTGTATCTTAAAACTGCCTGTATCTTAAAACTGCCTATGAGGTAATGGGTTGAGACAGGTTCTACTGCAAATGAAAAATATAGGATATATATTAGAGTTTGAGCAGACAATACCTTTTGGCAGGATGAGAGTTAACCCTTTCCTCCATGAATATTCATGTAAACAATAATGATGTCATGAATATTGATTAGGTTAAATCAGGAATAAAATCTGACATACAGAAAAAAATGTGGAATCAGAAAATGCGGAGTTTCCAAACTACTTAAGTTTACGGTATGTTTAAATGTGCCCATACATCGATTTCTCTGACCCTGATCGTACAGCTCATATAAGTCTGTGGGTCTACTCTGTTTGTGAAGGCATTAAAAGGTGCATCTAAAGGGATACTCTGTTTGCAGATGCATGAAAAGGTGTTTAGATGAAAGAAAGGGTTAACTGGCTTCGTTAAAACTTGGTAAAACGAAGTTGAATTAGCTTGCACTAGTAGTTTGTCTCACTGCCTCATAACACTGAACAAAGTTGATTTTGAGATATGTGTATTGTAAATTATCGTTTGCATATGATTGAGTCTGAGTTTTTTTACTTTATTTTGAACAATTAACATGTTTAGATCTAATAGTCAAAATTATACAAAATCTGCTTTGAAATTTCAGGTGTATGAGAAAGTTCGCATCATGACGAAACTTGATGAGGAAATGAGAAAACAGAGAGCAGCAAGGCAAGACAAACAACAGGATAAAAGAGGGACAGGAGTGGAGGAAAAAACAGTGGGCAGATTGTTACAAGGTAAAGATATGCCTCAGTGCAATCATATGCCTCTCATACTTTTGGTTACTATTGCAATACACTGGTTTTACATCTCTCAAATGTTCATCAGGACAAAATTAAACCTTTAGCCTGCTGAGCAAATTATTTTTGCAGATTTTATCACCTACTATATTTTCAAAATTCAAGCTATGATCAATTTTTCTACCAAAAAGCAATCAAGATGTAAAAAAGTTTGGATCCCGATAAGACGCAGAGTTCTCGGTGTCTCATCTGGATCCAAACTGTTTGCAAAATTATTTACTCATCCGCCTGTA
Source organism: Azorinus chamasolen (assembly GCA_963576725.1). NCBI lineage: Eukaryota > Metazoa > Mollusca > Bivalvia > Cardiida > Solecurtidae > Azorinus > Azorinus chamasolen. The sequence continues at coordinate 15,115,195 of OY755251.1, read as the reverse complement.
GCAGGGTAATGGTTAAGACCATAGCTTTTAGCCATGAATTTCATGTCTGATCCATATCCCAATATGGTTCAATGGTAATCATTAATCCTTTCCCCCATAAATGCGCCTTTCTACACCTTTGCAAACAGAGTAGACCAAGATCACTTTACATGATATATTTCTTGTTATAAATTAATGTAAAGTTTCAAAGGAATTCTTGGTTTAAATACAAAAACTATAGTTTCAGATCTGTATAATCCCTTAACCCTTTACTCCATAAATACGCCTTTCTACACCTTTGCAAACAGAGTAAACCCAGATCAGATGGTTCCTGTAGGAGCCATCTGATCAGGGTCTGCTATGTTTGCTTATGATATAGTATAGGTATGATTCTACAGTTTCTGCCATTACCATAAATTCTTGAGTCTATTTGCAATTACAACTAATTAATTTAATTGATATTCGTGACATCATTATTTCTTACATGAATACTCATGGAGGAAAGGGTTAAGTAAACAAAGCATACAGATAGCTCCTATATGAGCCATCAGATCTAGGTCAATGCTGTTTGCAAAAGTGTTAAAAGGTGTTACTATGAAGTAAAGGGCTAAATTACTTATGTAACTAATACAAAACTGTTTGGACATGGATCAGTTTTATTAACCCCTATATACTGCCTATCATTTGCAAACAGCTTTGCAGTCAGATGAGTAACTCTTGTGTCTCATCTGGATCCAAGCTGTTTGACGCTCAGTCAGTTGTTCCTCAAAATCTTGAATGTAAGTAAATCTTGCTTTATTTCGGAGTTTGACTGACAGTATTTATACCCCCTCAAACGAAGTCATCATGTCCGTTTGTCTGTTCTTCAGTCCGTCCGGCATGTCCGGATCATAACTTCCAAAGTATAAAAGTTATTGACTTCAAACTTCATATACAGATAGATCACATTGACCGCAAGTGCAGTGCACAAGGCTAGTAACTCTGTCTTCAGTATTTTTGGAGTTATTGCCCTTTGTTATTTTTCTCAAAATCTGACTTGTCCGGATCATAACTTTCAAAGTATAAAAGCTATTAACTTCAAACTTCATATACAGATAGAACACATTGACCACAAGTGCAGTGCACAAGATCCATAACTTTGTTTTCAGTATTTTTGGAGTTATTGCCCTTTGTTATATTTGTCAAAATCTGGTTTGTCCGGATCATAACTTCAAACTTATAACAGCTATGTCAAAATCTGGCTTGTTTTAATAAATGAAAGTTTTTTCGGAGCTTTTCTCTGTCATACCTCAACAGAACTGTTTTAAATTTTGCAGTATTGTTGAACACTATCTGAATTTCTGCACCTGTGATAAAGATTTTGATTTGTTGCTTTGTGCATGAATGATCTCCCTTTTCGTAATTTAACAGATGACAATTTAGCGGTCGGGAGCTTTATTTCTATAACCCCATCTCTGTGTCAAATGTGCTAGTGGGGGTATTAATTACCTTTAGTGGTAGTTCTAGGTTTTTTTTTGCAGGATAAGGAACCACAGTTAAAGTGATAGCTATTGTTGCAATGATGTTTATTTGCTGTAGGATTTTGAAACAATACGGGACAAAAGTACTGTAGAACATCTCTATAGTCACTACATACTAAAGAAACATGGATATAAGCAGGTGGCTGCTTAACCCATTCCCTCATATTGACGACTCTGTAAATGTCACTTTGTGAAACCATTGTGATAAATAGAGCATTTGCTCCTATAGGAGCAAATGCTCTATTTATCACAATGGTTTCAACATACAAAATTCGAAACTTTTCCTTTTCTCTAGTAAATACTCCTTTTCGGTAGATTTATTCAAAGAGGTTGTATCGAAAAATAGCCTATGAGGTAATGGGTTAATATTGCAGAATGAAAGTAATGCAAAAAAGTCTTATGGGAGCTTTCTGCTTAATAACTTCATCCTGCATACTACCATATATCTCAAAACCCAGAATTAGACTGACCTATTTTGAGTAATGGTTATGGAGAGGTTTTGCTGTTTCAATGCTTAATTCTCTGAGAGGAATAGCCCATGGGTGTTGTAAGTATAGTTTCCACTCAGTATGAAAGGCTTAACCCATTCCATCATAGGCTATTTTTAGTGACAGATTGGTTGAGACATTTACCTAACAGATATGAACACGCAACTTTACATGTCTTCATGAATATTTATTAATCCATTAATTCCCTCATAGGCTGTTTTTTAGACCCAACCTCTTTGAATGAATCAACTGAAAAGGGATATTTACCAGTAAAAAGGAAAATTTCAGAATTATGTAGTCTTAAAACCATTGTGATAGAGCATTTGCTCCTTTGGAACAAATACTCTATTTATCACAATGGTTTCAAACTGACTTTTACAGAGGCGTCAAAAGGTTAACCATTGTGATAGAGCATTTGCTCCTTTGGAACAAATACTCTATTTATCACAATGGTTTCAAACTGACTTTTACAGAAGTGTCAAAAGATTTTAATGAGTTAAACTTGCTAGAGGATTTTGAATGAATGCAGTGCATGCATGTCCCATCTTAAAATGGTTGAGAAAGCTATCATTTGTTGGAAATTATCCTGATTGTATTTGCAGAAACTTTGAAAGAGGAAGACGACTACCAAGGTGGGAGGAAAGTTGATCCTAACCAATCCTGTATATGGGACAGCGAAGAGATATCGGTGTTGCGTGAAGCATTCAAATCTGTAAAACAACAGAATGTTGATGCTATGGTTCATGCCCGTCTGACTATTCAGAGAAACAAAGAACTGGAAAGCTTAGTTGACAAGCAACAGAAGATAATTGATGTGCAGAAAGAAAAATTGGACAAAACCAAAAATGCTAACAGGAGACTGAAAATTAATGTGGATAGTTTATCAGAAGAGGTAAAATATTTAACAGCTAAAGTTGGTGCTATGGAAGAAGTGTTTGGTGAGCTGACCAGAGAGAAGTCTGATATGATGAATGAGCTACAAGAGAACTGCATAGCTATGGATAAAGAAAGAATGGAAAGGGAGAGAATACAGGTTAAACTCAGTACTCTAAAGCAAGAAGCAGTGGCTGAGAAACTCAGTGTGGAAGCAAGTGTGAAGAACATGTGCCGTAAAACTATTCTTGACTTACAACAGATGGTAAAGAAACTGGAGAAAGAGTTAGAAGAGGAGAGAAGTAAACGGAAAGTCACTGAGAAAGGTTTACATTTACGGACACACTTCTCAAGCTTACCAGTACAGGATATAGTTCCACCTAACATAGTGGATAGAGATGAAGTAAGCAGAGTCCAGTATTAGTTTTTTATATTTATTAAATCTGTACGCTAATAATTGTCGGTGTCTCCTAGATACACATACTTACAGTGGATTTTCTCTGGTTTTTAGCTTATCTGGCACAACGTGCCAAGGTTAGCTGTTGTATAGCTCTGTGTCTGTCATGCATCTCGTATAAATAACAAACACCCCCCCCCACCCCCCCCCCCCCCCACCCCCCCCCTCTTAAACATGGACTGGATTTGTTGGTGACCCTCTGCCAGATTTGTATCAAATTTTTTCTGCTCTGCTGCTTAAGGAACATCAGGTCATGGGTGCTAAAAATAGATTTTGCACTGTTTGTGGTTTAAAACCCTCTAGAAACTTTAAATCTTCAACCCTTTCCCTGTCATTATTTATGTAAAAATAATGACATCATGAATATATACTAGCTGAATATTTATACAGTGCTACCTCTCTTCAACGACACCCTTTGGGATACGAAGATTGTATGTGTTGTTCAGAGGGAGTTGTTATAGGGAGGGAAAATCAACATAATTAGCTTATTTGCAGATCCCCAGATAAGGTGCATTTCGAGAACTAAAACCGTTATGCCTCAATCAAACCCTATGTTGTGACCACTCTTACGATTCTAAAGAGTGTCACAACATAGGGTTTGATGGAGGCATAAAGAAAAATACGATGGAAAAAGTTGTGTCTGGAGCCTTGTTGTTTCGGAATCAGTGACATGCGTTGTTGTAAGGAGGGAATCGTTATTGAGAGGGTTGTTGTAGGGAGGGAGCACTGTAATTGCATACATGTATGAAAGATGGTATTTTGCATCTGACAGAAACTATAGAATCAGATATTGATATACCATAAGCAGACAGAGTAGACCTAGATCAGATGGCTCCTATAGGAGCCATCTGATCTGGGTCAACTCTGTTTGAAAAGGCATTTCTATGAAGGAAAGTATTCACACTGAGTGTATTCTATAGTTTAACACTGATTGGTTTATCTCCCTTTGAAGTTTAAGTGTTGAAAGGATTAAAACTGCTGTCACTGTAAAAAGAAGAGCACACAGCTCTTTGTTTGTATGATTGACAGGTTATTGTTGATTTCAGATGAGTGAAAATGGCGAGATTGTTTTAAACATTTACCTGATAAATAATCATGCACAACTCTATCTGTTATAATATTACAGAGCTACAGATAAAGGTGCATACCAAAATACTAAAATTGTCATTTCTCCTCCAAACCATAAACTGTGACCACTCCTTAGAATCGCCTCTTTGAGACGATTCTAAGGAGTGGTCACATTATAGTGTTTGATGGAGAAATAAAGGATTAAGTCTTGAAAATGTTTAAATTATACATATCTTATCTGGACATCAGTATGAGTTTTATTCTTGTATCAAAACTATAAACTGAGGAAATTGATTGCCATGGCAAAGGATACAGAATCAGGTCTGTAACCTATAAGCATACAGAGCAGACCCTAATTTCAGCAATGTAATGTAATTTTTCCAATATTTTGTTGAACCACCTGTATTATATCTTGTATTAAATCATTGCATTTGTATAATAAATGATGACTGTGATTTGACTTGAGTAATGTGACTGTGATATACATGTACATATTGGTAGAAATGTAGGTTTGTACTGACAGATAGCATTTCTGAAATATATCATATTGTGCATTCTGCGTTTTCAGTTCACCTGAATTTACAAAATAGTAATGCAAACAAAATGTTATATATGGATGAAATTGATATATTATAAAAGATAAAGCCTTTACATATTAAATATTCTAATAATAGATATAATCTCTGTCTATTTTCTTTAACCCTTCCCTCATAATAATGCATTTTAATGCCTTTACAAACTGAGTAGAACCCAGATCAGACATCTGCAGGAGCTGTTTGATAAAGGTCCACTCCATTTATTATACATATTTTTGTCTATGTCAAAATTTCCCTTGAAAACTTTACATTATAAGAGTTAAGTAAATGAAACATTCCTGAAGTGTACAATACATGTATTTATGCATAATTGTTCATTAGGTAAAGAAATCCCTGTCAGACCTATTAACCCTTTACTCCATGAATATTCATGCAAAAAATACTGACATCATGAATATGAATTAAATTAAATTTTATTATGCTTCAAAACCACATGATTGTTTGACCATCACAGAATCTGTAAAGTCGGATCTATATTATTCATAAGCAAATAGAGCAGACTCTAATCAGACAGCTCCTACAGGAGCCGTCTGATCTGGGTCTTCTTTGTTTGTAGAGGTGTAGAAAGGCACATTTATGGAGTAAAGGGTTAAATATTAACATAATGCAAACAAGACTGGCGCAACATTCGCATTTGTTTTTCCACAGAAGAAATGTTTCTGCATCATATGCAATATTTGTATGTGGTTTCTATTTAACCCTCTACTCCATGATTACATCTTTCTACACCTTTGCAAAAAAGGTAAAGTACCTAGTTATAGTCTACTTTCAGTCCGAATGACGACTCGACCGACTGTACATTTACTCCCCTGGTCATTGAGTCATTGGCCTACAATATTGAGCGCTGCTAACATATGGTTCAATCATGCAGCCGCAGTACAGGCGAGTGACCCTCACAGGTACCCATTTTACCCCCTGGGTGGAGAGGACAGAGTAGACCCAGATCATACGACTCTCATATGAGCAGTCTGATTAGTGTCTTCTCTGTTTGTTTATTGAATAATATATATCTCGTGTTACTGTGGCCGTTTTAAGAATTAATCTAATTAATATTTGTGATGTCATCATTTCTTTCAAGAGTATTCATGGAGTAAAAGGTTCACCTTATCCCCATAGTATAGCCCAGGCTGCCATCCGCATGCTATGTCTCAACAACAACAGCTCCATCACAAATACATTATTTTTAATCACATGTCATACGTATCTAAAACATACTTTCTGTTTGTAAGTCTTTACTTTCTGTTAAAACTGAAAGTAATGACTTCCACCGATATCAATATCAAGCTTGTAGAGATTTTTAGAAGATTAATTTGAAGAAATTGTGAATACATGCTATCCATTCATGCTATCAGACCGGGACGATGCCTTGTAGACCAGTTATATGATGTTTCGACTTGAATTATAGCTTATTTCTATTCGAGGCTCTGCGTCAACCACAGATGCCAGGAGCATGACCGATTTCTTTCGTGTAGTATCTAATACTATAGTATTATACTATACGAAACTGCCACGTGTCTGACACCTGTGGAGTCAACCTGTGTCCTAGAGAGGTTGGTTGTCACTCTGGCGACTCGTTGCGA